>JASVER010000060.1:1579028-1667896 GCA_030449065.1 Oceanodroma leucorhoa | reverse complement strand
CCAGGGGAGGTTTAGATTGGATATTAGGAAAAATTTCTTCACTGAAAGGGTTGTCAGGCATTGGAACAGGCTGCCCAGGGAAGTGGTGGAGTCACCAACACTGGAGACATTCAAAAAACATGTGGATGTGGTACTTCAGGACAGGGTGTAGTGGGCATGGGTGCTGGGTTGACAGTTGGATGATCTTAAAGGTCTTTTCCAACCTTAATGATTCTATGGTTCTAAGTTTTTCAGTAAGTCAGGGAAGGTKGTTGTTCTTTGCTGTTCATACTTGTACTCCAGGAGTCAACAGCTTGTGTTAGAAAGTAATATTAACAAGGAGTCCATAGCACTTTGCAGTCTGTGTATGCAATTGAATTGTATAAGGTAGTGCTATAAGAATATGAAGATGTTGAACAGCTACTAAAACCTGCAGCTAATAGAGTTTAAAAATAACCCTTTTAAACAAGGTTGACAGGTTAATTTGCTGCGGTAGACATATCTCTCTTCTCTGCTTCCTTATGTTTCCCCTGCTAGTGATCTTCATTCATCTTCCCATTATCAAAAAAGACAAGATTATGGACCTAGAGAGTTATATGTCCTTTTTTTTATTTTATTGAAAAGGTATTTTCTTGAAATGAAATTATTATTCCCATGCTATCTATGTCCTTTGAATCTTCCTTGATTTGATATTCAAAGAGAGGTCATACTGGTGTATTTATAACTCATAGTAAATGCCATTTTCATGCAGCCATTTCTTTTACCTAATACTTCTCTATCTTGCATGTTAAAAAACAGGAATAAAGCCCAGAAGTACAGGAAAGGATGTTACTTGACTTTYTGAGGCTGTCCATGATGAGAATTTCAAGAATAATTGGGAAATGTATTTTACTGTCTCAGTTCAGTCAAAAAATCAGGTGTGGTCTACAGTCATTAAGGCGAGTTGGTTTATGTCCCCRTGGGCTGTCAGATTCCCGCACGGGAATGAATTCCTCCCCTCTGCATGCGACCATGAAGTGTGCATCTCTGGCTGAAGGCTCATACASAACAATTTCTCCTTCTAGCCCAAGGCTGTGAATGTGCCTTTTCTTCTGCACAAACTGAAGACACTGCCTGACCGTAGAGCAGGGAGTAAAATATATTTACTCCRAGATTTCAAGTTTGTATGCAGGGCCACCAGCCTCCTTGCAAAGTATGGAAGAATTGGTAACTCTCTGGCCCACTAGTAATTGCTTGCAGAGGGCAACAGCAGACACTGAAGAAGCAGGCAAKATAGGAAACTTCAAAACAGAACCTTCCTGACCCCAGGAAAAATCGCACGCAGCTGTGGATGCTGTTTGCCTGCCTATACCTCTGCACCAAGGCACAGTTCAGACCTGTGTAACCTGTCTGCACACCCAGGGAATTCCTCAGGTGAAGCCAGGGTTGCATGCCAGCTCTGGGCACAAATCAATTTTACACTCCTCCTTAGACTGACCAGTGCGTTACTGGCCTGGATTCAAGAGAGAATTTGTGCTCCATAATTGGCCCTCTCTCTTTTAGGAAAGGCCTTATGGCCCAATCTAACATACCATGAAATTAGTGCAGACATGTACATTGATTTTAGTGGGCTCTGCGTTAAGGTGTTACACATTTGCTGGACTTCAAATACATTCGTAAGGATTATGATCAAGAGAGGTGCTCTCCAGAACAGCAACTGGGGATAAAATAAATAYGATCAATTTTCTTTGGTACTCTTTTAAGGTAAACCAACACATTCAAAAATCTTTTAACACATCAATGGTACTCCTGTTCCTCTTCAGACAGGAGATTTTTTCATTATTAGAACAGCACCGTTCATATGGCTGCAATTAAAGTTTCAGCCAGCATTTGCTATTCTGCCTAATACCTGTCAGAGGTTTATGACTTGATTGTTAAAAAGAAGAATAAAAAGAGTTCACAGTATAAAAATCTGGCACGCAGGCTTCAACTGARGCATTTGTATTTTCTGAACTTTTTTTAATTATTAAAGCACTACAGTGTTACTTCCCTAAAAGACATGACCTTAACTTGGCCATCTTTCCCATTTCAATGTTCTTGCAGGCCATTATCTCAAAACATTGATAAAGCCTTTTTTTTTTTTTTTTCTTTTTCTCGTAGCAACATAGACATGTTACTAGCACTTGAAAAACAGCTACTAGGCATGCACATTAACTTGGTCATAACTTTTTAATACGCATATTTATATCATTGTAATAGTCTGTACTCTGAGCTGGCACAGTATTAAATACTGATTTATAAAGCATAACATGCTCTAGAATTACTGTGAAGATCTACTGGTTCAGTGTTACACGTTTGTAAATCCTTYCAGCTGACCTGCACAATTAATCAGCAATCTGTGTTTAGGGAGTTCTGGCAGCACGGGTAATTGGGAAATTGGTTTTCCTCTTTGTTCTATAAAACTACTGAAGTAGGGACCACTGAAACGAGTACATGGCACAAATAAGAGCCCATCCTTCATCCACTTACCATTTACAATACAGCTACCTCAGCAAAGTTAACTTAAAAAAGAAAGTCTGCTGATTCTGATACCACATGAATAAAGACGGTGGCATACAGTGCTTTGAATTTGGAGTGCAAGCAGTCAAAATAGGACTTCAGTTCTTCAGACTCAAATACGCTTCATCTGTAATTTGATTCATTTTAGCCCCTAGCCTGCTCAGTTGCAGTCTGAGAGGCACTGAAGATACACTGCATCAAGTGTTTCTTGACTGCGGCTTCCCATTTAAAACCAATGGTTCTGGTGTCCGTTGACTTGCCTCTGCCCTAACTGTCTGGCTGGGGGTTCCTGCGGTGGGAAGGGGGTCAGCGGGCAGCTGTGCCTCTTACAGCTGATGCTTTCACCCGGCTTTTAACACGCCGGCCCACCTGGGATCAGGCCCAAACTAACATTTCTCTTCGGCTTTGCTTTTATTTTAAGACAGACCTATTCTTACAGCGAAGCAAGTGTCTGAGGCCTCTTCAGAGATTTTTATGTTTGTTCTTTAAGTCAGGTCTGTGCTGAAATGCTTTGCTCCAGAGGGATGGATGTGAGCATATGTGAAAACACTGTTAAAATTTGTGGGAAACATGCATTGGGAGCCTGAGATTTTCTCTCTCTACCTTAGATCCCCCTTCCAGGAAAATAGCTGTGCACCTATGCTCGGTGTCCCAAAAAATAATATTATTGTTAAAACATTAGTTRGTATGAATAAATGGCTATACCCACATCATTCTGAAGGAGCCTTTTATGACTATCTTTTAGGACAGTCTCTTCCAAATCCTGTTTTTACATTTCAGAAACAGATGCAGTCTGATCCGCACAAGCTGGACTTTGGCCTGAAACCTGAATTTCTGAGCAGGCCACCAGGCCCCAGCCTTTTTGGAGCCATCCACCACCCTCATGACCTGGCCCGGCCCTCAACTCTGTTCTCCACRGCCAGTGAGTACTGAGAAGTGAAATCTCCTTGTTGTGGCATGCACATTAAAATGCTAATCTTTGCCGTATTAAAAGGAAATTTCCCATATGCTTTGGCTTATGAACTCTCTGCAAGACATGCCAGGGGCTGTTAGTCTATTTGATGAATACTTTAAAATTATTCTATAAGYTTTTAAAAAAGCCCAACCTGCTGAAATGCCATACAGGTAGTAAATGGAGGAACATTTCTTCACACAGTGATGTCCGATGGATCATGGAGATGACAGGTTGGAAATACGCTGTATTTTACATGCTCTGKTTTTTTCTGTACTGAAACATTCCCCCCCGCCCCTTATACTCTAACTGGGAATTTCTGTTTAKAAAAGCAGCTGCTATTTGCATAGGATCCTGACCTGAGAGCCCCTKCCCAGTGTACAGCAATCTCTGCTCACGTGAGCCACCATTTAAGAAATGATAGTCAAGCCCAGAGCACAGTCAGTCCCTTGCTGAGCTTTTGCTAGGAATTCACCCCTTTTGCTTTGTCTCGGCAGGTGGGGGTCATCCAGCCGGCACCCCTTTCGGCCCACCACCTCACCACAGCAACTTTCTCAACCCAGCTGCTCACTTAGGTAAGTTCTTTCTGCAACTAACCGACGGTGAATACAGCTCAGAAGTAACACACATTGACCATTGAGACCATTAAAGGTTGCCCATGTGGGGACTCCTTGAGTATCCTGCCTACTTAACCTTTACAAACTGCGCATTTTAGCCATTTAATTTTAGTCATTACCCAACTAGCAGTTCTAGATACACATAATAGTATCACTGACAGCATGTTTTGAAATACTTCTGAAAACAGTCTGGACGTTAGAGGAGCGCAATGACAGGGCTGGTTAGGTTTCACTGTAGTCACGTTTATAACCAGTCAAAAAAAATGCCTTAAGGTTAAGGCTTCGGTTCACAGAGGTGTTCCTCTTCCTAACTCCTACTTAGAGGTCTGCTTTTCCATTTAAGTGAGTGGGAAATAYATCCTTAAAATCTTGTGATCTGGCCTCAGATTTGTCTGTTAGTGAAAATTAGTGAATACGCATTTAAAAATGGAACTACCCAAGTTACCAAATGTTGTTATTTYCCTTCTAACTTACTGATGTTGTAAGAAGGTGGTCTGCTGCTTATGGGAGCATCGAAGATCAAGACTCTAAATTGGCATTTTATTTTGCATAGGGAAGGATTTGGGAGGGTCACCAAATTGGTACAGCAGACTCACGATGTAGGTTTATCATTCTGCACTTAGCTGCCTATAGAAGATGCTAGGTTTGGTCTTCCTTTTCTCTGTGCTRGTATTTATCAGAAGTAGTTTCATCAAAATCATTAGACTTCTCCAAAGTAAAGTGAGAGGAGAATTTGCTTCATATGACTTACTTATAGTCTGTATGCATTAACTACTGAAAAAAATTGTTCCAGTATTAGCAGTAAATATCAAGAGAATTACAAAATGTTCAGGTCAGCATGACATAGCAGCATAATAGGACATTTTATTTATATCTTGGCTATGATTTAGGAGACGTGGCCTGAAGGTGTCTGGACCACAGTTGCCAGAGTTAATAATAGTCTTGCTAGCCAGGCACATTCTAATTTACCAAAGTGAATTAGATGGGAATAAAAGGAAATAAATATGGAGATGTTTGCAGGTTTTAAATGAAGTAGCTACTTATGCAGAAGTACAGGCCTCAATACCATGTATATTTTAACATCTTGTTTGACTTTGAAAAGGAAGTTTTTCTAGTAAGATGATCCCATGCATACTGTCATTGGAAAAAAAAATGTTTATGTCCCACCCCCTCACAATCACTGCTGTGTTGTGGGAGGATGATGTTCGACTACTGATGGGCACAGACTGAGCTTTAACGCAGACATAATGCAGTTGGATAACATGCTAATGCTTTATCATCATTACCAACATGCCAGTGAGCTTCAGCTGTTTCTGTTGGTTTGCAGAGCCTTTCAATCGACCGGCTTCCTTCAGCRGTCTCACTGCAGTGGGTAGTAATGCCTTCGGGGGACTCGGGAACCCGACAGTCAGTGAGTAACTTCTTTGTTTATGAATTCTTGCTTGCTGTGTAATTCAGGATATTGAGTGATGGTGACTATTTGCTGTCTCTTTTACCAGTTGGTTACCCACTAAGAGATGGGAATTTGAAAAGCGACCTTTTTTGTCTGAATAACGTCATTTTTTAGTCATCAGTAAATTATTTTCTATTAGTTACTTAATAGTTTGGGTTCAGCATAGTGCTAAATGTCACCATTACCTTGTTCAGTTAAAAAAAAAATACAGAACCTATGAGTCTAAGGAGTTTGTGAAATTTCTCATGGTTTTGTTGCATGTTCAAAAATAGTTAATGTGTGCAGCATCCCTAGCTGTGGATGGGAACATTTTTTTTTTCCTTTCTCACCAGTAATCCAGGACATGTGCCTGGAAAAGATCACTAACCTGCGTTTATTTATCCAGGATCATCAACATTTCTCTAGATTTGGCCAGTCACAAAAGATCATCCTTTTAAAAATCACTCTCTTTCTCCATCTTCAAATCTGGCATGATTTCGGTCACATATTATTTTACTTTGGTTCAGGATCGAATGCAACAAGTTCCATTATTTATAGTCCATATAATGGTCATTTCCTGATGTCTCCAAAATATTTGGAATAAGTATCATTGTCACTTTTATCTTACTACTTCATCCCTTGTCAATTTTATCCACAGCATTTCCCTTTCCAATTAAAACAGCTGTCAGATGCCTGCCCATTTTTAGGAATGAGACCCTCTAATGAATCTCTGTTAATTTCCTTTCCTTTTCCAGCTCCCAATAATATGTATTCATTTTAACTCTGAGTGCTGTAAAAGTTTTTTTGGTAAGTACCTTCACTAGAGCATACCTTTTTCTTAAACCTTTTTGTTTTCCACTTCACCATTTCAGCACCCAACTCAATGTTCGGCCACAAGGATGGCCCCAGTATGCAGAGCTTTAGCAACCCTCACGAGCCCTGGAACCGACTGCACCGAACTCCTCCTTCGTTCCCGACCCCTCCGCCCTGGCTGAAGCCAGGAGAGCTGGAGCGCAGTTCATCTGCTGCAGCTCATGACAGAGATAGAGATGTAGATAAACGAGACTCATCTGTTAGTAAAGATGACAAAGAAAGGTACGAAAGAACACTTCCAAGAATTGTCTAGTTCAAAGCTTGGGGCTCTGTTCCGCTTTTAACCCTTCCCAGCCTGGCACATTGTTAAACCAGAGCTTCAGCAGAGGGACACTGCTGCCTACGACGCGAGGCGCTGCGGAAGATGCAGGTTTCTAACGCGGTTGTTTCCTACTGCATCTGTTTCTCTTCTCACTTGCACCGCACTTCATCAGAAGGAGCTTTGCTGGAGCAGAGTTCAGGCAGTGTCAAGTGAGAATAGAATCAGACCCACACACTCAGTTACCTTGTGGGTCACATTTTCGTAGGTCTTTTGAACACTTAACRTGTAGATAGGTGCCTGACAGGATGAAAAAAGATTATGAAGTCCATCAGACACATATCTGCACYTTTGAATACTTAAATAACTTTGTAAATCTGACCTTGTCTGCAAAACAAATAACGCTACATCCCTCCTCAAAAATGGACTGACCAGAGGGACCACTGATAAAAGTTGTAAAATTATAACACTATAAAATGCACCAGGTATGTCATGTTCCAGTACCACAGTAAGTTTCAGTGCATGCAGTTCATTAAATCAACCTTAATTCCCCTCAAAAAAGCCACACACACATGCACTGCAGTTACACACCTTCAAGCACAGTTTTTATTCAGTGTTTTACATGGACTTGCACGCTACCATGTCCAGGCTGGGAAGGGTTAATGAAAGTAAAACCTGGTCATATTTTTTTTGTCAGGACTGTTCCCATTATACAGTTAACTCAGTAACAATTCCTCTTAACATTTAAGTACCAAATTAAAAGAATTTGCCATTCAGCAAGTGTCATGCCTTCCTTGAAAAATGTAGAGAGGATGATATCAGCTTTTTCAGTTGTGGCTTAATGGCTTTCCTGTTAAGTTTGCACATTACTTTACTACATAATGGCTATTTGTTTCTAATTTTTTAAMWTAAAAGAATATTTAGGAGATGTGCTTTTCTGACTTCTCTGTCACTAACCCAAATATACGCATTAGTAGCCTTTTCTAAAAGAAGTTATGCTAACACATTAGATATTCTAAAAATACATTTAAGAGCTTTTCTATGTTATTGTAAAATGTGAAGAGCGAGTCAAACTACAGATCTTTTCACCTACATTTTCCATTTGGAATATTTTCTGTTTGGTAGCATAGCTTCATTATTTTCMTGTCTGGTGTTAATGCTTCAAAATAAATTGCTGTTACAAATTGGGGATTCTGTCCTGCAAAATGCTTAAGCATGTGAGTAACTTTACTGGCTTGAATGGCAAAGCATTTTCGTTACTAACGATATGGGTAGTCTTTAGAATTATGTGATTATTTCAGTGCTGTTTTGTTGTTTTCTTATGAAGTGTTCCTGCTGAAGAAAATCCCTTTCAGAAATACATTCCTTGCAAGCTGCTTTGGCATTGCCTGAACTCCATATCATAGCTCAGAACATACTTATTTTCAGTAATTGAGAGCTTAAAAGTAAGCGTCATTCATACTTCATACTTCTGCACAATTACGGCTACCAGTTTAGTACAATAACGTTCTCACCAATCTAGTGTCGCTGTGCAYCCATCTGTGTGGTTTTGAAGAGTTCTACTTTGCAGCATGTTCACACCGTTGCCTGTATGAGAAGATGCTGAGAATCCCTTCCTGGAGACGTGCTCCCTATGTAGATAATGTCTGGAGTAGTTCGTGAGCCTCTCATACCTATTCTTTTATCTTCAGTGGCACCCAGCGGGGTGCGGATGTAGCCCTGCTTTCTAGCTGAGGTCCCAATCTCTGTTACCTATTTTTAAGCTAATTTGCCCAAACAGGAAGAACTGGGAATCATTCCCAGAGGTATGATTTCATCTCAAAATCATCCTGTCATCAAGGGTCTAAGTTTATCAGCCCCCAAATGGGCCGTCCAGCCAAAAGCATCATCTAGATTTCTTCTGTTATCAGTGGAAAGGTACCTCAGAGGTACCTCGTAGCTTGGCTCTTCCCTATCTAAGATCAGCGTTAGAGTGGGGTGCAATGAATAACTGGTCACTCTTCTTGGATAAGCCGTGTGGCCTGTGTACCGCAGCCCTCTCCCAGCTGGATTGAGATAAGGTAAATCCCTCAAGATAGCTTAGATAATACGGAACTACAATCTGTGAACCTTTCCTAGGTGCAGAGCTCACTGGGGAGTTACACTGCAATGTCCTGATTGGTGCCCACTTTCTCCTGGAACATCGTTTGCAGCTGTGGAGGTTTTTTTGTTTTAAGGACTCTGTTACTCCAGCCCAGTATCAGAAAAAAATCAGTAAAAATAGCTGTTGTGAAAAACAGGATTTGTTCCTTCTCAGTGTATTTTGTTTAAAAGATGTCACTGAGCAATTCTATTCTAATAATGACGTTTAAGTGTATGTAATCCTATGTGTATATACACGACATAAGATACTCGGTATCTCTCAGTGTAGCATACAGCCTCAAAACATAGCTTACTTAGTAATAAGTTCATTTGAGAACATGATCTTAAGTTTCTTCTTCGTGGAGACAGAGGCTCAGAGCTGTTCCCGTATTAACCTAAGGAGCCCTTGACAGATCTGAGGATAAAAAATTACTCCCTCTCTGACCACTGAACTACATGTAGTTCACTTAAGTGAGCTATATAATCAATAGTCTCTTGAGATAATACCATCACTGTAAATGAATAAGATGAAATTGGCAAAGGAATATATTATTTTGGTTGCACATATATTTTTCTTTAGTTACAGAAAATGCCTGTTATTTTTTCTAAATGTTATGTATAATCTAAAATACATCAATTACATATAAAATTGATTAAGTATCAGCAAAAGGACTCAATGAGCTTTCCTAGTGAAATAAAACAATTAAAGGTGCCCTCTGAACTAGTCCCATGAGCAAAATAAATGAAAGGCTAGGTATTGCAGAGTCCACAAGCCAGTGCTTTCCCAGGAAAGTAAAAGAATCAAGTCTTCACATTGAGGAGCCTTCATTGGAGTGCATTGACTTGGTCTCACTGTGTTCAAGTCTGGAAGCTGTTAAATGAAATGACTCAACTTTTGGTGGAAAGCAAGAGGAGGGAAGTTAGAGCCAGGACACAATTTCCAGACTGTTTAGGGCACAGTCCATCAAAGCAGAACCTGATACCAAGGAGTTAATTGGTAGTTAGTGCAGGCTAGGCAGTTCGGGTATCAAATGCTCCAATTTACGAATGTTTTCTAACAGTCACATTCTGGACTCTCTGAGGTCTCTCAGACATGGCCCATAAAATGACAGTTTCAACAGTTCAGTCTAGAGACAGCAAAAGATGCATCTGGTGAGGTTATAATAATGAGTTTCCTTTTGAAAGGTATTTTTTTCTGCAGTTGCTGCAGTTTCACCATCCAAAAATACCTGCAGGTAGAAATCTTGCGCAGTTCAGGTCAGCAAACAAGCAGGTAGCAGAAATTGTATAGGTGAAGGAGCAAGTGTCCAGTTCAKAGTCTCTCTCCAAGTTGCCCTTCATCCAGCCAGTATTGCTCATCTTGTCCAGAGTGCATTTCAACCTGCTGTCCTCATCCAAGCGTGTTCAGGTTGCGCTTTGCTAAGCAGAGACTGCAGCACCCAAAGAGAAACATGTAAATGGGAGCTGGTTGGGACTTCAGAGGGCCTCACTGCTTATCCCTTGTTAAAGGCAAAAGCCTTTAACAGCACATTGTCCATCACGCCGCATGGAACAGAATTTCCATGCTGAGCAAACAGCACATGTCCAACACTGAATATCTGGAGCTGTCTTTGTGGAAGGACTCCCAGCTCAGAGATCGGTTTAAATTAGTGAGAGGTTAAAATCATTGGAACTGAGGAATTGGATTTACCTTATGAATTTGATTCATTTTAAATAGGAAAGCTTTTCCACTTAGTGTTGCCCATAACAACTCCTGGTCAACACTGCTTCCAGAAAATAGTTGGTACAGGATGCATTCACATATTTAGGTTTTTGTCCACTGCCAGACAATTATTCTCTCATCTCCTGTGCAACATAAATAGGTTTGAAAGATGGAATGAATTCACAGTATTTTGAGACTTCCTGGCATTGGCAGGGAGATGCATTGGCCCTGTCCCTGCTCTGGTTGCTCTACCCTAGAAATGGGAAAGAGCAACTGACTCCAGAGAGATGATGTTTTCAGAGCTAGTCTGAATGATGGGCATATAGGGTAGACTGATCTCTGCTGAGGAGGTCAACGCATAATCTATGCATGGTGGGCACCTCTATTAAAACACCTGCACTGAGGTTCATTGCACACTTACAGAAGTGCCTACCTGTTCAGAGAAGTGGACTGTCTCCATCAGTACTGGTGTCTTGAGAGGTTTTTGTTTTCAATTTTAGGAAGTACATTGAATTGTGAGAAGTAAATTGAAAAGCTAGAAGATTGAAGAGAATAGAGATAAGAAATTAGGAACGTACATAGGTCTAGAAATTTTTCTAAAAATCAGTTGAACAAAATGTCATCTATTTTCCCAAATGTATTCTTAATAGAAGAAGCAGGTAAAATACTATTAACAATGTAATTTGGATTTAACTRCCTCACTTTTTTTGGATGAAATTAGTATGTTTTTATTTTTCTCTCTCTGCTTTGCAAACAGTTAAGGCTGTTGTCTTAGAAATATGTGTATTAGAGGTAGATTCCTTTGGGAGTCTTCTGTGGACTTCAGTGTTTGAAATCTCAATCAGATCATTCACAAAGCAGCTTCAGGGATCATCTTCTCCTTGGTCGAGATAATAGAATAGGCCTAGTTTAGAGATGGGATGTTCTTCTGGTGTTTTGGGTGTGCARAAGGAACAGTGCATTTAATGGTGCATGTTACTAGCTTTCTGCAAAGCAGCAAGTATGAAGTCAGACACCCTAGATGCTTTGTTTTATTTGCAGAGTTTCTCATGCCTTCATTTTTACACTTCTCTTTCTTCTAGGGAGAGCATTGAGAAAAGACACTCCAGCCATCCTTCGCCAGCACCTATCCATCCAGTAAACTCCCTCGGACATAATCGCAGCTCAAATGAGCAGATCAGGAGCCATCTGAATCCCGAGGTTCGAGAAAAAGAGAAACCCAAAGAACGAGAGAGGGATCACTCCGAATCTCGGAAGGAAATTAATGTTGAAGAGCACAAGGTGAAGGACAACTATATTTCAGAGAAAGAAGGCCTGAGCCATGAAAGCCGAGTGGTGGAAGAGTCTAAGCAAATGCCCAGGGTTCCTTCACCCTATGCTAGGCCCCCTGTTGTGGAGAGCACCAGGCCTAATAGCACTTCAAACCGTGAGGCTGAGAGGAAGAATGAGCCAGCGTATGATAATCCGAAGAAAAGCAATGAAGTAAAAGTGAAGGAGGAGCGGAAGGAAGACCATGATGTTCAACCTGAGGGACCTCAGACTCATAGGTCATCTGATCAGCCACCACCTATATCTACATCTAACGTCCATCCAAGTCCTTTAGTGTCTATGCCCATGACTGTCGGTGTAACTGGTATACATCACATGAACAGCATCAGTGGCCTGGATAGGACTCGCATGATGACCCCTTTTATGGGAATTAGCCCAATTCCTGGTGGAGAACGTTTCCCCTATCCTTCTTTCCACTGGGATCCAATGAGAGATCCCTTAAGAGATCCTTACAGAGAGCTAGATATTCATCGGAGAGACCCCCTGGGCAGAGACTTTTTGCTAAGAAATGACCCCCTTCATCGTCTTTCTGCGCCAAGATTATATGAAGCAGACAGGTCATTCAGGGATCGGGAACCTCACGACTACAATCACCACCACCATCACCACCACCCTCTCTCTGTTGACCCTCGACGTGAGCATGAGAGGGGAAACCACTTGGATGATCGGGAGCGGTTGCACATGCTCAGAGAGGACTATGAACATGCACGCCTGCACTCAGTTCACCCTGCCGCCTTGGATGGGCACCTGCCTCACCCAAGCCTAATCACGCCAGGACTTCCTAGCATGCACTACCCCAGAGTCAGTCCCCCGACGGGACACCAAAATGGCATCCTCAATAAAACTCCCCCCACAGCAGCTCTCAGTGCCCCTCCACCTCTTATTTCTACTCTGGGACCTCGGCCCGGGTCTCCCAGAAGGACTACTCCTCTGTCAACAGAGATGAGAGAGAGGCCTCCTTCTCACACCCTCAAGGACATTGAAGCTCGATAAGCAGAGTGAGACTAAATAAAAACCAGAGAAAGAGGGACAGAACCTTGTAAATGAACATAATATAAAGACCTTCTTACTAGTCATTGATACAGACTGGGGATGTGACCCACTGTACAATATGTATAGACCTGAGTGCAAAGATTTTGAAATGGTTTTTTTGTATATTATATGTTGAAATTTTCCAGATCTTTTAGCCAAGTCCATCTGTTCCTCGTGTCTCCTACTCTATTTTATTTCTAGTTTAAAAATTTCAAAATTTGAACTGAAGAACAAGACGTTAATCTGAATGATTTGACTAGAAACAAACCACCACCAATGTCAACCATACAAAGCTCTTTCAGACCAGAAGTGAAGACAATTGTAGATATTTATGTAAAAAGATTGCTTCATGGGTTAATGGTTCATATATGCAAAAAGGGTAAGATGAAAGCTTTACTTTGTACAAATGTAAATAGATAAAATTAAGTAACATAATACATTAATACTTCTTAAACTGTGCTATTTGCAAACTTAATATTGATCAACACAGTCTGCTTATGCTGTGTTACATATATTGTTATAGACAGCTAAACCCCTTCAACTATGCAATGAATTTTAAGGCTTTTCACAAAAGCCTTTATAACTCAAAGGAGCCTTTTCAACACACAACATAATTAAAGTCATATTTTCCCTGAACAAGCTCATCTCTAATAGAAACCTATTTCTCTTGCTTGTTTTGATGAAGAAAAGCCCGTTAGAAGTGTAGTTTTCTGTCTGAACCCCCCTGCATCAAGATGCTGATGCTACTGTAGCTCATGTACTCCTTAGAACGCGTCAGGGTTAGCGATCTGTAATCACTGATACTGTAGTCATGACAGATTGGTATTCAGTCACATAGATCTGGGTTAAACAGAGTAATAATCAAATGCTGGATATTTTCCAGAACTTTTGTCACTTAACATGTCAAATTTATTTTTGGAAGAACATCTGCCATTCATGTCTGTTTATATTGCCAGTGTGTCATTTTTCTCTGTACACACACTTTTTTTTTTTTTTTGTTAGTGATTTTTAGCTACATTGGAACAAATCCTACGAGAAAGCTAATACTTTTCTAAATGATGGATATGTTTTCACTGTGGATCAGTAGTTTAATTAATGAACTCCGATGCAGATTTCATAATGCAATTTATTGTATTTCAGTTGGTAATAAAGTCTGTGAATAGTTAACAGGTCAGCCTTGTTGTTCCCTAATCATAGAAGACATGAAATAACATGAAGAACGTGGTCCTTTTTAAAAATATGCATCAATCTTCTGAAATCTGTCTTTTCATAACACACTTTTTTATAATGCGTTAAGTTTCTTGTCTAAATATTTGGAGAGAATATGACTTTATCAGAGAGAATTCAATATCTTGTCTACTGGACTGTAAAATATATGTATGAAATAAAATTAGTTCCATTGGTCTTCTAGTGTATTAAAGTGCTATCTGAAGTTGTTATCCTGTTTTGGCAAAAAAAAAAAAAAAGAAAAAGTTAACTACAGACAGTTGTTTCTAATGATCAGAGATCTATTTTAGTAGTCAACTGAAGGTTTAGTTGTGAGCTTCAGATTTTGTGAACTCCAGATGTTGTGCAGTGGTTTTTTTTTTTTTAAGAACAAAAGGAAAAATAAAAAAAAAACCAACCCTGAAGAATATGTACACTGGAACCGTAGTGGTAGCTTTCAGTATTGTAAAGAGATTGTTATATACGAACCTTTTTGCTGTTTATCCTGTATGTAATAAAGTCCTTTCTAGATCCTATGTGAAAAGAAAAGTGAAGCGGCTCTCAATCTTCAGCATGTTTCCTCATCAGCGAAGACTTGTGTAATGTAAATTGTGCCATGTTATTAAAAAATGTGAACTAAACTGCTAGGTGCTTCTTTGTGTGGAGTACCCCATCATTGCTATGGGGAAGAAATACTTTTTCCCAAGAGTGGGTTTTTGTTCAGAAAAAATAGCTAGTAAAAATGTAAAGGAAATGGCAAGCTTTTATAAGCCATCTAATTAAAATTATTATAGTAATCAGGAAAAAAGGAACAAAAAAGAGACCAGATCCTTGGCTTGTCCAGATTCTTTAAAATATAGTAACACCCTACTTGTATTAGCTTTTAGTTAACTGACCAATTGGTCTTTCAGGATAGTCCCATACTTAAGTATGTGGCTGTATGCAAGYCCTTTTGTGAATTTGTGTAGTCCCACACAAGCCAATGGCATTTTACCAGTTTTCATCAGCTAAGAATATGGCTATCGGTTACTGTGAACAATTTGTACATAAATATGTCCAATTTCTTGCAAATTGTTTACTTGTTCATAGTACAGCTTTTGTGGTGTCCTTTTCTGAAAAAAAATTAGCTCCTCATGATACATAATTTCCAGGAGGGTTTTTGGTTCAGGGGTTTGGGGTTTTTTTTGTTACAAGCTTGTTGCAAACCCTTCAAAGCCTTTATCCAGTTACTTTGCCAGAGGTAACTTGTGCCACTGAAATTTGCTTTCGTGGGCAAGACTTAGGAAATCTTTCTCCTCCCTCAGTAGCTGCCAATTGTTTTGGTAGCAATGAAGTGTATGCAGCCATATATTCAAGTTTGGTTTTGTTTCTCTCTTCAGACCTGTAGCGCTTCTGTCTGTATTCTACTCTTATTCCCATATAAATGTGATGAGAGTGAAATTTCCCTAAATTTCAAGCATGTAACTAAGAGAAAAAGCCTTATGTCTTTTTTAAAATCCAATTTGGGGTAAACTGTGCAAAGTGGACAACAGTAGCATAATGTGCGAAAAGAGCTTTTTCTCTTTATTCTGCAAGGAAACCCTATCTCAGTCTTCTGGATACACATCATTAAAAACCTTCCAAGTTTCTGAAGGAAACCAGTTATAGATGGCTGTAGAAGGATGAAAACTATTGGAGCAAGCTTGGACCGATACAGTGTGAGCGGCTCCATGAGAGAGGGTCTAATGAGAGCATCATCTTCCAGGCTCATGTCAGAGCATTGTAATAGGAATCCTAAAGGCTTTGTCAGTGCCTTCAGGGGGAAGAAATGTGGTATCTGATTGTACAAACTACTATCCTTGTCCTCCCAGGCGCTGAGCATACTCCTGCTGATGGTCCTTAATTCCCAATCAAGCCAATGAACCCTCACTCCCAGAGTCCCAGAAACCACTGAGGCGTTTCACTCCCTTTGAATTCAATACCATTTAAGTGGCTGTACGCCTTTGAAGATCGGGGTGTCAGGTCTTCTTACAAGAGTGGTGATGCTCAGAGGAATATGCCTGGAAGGTATAGTAAGAGATGAAACGATTTTTAATGCTTTTAAACTTTTTCAGATTCATTCATTGCTTTTCAAAAGTTTTGATAGAGGGACATTAGCTTGCAGGTTTTTTTAGCAGGGTTTTCCATTCAAGACATTTGTCTTAAGTCTTTTATTTTTGAATCACTAGTATTTAAGAAATGAAGTTCATTTAAAGACCATGCCAACTACCACCTGTAGGGATGAAACGAGTCATAAGGGTATTATTCTGTAGGGTGTGAGAGATTTGGATCATAGAAACCCTGAGTTACTATGCTTGCAACACCCAAGACCTTTGTTTTGTGCTTTAAAGCTCCCACCTTTCCACACTCCAACTAGTTTTCTACTTAGCAGCTTCCTATCACTGGTTGAGATGCCAACTGAAGCAGTGTATAGGAAGTGATTCTCTGAAAGCAGTCATAACATTTGTTCCCTGATACAATGTTYGTTTTATGCCACGCTTTGTCCCTTCTTTTTTAACCCTATATATTGTCGTCTTTGTCTTTCCTTACAAAATACCGAGCTCTAACCTGGTTTTCTGCTATTCATACCTTACTGATACTCTCCTGCCTTTTTGCCAGTCATGTTCTCTTTCATGGTGTATGATAGCTAAATCTATTATAGGCAGCAATAAACACTGCAGACAAATTCTTCCAAGAGCCATAGACACTCTATATTTTTGTTCCTTTTTACCTTTGCCTGTATGAGCTCATGAAAATTTGTAGTCCTTGCTGGACCAGAAGATAGGCAAATGGAGGTTGGGGAGGATTTTACTGAAAGTATTTTCATTTGCTGTGGCTGTGCCTTGTTAAGTAAATATTTAGCATGATTCTTGATACTTTGAACTCTAACTACTGCTTCACACATGCAGGTGACCTCTGCTGAAAGCCACCTGGGGCACTGGAACAAGGTAACAGACCGTTGGTTATATTCCATGAACAGAGGAGCTACTTGGCTTACTGCTTCTGTTTCTGGCAAGAAAGAAGAGCGAGCTGTGGTTCAAACAATGACCAAGACTCAAATTATACAGGGTTTTGTTACTCCCACGGTGACTCAGTTAAGTCTCACCTGGATAAACCAACTTGCTTCTTTGGACTCCAACTGCCATCTTTGGAGGCATACTCATCCATAGCTTCAGAAGGCGATTCGGAGCAGGACCCCAACTTAAATGATCTGAATTGCCTTCTGAAGGTGACTCTTCCTTAACTCCAGATGGAGACTAGCCTCTAAGTTAGCTGGTTCTGAGAAGTGCATGCAAATGAGTGGTGGGACTACCTCCTCCCTTGTTGATTTTACAGTCTCATCAGATCTTCCTTCCTTCCTTTGCACTGTAAAGTACCAATCTTAGCCATTCCTTATGTGAAGCTCTTCAGGACACAGTCTGTCTCTTACTATGGGGTTGCACTGTGCTTGGTGTCCTGATTGGGGCAAGTGAGCATTTCTCAGTGCTGCTATAATACAAAAAACAACTTGGGTAGTACTAGAGACCAGAGTGAAAACTGAAGCCCTCAGTGAATTAGCCATGGTAACCACTACAGAAGATTCCAGATTTTTACTAGCCAAGAAGAAACAAAGCTGCAGGTGAGGGCAGACTCTGTTCTCCCTGTGCCCTGTCTCCATCTGGAGGGGCTTAGCCTGCTTGTGGCCATGGGCAAGGTGGAAGTTCCCAGCTGGCAACACCTCCAAGTGCTTATCGTGGAGTTGGCAGTTTCCAGCACGCTCCCTTTCTGCCAGCTGGGGGGGGAGCGGCAGGAGAAGGACACCTTTCTTTTTCCACAGGTATATTGCAACTAAAATAATTTTAGCACAAAGACGTTTCCTGGTCATAAAGAATATCCTCCTCCTCATYTGTGCACTGTTTGTTTGCATATGGAAAAGCATGTATTTATATACATCAAAATGCACACACGATGTCAGGTGCAATATCACAGGCATAAAGCTCTATATAGCAAAGAGCAGAGTATGAAATGATGATGGCACCCTACAATCTCATGCGTCCTTTTTGCTGCTTTCTGCTGAGACCTTTTCTGTAGATTGCAATAATCGCATTTGTTGTTTCCTCTGCTGGTCTGGTAACACAGACTTCACTATACCATTTTCCCCATTTTATAAATGGGAAAAGTGCAGTTGGGAACACAAAACGCAGAGTCACCCGTGTAATACCAGCCACCTACTGCCTGAGTCATCCCAGGAGTCATCCAGGGGAACTAGGTTACTGCCTTAGTCACCACGAGAACAAAAAAAACCCTGAATCGGGTAAATTGCAGAGTCAGTGATGGGTCAGTGGTGGTAAGAGACGAGGAATTTCTGGGTTGCTGTTTTGTCTTTAGAAAGCACTTTTAACCCTAACACATGTTAACAACTTCCTGGCGTCCTAGATTTGCTAAAATTATGTCCATGAAAGAATGGGTTTGCTTATTTATTGGTAATTCAAGTACCCCAAGTACTGACCCAAGTTGATAAAGCCTGTGGTCATTCTAGTTACTGAGGGCAGATATGCTGTATTTTAACATCTAGCATGGCTTGTTCAATTGTCACTATTGCTCAGTATTGAAACTCACTCAGAGTGTAGCATTTTTCTTGGTTGGATTTATGGTATGTTTCTCTACTGAAAAACTTGCATTTAGCCCTAGGAACCTAGCTATCCACCCCCAGTACAATCATCTTTGTTTCAAGACAAAAAAAATAATTAAGCGGGAATTTAATCAACTGATTAAATAGAGACTTTACCTATCAAATATACAATATTACTGTATGTTGATGACATGCATCTTCTGCTTTGCATCTTCAAAGCCCTTAACTAGTTTCCGTTGAATCAGTGGTGTTTCGGGTTTTTTTTGATGCAGCAGAGATTGCATTAGCATTAAAAGCTTGGAAASTAGATTATTTTTTTTTTCTTTTAAAGACAACTAAAAATGCAAATATAAGTTTCCTGTGATTTTCAGTAGTCCCTATTTTTGAAGGGCCTCAGTGTATTCAGGGCAAACATGACGCATTTGGAGCTCGTCTGATAAAAAAAAAACTCTAAAACAACTACCAGCTATTTGCCCTCCAAAAGGAAAGTTTTGCCTCAGTTCATACTAGAATGGCCAAGTAGAGCTGGATTTGTTTTAGCCTTTGGAAAAGGCTGTCGTTCTTCAGAGATACCACAAGAGGGTAGTTAAAGAGAGACTGAAATATGTGTAGGCTGACAGAATGGCTATGCTGTTTCGTGCAAGGTGAATGTAGCTGTAAATTATTTTCATGAGAGTCTGATCTGTGAGGAGTTCTCCTGTTCCCCTGCATAAATGACAGAAATCTCAATGGTGCTGTGGGGGGCAGTGATCGGGTTGACTGAGTGACCTTGCTTTATCGCATTTAACAAGAGGGACTAGAAGGGGTCCATACCCAGAGATACCCAGCTAAAGGCAACCATATTTTGGAGAGTTATGCTTACATTGCATGGTGCTACAGTCTAGCAACAAAGCACATTGCTTATGTTAAGGGAATAAAAGATGCTTCTCTATAGCAAATAGCATGTATGGTATGAGTTAGTGTATGCCAGCTCCTCAAAGCCTTAGCCTTTTATGAGGACACAGTCTCTTTTTTCCATTACCTGGCTTTTGAAAGGGTTAGCCAAGGACTAAGCAAGAGAATTGCTTCATTTGGAGATGGGGARAAAATTAATGCCAAATTTTCTAAGGACATAAATTAAAATGGTTTATTTAAAATCATCAGAGCTGTCTGCTTCACATCAGCAGAAAACTTGGCCCCGGTTTTTCCTTTTCTATCCTAGTCATCTTTGCCATGTCAGCGGAGAACGAACATTTCCCTGACGCTGTAAAAGCCCTCCTGACTCTCATGAGGGGCTGCCTGCCTTGAGGAGCATTTCCTTGAGCAGGGCCTGAGGAGCAGGCAGCAAAGCATGGCCCAGCTGCTTTTCGGCCAGGCTGAGGGCCAAAGCGGGCCTGGGGGAGCCTTCATCTCCCTTCCCACCAGAAGGCCAGGCCCCACACCCGCCTGCCGCCCAGACAAGCCGCAGCAAGCACCTGGATATTGGTTGTCCTCATGGGCACAGCCTGGCCGGCGTCCGACCAGGACCCAGTCCCCTCGGAAAGGGTGGCGGCCCTGCATGCACCCTGCTCCCAGGGCCCCCGTGGTGTGAGCCCCCTCCGGCCTGGTCTGACTGGGAACAACTGCACTCTGCTTTCAACGGGGTGGCCCTACCTCCTCACAGCCAAAATCGGGGTGCCCACCTGGGAGTCACAAAAGCRGTTTTCACRAAGCCAAGCAGCGAGGTGGGTCAGYGGCAGYGGGGTGGAGCGYGGTGCCGAGGGGATGGCAGCTTGCTCCTACATGCCCCGGGGAGGGCAGGAGCAGCTCAGCCCCCTGGGACCAGCGGCCCTGACGAACACGTATCATGCACCTTGCAGCGTAATCGTTGTGGTGGTTTGTTGTCAGTGGAGTCACGCTATGATAGTCATGGTTTTAAATGACTCATTTTCCACTTAACTGTATTATTGTGGCTTACAGAGCATCTGGAGCTTTGCAGCAGTAAATACATCACTGAACACTACAGCAATACACTAATCCATTTCTTTGAAGCATCTATTTAGCAAAATACAGTCGGGGTGGGCAGGTGTGTCTGTGCCTGCAGCTCCCGCCCAGCTCACTGCTCAGCAGGCATCTCTTCTGGTGGTACCACACCACGATGCACTGGCATGGGGCAGAAATGTGTCTGGCTGGAGACATGCTTGCAGAAACTGGTTTATCGTCTTTAGTATGATTTCATGCTGCCTTAAGTTGGCATCTTTTTATGAGAAAATGAGAGAGATGTACACGAGACACCCTGCGTTGGCACTGAGGCAGCCAGGCCCGTGAGGCATTGGTGTCCCGGGGAATGACGTGGGTCTGCTCTGCCCAGTCCTTTCTGCCTGGAAAGACCCCTCTGGACTCCTTATATATATTTTTTCCCCCTCAGTTTGAGCCTTTTCGTTCGTGCAGGCACGGCCAGCAGTCGAGCTGCAGAGGGCAGTGTGGGAGAGAGAAACCCGAGCCAAGATGGCGGCCGCGCTGTTGCGCGGGYGCGCGGACAGACAGTAGAGGGAGACGCCGTCCCAGCCTGGCGGGCTGCGGCTGGGAGCCACGCACGCCCGCGGCTGAAACCCTCAACATTGACTTTTTTGGGCTGTTTGGGGTTTTTTTAACCCTCAAACGCATCCTGCCTGCCGGGAGCTCTTGTGCCGGGCCGCAGAGAGGCGGTGGCCGGTGTCGCGCAGGCGGCCGTGCCTCCTCGCTCTCCACAAGTCTCAGCTGCCCCCGCTTCTGATTTTAGACCTGCAAGGTGTTAGAATAAGAAAAGTTTAGGTTGGGAGTTATTTTGATAAAGGCGTCTTGAGGAATGCAGCAAGTTGAAGTAGAGGCTGGAAAAAAAATGCACCAGCTGTAAGTTCATTTAGAATCATAGAATCATTAAGGTTGGAAAAGACCTTTAAGATCGAGTCCAACCATCAACCCAGTACCCATGCCCACTAAATCATGTCCCAAAGCACCTCATCCACACGTTTTTTGAACACCTCCAGGGATGGCGACTCCACCACTTCCCTGGGCAGTCTGTTCCAATGCCTGACAACCCTTTCAGTGAAGAAATTTTTCTTCCCCCCTGGCGCAACTTGAGGCCATTTCCTCTCATCCTATTGCTTGTTACTTGGGAGAAGAGACCAACACCCGCCTCTCTACAGCCTCCTTTCAGGTAGTTGTAGAGAGCGATAAGGTCTCCCCTCAGCCTCCTCCAGGCTAAACGCCCCCAGCTCCCTCAGCCACTCCCCATCAGACCTGTGCTCCAGACCCTTCACCAGCCTCGTCGCCCTTCTCTGGACACGCTCCAGCACCTCAATGTCCTTCTTGTCGTGAGGGGCCCAAAACTGAACACAATATTGGAGGTGCGGCCTCACCAGTGCCGAGTACAGGGGCACGATCACCTCCCTGCTCCTGCTGGCCACACTATTCCTGACACAGGCCAGGATGCCGTTGGCCTTCTTGGCCACCTGGGCACACGCCGGCTCATGTTCAGCCGGCCGTCGACCAGCACCCCCAGGTCCTTTTCCACCGGGCAGCTTTCCAGCCACTCTTCCCCAAGCCTGGGGTTGTTGTGACCCAAGTGCAGGACCCGGCACTTGGCCTTGTTGAACCTCATGCAGTTGGCCTCGGGCCATGGATCCAGCCTGTCCAGATCCCTCTGCAGAGCCTTCCTGCCCTCAGGCAGATCAACACTGCCGCCCAACTTGGTGTCGTCTGCACACTCACTGAGGGAGCACTCGATCCCCTCGTCCAGATCATTGATAAAGWTRTTRAACAAGACBGGCCSCAAAACTGAGCCCTGGGGAACACCGCTCGTGACCGGCCGCCAACCGGATTTGACTCCATTCACCACAACTCTCTGGGCTCGGCCGTCCAGCCAGTTTTTTACCCAGCGAAGAGTACACCCGTCCAAGCCATGAGCYGCCAGCTTCTCCAGGAGAATGCTGTGGGAGACAGTGTCAAAGGCTTTGCTGAAGTCCAGGTATGTTGCCTGTGGTGATGGAAAAATGAAGTAGGAAAAGGAGCAGGTAGCATACACTGGGCTTTTACAATGTATTTATTTACTTGTCATCCAAACAGGCAGGAAACGCCTTTCTTTCTGAACGTTGTCCCCTGTGCCTGGGGCCCTGCGCCCTCAGCCGTCAGAAGGAGAAGGTGGAGGACGGTGGCTCTCTCCTGCTGTAGCCGGCTGGTGGTCCCCGAGGTGCGGGGCAGAGCTGGGCCCTGCCTCTGCTTCTGGGGACCTGCTGGGTCTGACCTAGCTGGGCTGGCGGCTCCTGGCACGGCGGAAATGCTGGGGAAGGTCACTGTCGTGGTGGTCAGCAGCTCCATGTAAAACTGGTTAAAAGTAAGAATTAAAAAAAGAAAGAAAAAAAAAWAAGCCTGTTTAGGGAGRGGAAAGAAACCCCCRACAACAACTCTCCCTTTTTTCAGTTTTTTGTCACCCATATTCGACTTGTTGCCTCTTCCCTAATAGCCTCCTTAATTTCCCACTTTTATCTCAAATTAAGAAGGCAGGATGCTGGGGAACAAGCTCAACACCTTGGTGGTTTATTTCTTCGCCAAAGTTGAGTTTCATTAGACAAGTTTGAGTGGGAAAAGTTTTTTCAAATAACATCCTGGCAAGTCCTTGCCAGCTGAGGCAGCATGTCGGRATGGCCAGACAGCAGAACAACGGGTGCCAGACAGCTTGTCTCCAGCGGTCGCTCCATTTCTGTACCAGGATGGGCTRTATCCTCCACCTTGGGGGTGAGAAGCAGGACCTCCAGAAAGGTTTTTGAACTGGAAGTTGTGTGCGCCCCAGCATCATATATGTTCAGTGTGATAACGAGACTCATGAGCTTTGGTAACATGGGGGTACAGCTGGACTATGTAGAATTAGAGGTAAAATTTATTCTCGCTCCAGTTGTGTGGAGRTAAATCAAGTGTGTATTGTTCTGTAGCATGTTTCTTCAGATGATTGTGTGTTCTAAAATTGTATTTCAAAGCAAAGGACTAGAGGCTTCAGGTTTGATTTCTGTTCTAGCCTGCTGGGGAGTCTTAAGAGAGAATCTGTGCCTCTGTTTCTTTCTCTGTGATATGACTCTCCCCCCACCCATTCCTCCTGTAAAGAGCTTTTAGATCTATTATTAGAAATTCTTATGAGAGGTTTCATGGTGTTGACTTCCCCCCCCCCCCAGTAATATTTTCTAATACTCATTAGCAATGCAGTAAGTCTGCAGCAAGTTCTGGCAGATTATTTAGTTTTATCTTTAGGTTGACTTGAATTTGGAGGGATTACAGTCAAAGTGGGCATTGGATTTTAAGAATTATTCTGTAATGACTGCAATAGCTTTATATTGCTGCTAATTCTAAACTCCACATTTATTTGGAGTCAGGTGAACTTGCTCCCTGTCTCCGCAGCTTTGACTTAGTAAACTTTATTCTGARTGGCACCAAGACTGCTTGATAAAACAGAGAAGAGTCTATCTCCAGTAAATCTAGCATAGCATAGTTGGATGTCTCTCTAATTGATTGTTCACATGAGCTTCCGTGAAATTCTGGTATSTAGACTACTGTGGGATCGAACTGGACCTTGGTTTTGTGCATGTACCTTTGACAACTTTAGTTCTACCCAAACGTGYAGGACTGAATTTGCCTGTCACTGAAGGGCTAAATCATGAATGTCCTTGACTTTCACTTCCAAAATACCTTGCATACGAATGCCTGCGGCATTTTGGTGTGTGCACTAAGCACTTCGCTAAGCCTGGGAATCCAACTGAAAAATAAGACAGCTCTGCAACACTACACTTGTCGGTGATTCATGCTTTTGATTTTTATTTTAAACACATCCCAYCAGTGAAATTGCAGTGAAGGACTGTCATATTGCACCCTTAACTTACCAAGACAGGAAAAAGACCCTCGCAAATATATGTATTGGGGGAGGACAAAAGACAAAAYGTGATGGTTAAATGTAAGATTTTAGGATTTTCTTTTATCTAGAATACTAGATTTGAGTTTTGGCTCTTATAAAGGAAGGTCAGTTTGCTGTTATCTTTTCTTTKTGGCATGTGGCTGTCTTCAGGAAATTCTGACGAATTCTTTGAATGGCTTACATATTGGCAAATATGGAGTTAGTAGCCTGTAAAAAATGTCTGATGGGTATAAAAACAGTGCTTTAACATTAGCCTGGGAGAGAATGTTTTATGAGGGTATTTATGCTTTTGAGGAAGGAACGGAGGATTGTCTAATGGGGAGATGAACAGGAGGTCTAAAAGGAAATGAATGGGAATGATTTGTACATAATAGAATACTCAGTTCCAAAATAAAATGGTTTTTATGTGAATTTCTGAACCTGCAAGTGGTGCAAAGACAGGTTAAAGGGCTGATGATACTTGTGTATCTTTTCTYCCTCTAGGTAGCTGAAGACCTGTTGAAGATAATAATAAACTCTTTCGCTGTTGAGCATCAAAGAAATCCCACTAGTTCCTAAATTTGCCACAGGTATGAAAAAATTATTAAAGATGTTACTGGAAAAGTTATGGCAAAATTGCCTCTTTGGATTCATTCAGTAAAGCTGTTCATTTTTATTCCAAATGTGGAAGACAAGGGGAACAGGCTATCTGGCAATGGCACCAGTATGGGGTTGTGGAGCTCTGTATTGTATTTTCAGTTCAGTCAGAGACTCGCAGGCTTTATATAGTTTACCCAATATCAAAATAAGCCTAATTTTCCAAACTGTATATTATACATTGTATTTTATCTCCATCCTGTAGATCTACGAAAACAATAAACAAGAAAAGTCACTCTTCTGGGTGGAGAACAAAACTCTCCCAATAACTTTAAAAGACAAAACAGGAAATGTCATTTCGAAACATTCTACCCAAAATGAAGTAATGGTTTCTAAAGCCCCAGTGCGGCCACGGTCTAAGATTGTTTGCCAACAGAGCAAACAGAAAGCTGGACYATACCAGCTTCAGGAAGCAGAGTTCAGCTGTCTGTGAATCCCAATTTTGCTGTGCATATTCCAGAGCAAGCTGAGTTTCTCAGGGCTGATAAGTCAAGAACTGGGTCTTTGCAGTAACCAGACTTTCAGGTTCCCGAAATACTGAAACATATCAGTCCAGAGGAACCCAAAGTAGTTGCTAATAAAGATATTTTCCTTTGAAATCTGACCAAAGGCTCGCTTCTCATATTTTCCCTGAGGCGTGCACAGACCACAAATTTGAAAGTACTGCCAACTTCGGTAGACATGAGTTTCCTAAGGATAGYGATCCCATTGTAGTTAAACCAAAAGCCCTTCAGGTAATTTATGTGTCTGCTCTGCCTGTGATGTTGTGAAATCCCTGTAGCCTACTAGGAGAGTRTACGGGGAAACTTGCCCCTGTTGTTGGAAGCTAGTACATTTCCAGGAAGCATTTTCATTTTGGTTCATTGCCTTTTTCCAGTGTTTTCCTGGAAAATTTTCAGCAGCTCTAATTTWGCCTTATGTGCTTAGGTGGCAAACGCCTCAGGGCACAGCCTGGCACGCTGAACGTGTGCGTATGGTACTGAGCCCTGTTTGCAGCTGAGTTGTAATGCCTAAAGGCCACCACAAAGCTCAGTGAGACTTGTATGCCTAACCAAGGTATGTCTTCCACCACGTCACAGATAACACATCRTATCTAGCTGAAAGGGCTTTGATACTTTGCTTAAGACCTCACACAGCTGCAGAAATAAGACGTGAAGGGAAATTGCTSTCTGCTGCACCAGGAAGGTGCTTCACCTCAAAGCAGCTGCTTCATGTTGTGCCATGATGACTTCAGCTGTTCCCTATGGGGCTATTTTCYTGTTTAGATTTGCTTAGTCTTGGATCTGAGTCACCTGTGCTAGACTCTGTGTGATGCAGGAAAAGATGGCTCACTAACCAGGTATGAAACAACCGAG
The DNA here is from genome assembly GCA_030449065.1 of Oceanodroma leucorhoa. NCBI lineage: Eukaryota > Metazoa > Chordata > Aves > Procellariiformes > Oceanodroma > Oceanodroma leucorhoa. The sequence continues at coordinate 1,641,336 of JASVER010000060.1, read as the reverse complement.
ACTGTGCAAAAACAAGGATACAGCTTTGCCTTARCAGGATGGGCTTTGGTGCCAGAGTTTTTTCAGTGGTTTAATTCTTGCCCAGSTTTTTCAGGCAGTAAAGCAGCACTTTAAGGTGGAATTTGATGGATGCTTAAACCAGTAGCTTTGCCTACCTTTCAGGTGRGCTTCTCCCACAGGTGGGAGGTGATAGTATGGGAGAAAGTATGCAGGTGTTTGCTTATAGGCTACAGCTGCAGCTAAAGCTTGGAGGAGGAGGARGGCTAGGAGGTTTGTTCTGTTCCTTCTCTTACTTCAGTCATCTTAAAGCAGGTCAGGGTACATGCGAATAAACTTGGCATCTCATTGAATCATAGAGAATAGTTGAAGATTTGTAGGTACACATTGAAGACAGAACTCTGTCCATCTTGTGGAGAGTGTTTTTATTCCCAGGAGTCTTGGTAGGTCTTGGATTTTGCTGGTATCTTGTAGTATGTGTTGGGCTGATTGTCTAATGATCAAAATGGCCCCTGTTTGTTTAGTATCTCTGCATCTCACAGACTTAATTGGGTTTTGGTTGTTTGGGGTTTTTTTTGTTTTGTTTTGTTTTTTTTTTGTCATGTTTGTAAGAGGAGTTTTATAAATGGGGAACCCAGTCAAAGAAAAATTAAGGTCAAGACTGCATGGAGCTGGTAAAGGAGGAGGGGATGAGACCTCAGCTGCGGTTTCCCAAGCTCATCCTTTTCACCAGCTTGGTAGGCATCATTAGTAGTGTTGTTATTTCTAGAGACCAAGTAGCTAGATGAATCATGAGTTAGGAAGGAGAGGAGGGATGCAGAATAACATGTAAAGCCCCAGAGCTGGTCACTTCAAACCACGAATAATACTTGTTTTTGAGGAATTCATTCTAACTCTACTAATGCTCAGGCTGTTCTTTACGTGAACAAAAGACTTACCTCTTCTGGGTTGCAATGTAGCATTTTTTGCATGCCCTAAATTCACTTAATTTTAACTTAATCGCTCCATATTTTTTAATGTTTCTGTGAGACTACCATGTTGCTGTYTCAGCAGTAATAGTGAGAAGTTGAAAGAAGTTAATCGTGCTGTGTAGCTCAATGCCTGATGGTTTATTATTAAGAATAAAGACAAGCACTCCACTATTTTATCTGTAATGTGCAGTTAACTTAATTCCTAATCCTCTAAAGAGATGGTGTTCTTCCTAACAGTTTAGCTTCTGCCTTGCTTTCAAGCTGCACACGAAACTTAAAAGCTGAAATGTCAGTGCTGAGAAAATTTTAATAAATGCATGCATAAGTCAGTCTTCATTAGCTTCTCCTTAAACATTCAGGGAGAGAAGTTTTCCTTTTACTGGAGTGCCTAGTTGAAATTAATGCTCAGCAGGCTGCTTTCCTGTTCCTCTTGTGTGTATAATGGCCATTGACTCATGGTGTAGTGCAAACAGATACCCGCARACTGATACGTTAACTTAGTTCTCTCCTTTAAATGTTGATAACTGTCTAAAGTACCTCTCCCTCTCCTCGGCAGCTAGTTCTTTTCTTAGCCTGGCCGCTTCCTCCTCCCCATTATTTTCATAGTTCCTTGCTAGATCTAACTGAGTTTTGACTGAGGACATGTGGGCTGTGGTACAAGTTAATAAAGCTTCTGCAAGCAGCGAGATCTTTACAATGATAGTTTTCTTTCTTTTCAGTGTATTACAGTGCAATGGTATTTAGCAAACAACAAGCTTCATCTGCAGAATTTTGGCATTGTTGTGTTTTCACAMGTTTTTTTGTGGAGAAACTTGTGCTTTTGTCCCTGTTCACTCTCTGTTTGGGATACAAGCTCCAAAAGTGCTGAGACAACATCTGTGCTCAGGTTAGGTTTTCAAACTGCACACAGTCGCCAAAACCCCATTGTTTTAGAATATTGTTTTCATAGAATCATTAAGGTTGGAAAAGACCTTTAAGATCATCGAGTCTTGGACACGATGATCTTGGAGGTCTTTTCCAGCCTTGGTGATTCTATGATTCTGAGAGTCCAACCATCAACCCAGCACCCATGCCCGCTGAACCATGTCCTGAAGTACCACATCCACACATTTTTTGAACACCTCCAGGGATGGTGACTCCACCACTTCCCTGGGCAGGCTGTTCCAATGCCTGACTACCCTTTCAGTGAAGAAATTTTTCCCAATATCCAATCTAAACCTCCCCTGGTGCAACTTGAGGCCATTTCCTCTCGTCCTATCGCTTGTTACTTGGGAGAAGAGACCAACACCCGCCTCTCTACAGCCTCCTTTCAGGTAGTTGTAGAGAGCGATAAGGTCTCCTCTCAGCCTCCTCTTCTCCAGGCTAAACAACCCCAGTTCCCTCAGCCGCTCCTCATCAGACTTGTTCTCCAGAYCCTTTAATTGCCTCTCTCTTTTGGGTATGTTTAATTTTAGCCTGTTGCAACCTTCCTGTTTCACTAGTATCCCCCACATTCATCTTACATTCATCTTACTCCACTCAGCTAATTGGATTAATGCATTTACTATATTTATTGGACAGTATTGATTTGATAATACTGATCTTCCACTCTTAACCAAAAKCTCATATTTTCTCTGACCTCAAAACAGCCTTACTAAATGCCCCTCCTCCCCCACCTTTGCACTTACACTTCCTATAAAATCACAACAGTGATTAAAAGCCCTGAAGCCAATCATGCTCTGTCYTGCAGGCCCAGTGTGCCTCGCCGACTTCATCAGCACTGAAGGCTGGGGTGAAGGTGTTGGATAATGCTCCCACATCTCTTAGTAGCTGCTCATTGCTGACATAAATGACCTCCCAGACACTGAGGGTTGTGTTTTTGCAAGTGGTTAGTCACTTGGGTGCTCAGCTTTGGTACCTTCAGGGGRGGTTAAATACCTCAAACATTTGCTTGCCTGTGCTTACTCTTCGATGTTGAACTTATGGCAAGAGCTCRAATTCTCTGGTGACCTGTGAAAATCTGTGCCTAAGTGTCTAAAGCATATAAATCTTAAGCTTTCCTAGAGTCAAGAAATGTTTGCAACGAGGCAAAATCTGATTCACTGAAATTATCAGCAGCTTTCCAGGRATTGTGGCAAAACAGAACCTGTGTTTGATCCTCTCTGTAAAGAAAGTCTTTTGCTGTTTGACAGTCAGATGTGCAAGTTCAAGTATGTATGGACTCTGTGGAGTTTTCAGTTTCATATGCATCTTTATTTTGATTCCTGMAAAAGCATGTTCATTATGTAGACTGCATTCTCTAAAAGCCTGAAATTGTGTGCTGGGCTAGACAGTGGTCTTCCCCAGCTTCTCTTTGAATGAGCTGAGGCTTCCTCCTACCTAATCTGCCTTTGCTTGGGTTTATGTGGCTCTGAACATGCGTGAGGCTCTATCCATCCTGCCCCAAAGGAAGCCTTGTCATTGCAGAGGGGAGAGGGGGACCAAGGCTGATCCTTTGCAAGGAGCTACTTGCACTTGGGATCCTGGCAGTTCTCCTGTCTCCTCCAAAACAGTACTGCAATAATGACTCGTTTTGGCACAGGGGAGATGGGAAGCAAAATGGTCTGCCTGCCTCTTTTTGCTGCCTGCCTCTTTTTGCTGCCTGCCTCTTTTTGATCCAGCATTTTGGAAATAGGGTTTGCCCCCACTCAAACTGGCTGTACAGTCTAGAGCAGAGGCTGATGTGATCACACACACAGAGTACAGTCTCCAGATGTAGGCAGTTTCATTTTCTGACTTACTCTGCAGTTGTCACAGAGTTTTAAAGAGTATTTTCATTGTACTATGGCAGTTGTAAGACACTTCCTCGGTTTGACAGCTTCTATGCCAGCTCACTACTTTCATCACATAGACAAATTTCTCTTTCACTTTCAAGATCAACATTTCATTTTTCTGAGATCCAAAGCTGTAGCATAAGCAAGGAGAGGACAACCACCAGAAAGTAACAGGCTGTAAACACAAGGTGTGTGTGGATGCTGTCACAGGGATACCAAAGGAAGATGGGATTGTGAGGGGATTTTTTTTCTTGTGCTGTTTGACATTACATTGACTTCAATTTTAGTTCATTCCTTAAAGAAATCCTCCTGAGRCTAAAACCACAACCCAGGACAGCAAACATCTTGCTGTCTTTTGCTTATGTTGGTGGGCAGTCAGGGCCTCCAAATCTCCCTGGAGACTCTGTCAGGGAGGTTATTTTAAGGGGGGGAGGGAAAAGGGGGGGGCAAGAACAGACCCCAGCTTGCTTTTTTTTTTTTTCCCCCTTTTCAGGGATTGGGCAGTGCCATACCTCCTGTAGGAAAAGAAACAGAGGCAAAGTAATCTCTATAGAGACAGCTGCGCGTTGGGGTTTTTAATCCTGGTCTTCTAAAGCTTGTCTTGGGCCAGCCTCTCTGCTGTTGTAAGCTGTGACCTATTCAATGCCAGATCCAGCAGGGTGGCGAGTTCCGGGTTAGGGTGCTGGGTTTGGGTTGTGCTAGGCTAGCTTGCTACTCTTTGCTCCCTCGTGGCCTTCTGCATCCATGAAGCTAATGCCAGACAGTGCTTCATCTTGAAAGCTAGTGTTTTATTTCCTTGACTTTGCATCTAGTAGATGGATATCTGATCAGTGCTCTGAGGTGCTGTTGTAAGTCACTTTCATGGCAGCTTTCAGAAAGGAAACCTTTGTGATGCTTTTCTGTGTTAGAAAAGTGTTCCTTGGGTAAAAATAATTCCTCCTATCTGCAACACCTCTTCCAGCTTCTTTCCAACTCTCATGTTAGCTGTAAATAACTTTTAGCAGTCACTTTGTTATTTTTCCTCCTCTAAAGCATTTTCCAGATTCACTTCCTACCACCTCACTTTCCCCAAGGTCTCACTTCCCCGGGAGCCCTGTGAAATACTTGACACAGCCACAGCATAGGCAGGAGCAGAAAGGAAGGAGAGCAGTGGGATGGGGCTGGGAGCGCTCGCAGCAGCTGGCTGAGCCCTGTCCCCGCTCCTTCCTCCAACCCGTGCAATTGGAGGTCATGTGTGTGCATTTGGGGGTAGTTGCAACCCCCTGTGGACGGGGCTGTGGAGCTGGGATCTGGGTGGCCCAGGTTTGCCAGTGGGATTTTGGGGGTGGAGGGCTGGAGGTGTGCCTTAGGRCACAGGAGTTGCCAAAGCAGAGTGGAGGGAAGCCCCGTTGCAAAAGGAAGGGCAAGATCTGGGGAGCTGTGCATGGGTTGGGGCGGGGGCTTAAGGGGGTTGAGCTGAATGGTGCAGGAGCTGGCTTTTTTTGAGCCTTAGTACAAGTATTTAAGAAGATATGTTTGGGAGAGGCTGGAGCTTGCGGATGGGGCTTAGGACAGGCCTGAGAAAGGCAGGGTTGCCGTCTGTCTATTACCACAAAAAAAAGGTTAGTCCCTAATGCTTGGAAAAATCTGACTTTCATCCGAAGTGAGTGTAAATGCTTGCGTTTCTGATTTGATTGTGTTTGCTCTCTGACTTCAGCTTTGTTGCCGTATGGGGCAACATGACCCATAGGGCAGGAGAGCAGCAGCCTCTGTCAGAGCTGTTGGGAATGAYGGCTTTTAAGTGTGTAGGATAGCTTGTCCTTTAATAAAACTGCTTCCTTTTGGACTGGAAAGAAAGCAAATATTAACTGCTGCTTCAACTGCTTAAGCATGTCTAAAGTTCATTTTGCAACATCTCATTTCATGTTCCTTATGCTCTTACATGGTGTCAGTACTGCTGTCATCCTCTGGTGCTGGATTGTTGAAATTGTTGGCAGTGGAGTTACTTTAATACTGAAAAGCAAACTGTCAAACTACTGCAGTGCAATACAAATGACAAAYGGCTTTTACTGGAACAGCCTTTTAAAATTGAAGCTAAGGGACTGTGGGCCTTCACTTCTGGATGTGGGGGGACATATGACATTAGCACTAGTTGTATTTAGGTATTTGTGTGGCGTTAGTAGTGTAACAGCAGATGAAACCATTTTGTCTCGGGAAAACTCATGTTTTCTGTGGTGTAGTCTACAATGATCCAAGTCTGAGGAAATGGGTTAGTCAAAACAACAAACCTGTTTTTAGGATGTCTTTTTGATCCAGGTTTTSCGAGGAGCTCTAGCTCCCGCATCAGAGTTAGATGACAAAGGAGGAGGATATGCTATTGCTGCCACTTTGCCATGAAAGCACCTGCGTGACCCTTGTTTCCCATTGACCACGACTGTAACCTGTAGAGCTCTGCTCGGAAACAATCCTACTGTGAGCAGCTTTTGATGCCCAGAGCTGATTCTCAAACTGTGCATTTCGCTATTTCCTATTCAGAGATCATGCCTGAGTTGTCTTTCAGCATTTGATYCACTGAACCTTTCTCTTCTGTTTTTTGCTAGTTTGTCTGTTGCTTTTCTAGTATACACTTCAGAGACTGGGTGGAAATAGCTAGACTGCTGAGAATGAGCGGGGAGGGAGAAATACAACAGAAAAATTGCTAGTTGTATSTGCTCAACCTGAGCCATTCCTTGACAAAATAAACCTTTTCCACTTCCTTCCCTTGTGATAATTTATCTCTGACTGAAGTTTTACTTTTATTTATTAATAAAAAGAAATAAATTTACCCCTCAGAAAAGGATTACTTACTACTCTAACTTGCTAATTCCTCACACTTCTTTTAATAAACAGTGCGGTAGCTGATAGCACGCAGTTTTTGGGAGACCCAGCCCTGAGCTGTGGTAGCTCAGGAACTGTGAACAAATGTTTTCCCAATCTGTGGCTCTGTCTCCAAACAGCAGCGCACGGCTCATGAAATGGGAGTATAAGCTGATTTAGGGCAAGACTTACAAGGAGGCCCCTGGGTTTGTTCAGCCTGGAGAAGAGAAGGCTGAGGGGGGACCTCATCGYAGCCTACAGCTTCCTCGTGGAGGGGGAGGTGCTGATCTCCTCTCTGGTGACCAGTGATAGGACACGAGGGAATGGAGCGAAGCTGTGTCAGGGGCAGTTCAGATTGGACATTAGGAAAAGATTCTTCACTGAGAGGGTGGTCAGTCACTGGAACAGGATCCCCAGGGAAGTGGTCATGGCACCAASCCCATCAGAGTTCAAGGAGCATCTGGATGACGCTCTTAGTCATATGGTTTAGTTCTAGGTAGTCCTGTGAGGAGCAGGGAGTTGGACTCGATSATCGTCATGGGTCCTTTCCAACTTGAGATATTCTGTGATTCTATAACATACCATTCTTTTGGTTTATGGAGTAAATACTTTGCAAGGAAAGCAAGCACATCAAACCAGATCAGCTACCTGCATCCAGTGAATGTACTTTTGGGTGGAAATGTCAGTCAAGTGTTTCTGAATTGTGTGCAAACAGGCTTGTTACGGCCTGACAACATTCACATCACTGGACAGAGAAAAGTCTCTGCTAAAAGTCTCTGCTAAAAGTCTCTGCTCCATTGTTTTGTAGTGGATAGCTTTGTTTTAAAAAACTGAGCTTGCAAATTAGGTTTTGTTTCTCATAGCAGCTTCTCTAGAATGTAAGTCATTCTTGGCAAGTACCTGAGGGGCATAGATGTCCTCCGGTATAATTTAGCATTGTCCAAGACAGTTGAGTATTACTTCATGTCAGAGCAGCGGAAAAGCAGAGAGCCTTTTGTGGTGTTTAATCAGGGGATTGGTGTTAAGAGCCAGGTTATGATAAAAATGGGGAAAGTTTATATAAATTGAAGTGTCTAGTTGTGCAAAAAGAACAGCTAACAGGTGGCTAGTACTAACCAGGCAAATAGGAGTAAATTATGATTTGGATGCAGAGCTGTTGCCTTGTTGAAGATATCCAGCAATTTAATAAGCTCCAGGAACATAACAAATTCCTGAGGGCCCAGTCCTGCAATGCACTCTGCAAATGGACTTAATTGAATTGTAATGAGGCTAGTTATGGAMAACTGTTCCACTTACATGCAGCTCATTGCAGGATTAGGTTCAAACTCATGAGTGCGACATATGTTAGAGCATTACTTTAAAATTTTCAAGTTGTCAGAAGGCCATCTGAATGCCTTATTTACACTTTTAACTTCACGTAAGACTTGAAACACACCTTCCTGCAAATGAGCAGCTCATGAGCTGCTGAACCCAACCTGCAGGGTTGAAATGTTTTCAGTGAACCCTGTGAGTTGATCATGTTGTGATCCAGCACATTAGTGCTCCTGTTGAGAAATTACATGTCAGTCTTTAACTAAATATGACCTAGAATCATTAAGGTTGGAAAAGACCTCTAAGATCATCAAATCCAACAACCTGAGAAGAAGTTTCCATAAGGAACGATTTGAGGTGGGCTTCTGGTCTTCAAAAGCTGTGCAGCCAATTGAATACTGGAAGTGGTRGCACACTCTGTGCTCCTGTTACAAGTAAGTGATTTTATTAATAAAAAGTAATACGTTCTCATATCCTGAAATATTAATAGCCAAATTTCTGAGTGTAAGAGAGATCATTCTGAATAAGATTTTTTTTTTTTTTTTCATTCCTGGCAGTGTTTACACATTGACAGTTTAAAAGAACAGCAAGTATCTTCAAATGTTTATTTAGAAATAAAATTGGCTATAGGGCTGACTAATATTGCTGAGGATTGGGATCCAATTATGTGACATACCAAAGGAGGCTGACAAGCACAATTCCCTGAATGGGATCATGGAGGGAAGATGTGATGCTGCAGTGATAACTTGTGCCATACAATACAATTTTCATCCTGAGATGCTTCCTCTGGAGGTGAGAGAATCATGTTTTAGTAAATGTATGACTTTATTTCATCATATTTTGGGTGGAAAGTAGGCAAAGTTTGAGGCTTCTATATTAAGAGCGAGTTGGAGTCATTTAAACTGCATCCCGCATATCAAATTCTTTTCTCCACACTGTAGGCACAGTACTTGTCCAATTCTATTTAACTTGCCCTCAGGCTTACGTATAAATCTCTGCTGAAATATAATACTATAATTACTGCCTAACTATTTTTAAATAGGTAAAAATGACCTATCAATACATAATAAACAGAGATAATGGAATATTTTATTCATGTTTTCCGAAAGCTTCAATTATTTCTATTTGGATATCAATTAGAGTTTGCTTTTAAACAGAACTCAGAGTAGTAGCATTCAATTCACTTACTCTAAATTAGATGGCAGTATGTTTCACTTAATACAAATTGTGTGTGATTATTTAYAATCAGTTTAAATCAATAAGTTTGTGATGGATTTTTACCCTGTGCTGTGGTTTCTCAGTAATAAATCCCTTGTTTAGTCCAGAAGGCATCTCTTCTTTTGGCAGCTTTCCATGCATTTCAGTAATGAGTATTGGATAGGCACAGTTTCAGCAAATCAGCATTTAAGGAAAAAAAAAAAAATCCCTAGAGAGGATAAACGCATTAAAAAAATCARTTTAACTCAACTAGTCCAATTCAAATGAATAGAATACTCAGCTTTGAGAATCTTAGAGTCTGTTCCTTGTAGCAGAAACTTGTACATATCCTGGCCTAATAATCTAAAGGCAGGGAATCAGAATGTGGTCTGTAATTCAAGGGTTGGAAGCTTTGTTACAAAATCTGTGGAGGATAGGTGCAGAATATTATTTTCATGTTTGATTGATTGAATTGAGTCGTAAGCTGGCTTGACTTGTTCCTGAGGTCGTGCCACCTATCTGCAGAAACCATCGTCTTTACCCCAGAAGAGAAGACTCCTATGAACTAGAGGAGGAGTTGATCTGGGGAAATTGCATAGTGGTCACAGTGCCTAATAAAAGCTATCCTAGCTGCACAACTGTTTGCAGTTGGGTTTTAACAGGAGTAGGGAAAAGAGCCCCAGGAGGTGATGGCAAAGGCAGTAGGCACTTATGGATGGTGACATCCGGGATTTTGTTGATCGCCTTGAAGTATGGCTTGCTGGTGTGTGGTGGTGCATTCACACCCCCTCCCTCCCCGGGCCGCTTGTTGATCTCAGAAATTCCCGTGAAACCTTGGCCTTGGTGTACTGGGTCTGGCGGCTGAGCGCTCCTTGACCGTATCAGAAACTCTGCATAGCTGAGGCTGGGAATGTACTCCTGCTGCCTGGCCCAGGAGTCATCTTATCTGAGTCTCGTAGCTCAAGTGGAACAACACTGAAACCTTGAGAATTTTTAGTAATTACCACCTGGGACTGTGACCAGGATGGAAATTTACAGATGACTAAAGCCAGTCATGTTGCGAATCTATAAACGGTGGTCCTAAGTGAGACCCTTTGAGCTCTCCTGGACYGCAGCGGGCTGCGCCCAGCGTCTCCCTCTGAGTGGGACGCCTCTCAGAGCTYGTGAACTCTCAAGTTTGTAATATTTGGAGGACCATCGCCAACTGACGATGGGACCTGGGCTGAAATGCTCCTCGAGGCTTAACTCCTCGCCTGTTGAGAAATGCCAAGACGTTTGACTTGAATATTTCACTGGACTCAAGGGGAATTTTTAAAAGATATACCTTTGTATATTTATCTATCTTTGTGTCTGTGTGCGTGTGTGTGTGAATTGATGGAGTTACACGATAGCAAACATAGTATAAATATTACCATCTTGAATCTGTAGTTAACCCATTGTTATGATTGTAGTAAATTCTGTTAACTCACCTTGTAAATGTTAATCAATGATTAAGTGCTGCTAAAATCTTGTGATCCACCTTAAAATTGTAAACTAACCTTAGACTGCTGCTAAATACATATAACCCCTTAGACATAAACCGTTGACCAAGTCTGGGACTAGGAGTGGATCCAGCCACACTTAAACTCCACCAGGAGCTTAGAAAGCAAGGGGGTCTTCTCTGAACCTCGTGACTCAACAGGAGGGTCTCCCGTACCCTTTTCATCCTCAGTCTCTGTGTAAATCATTCTACCTCAATTCTAACTCGATTTTCCTTTGTATGCTTCATCCATGTAGTAAGTGATACAGTGAACCTTACCATCAAATTTTGTTAAGTCGCGCTTTTATAAATTTTTATTAAAATCACTTTCTGCTAATACCTTTGATGCTGATTCTTTAAGCGGCCTCTGTTTAGAGGCACTTATGTCGTACGCTCATTCGTGACAAATTGGCGTAGTTGGTAGGATCCTAAGTCAGTATTTCGCAACATGGTGAGATGGGTAGGAAAGTTGTTTGTGAGTTGCTTGAAGATGAAGGAAAATGTGGGCTCTGGGGATGATGGAGCACAGTGAAAGCCAGCCTGGCTATGGCACTGCGCTGGTATGAACCGCAGCCTCCAGCCCCACTTAGTGTTGAAGCTCCTGATGGAAAATCTGTTGGTCTAAAGCATCTACTCAATCACATGGGGATGGCTATAGTAATTAATTGAACCAGAGTGGAGAAATCAATTTTCTTCTTCCTGAATGGAAAGCTGCTTCCAGGCCAGGAAGCTGTTCCCAATCTCTCATGTGAGCTGTATTCTCCAACTCATTTATGCTATAGTGTGAGTATACGTATGCTCAGTCTTTCTCCCATTTCACGCTTGAGCTCCTGGTTATAAAAGGCACACACTAGCACAGTGTTGCTTCCCAAGACTGAGCAGATTTCACGAAGGAATTCTTAAAAGAAATAAAGCATGGAAATGAATTAGTGAAATCCTGAGCTTCAAAGACCGCCAAAAAAGTCAGGGAGTGCCAAGTATTGCAAGGTCTGGCAGCGAGGGAGCGATGTAGTGAAGGGTCTGTAGGAAAAGAGCAATACAGTGTAAAACAAGCATTTGTTTTGATGCAAGCATGATAGGTTAGGGAGAACTTGCATAAAATCGCTGAATTTTAATGCAAGCACCAGGGTTAAAGATACGTACTATCACTTGCTGGATGCTCTGTTTCTTTGTATAAATTAGTCCATTTTTCCATTCCTTTCTGGAGCGCTTGGGTTGTTGAGGAAGCAGGTGGCAATCRTGGAGCTCCTGCAGCCAGAAGCGTGGTAAAGGGACATTTAACAGCATGGGTTGCCTTTTGTTTTTAAAGGATCTGCAGATCTGCTGGCTGTCTTGGCAAGAAATAGCAGCTGTTTGTGGCTATTCTCTTCAGTAGAACAGCGTACTGGGTTGGGTGTTCTGGTCCTTTATCTGCTTTCGCTGGGATGGCGCAGAGGTGCTTAGCGTTTGTTAATAGACTAACCCACAACCTCCGCATGTGCTCTGTGCATGCTTGCCAGGCTTGTGCCCCAGGCCTTTACCCTGCTGTATTTTTCAGAAATACATTATTAGTCCATGAAGATGAAGGATTATTTTGTATCTGGGCTACCTGAGCACTCTAATTTGTGAAGTAATTGCCACCGGACYCAGGCCTTGCATCAAGGCTAACACAAAAGAACTATTCAAGGTGTGCACGCAAGTGTATAATTTTATGCTTTTAATTCATCTGATTTAGAAGACCAAAGACCATAGAATGGTTTGGGTTGGAAGGGACCTTCAAGATCATCTAGTTCCATGCCCCACCCAGCATGACCCAGACATCCCTGTCCGGTCCCATGTCCGACTTGCAGCACATGTAGTAGGGGGTCAGTCACTTCCACTAGAATGGAAACTAGTTTTGAGAAATACTTGCCTGTGAGCGCAGCCAAAAGTATAATTATAATGCATGGGGAGACCACGTGCTATAATTGAACTGTTGCTGATAGGCAATGAAGAATGACTGTCCTTTGAAAACTCTGCCCATCCTTTTCTCTTTATCATGGTATCTGTTTTAAGATCAGTTTGTGGTAATCACAATAGTTAGCATTTCTCATCCTTGGAGCCTTTCAGGTCTCAACCCTTCAATGCAATCACCACTTGGACTTCTTGACCTGTGTTTTAGGCCACTCTCAAGGTGTTCCTGGAGATAGTTTAGGGAAAAAATATGTTCTTTACACTCACTAATACTCCCTTTCTCTCTGCGTGTGGATACCATAGCAGTTACACAATAACAAGAGCTACAGATAAGGTGCCCTGTGATCTGAAATGAAGCTTCTGGTTGTTACAGTGCTGAAGTACACAAATATGCCTTCAGCATATTTACCACATCCAAAGTAGGGCAGATGAAAATGGTTTCTTGTGACGAATATTCATCTGGCATATAGCCACGTTCCTACCTCTGGTTTTTTTATTGCTCAAGACCATTTGCCAGTGCATCGCAGTTCAGCATGGCATTTTTCTTACCTTGCCTTTTAGGCAAATATTTGGGTCATCCAATGCCTGCAAAAAGCTTTGCGTAACTGTTAGCAAAATCCCTACCCATAGCTACCTATGCCCCTGCTGAAGCCTCTGGCTGAGCAGTCTTGCTGTCTTCAGTAGGAGAGGGTGCTACAGGCAGTGGCTGAATCCTGAGAGGTAACAAGACTGCAAAGAGGCTTTTTTCTTTTTTTTTTTTTTTTTTGGGGGGGGGAGGATAGGGAGGTGGAGGTGGGGGAGACATTCCCAGCAGAAGCAGTTACTAAACTTTCTACCTAGGAATGGGTGCTGGCGGTGCAGGATGCTCTGAACAGTGGAGCATGGGTCTYCTCTCCCATCTCCCATTGCAGACTGGTGTGGAGCAGTATACTTGGCATGTTGTTAAGCACTTCAGTCACGCAAAGCTGGTCCTTTGCACTATAAAGCTGTGTGAACAGACTTCATGTTTTCCCCCAGCACTTGCATGTGACTTGAAACATGTGGATGGTTCTGGTGTAGGTCTACTTGAACACCTTGAGATGTGCCATTTGGAAATATGGTTTCTCTATGCCTTTTGGAGCAGCAGTTCTTTCCAGGGAGTCATCAGTATGCTGCTGTGTCACCTCCCAAATGCTTTTCATCTTTGGGTAGCTGTGCTCGTTACTTCAGGCTTGCCAAACGTCTTAGATCTTTGCCACTGTTGCAGCTGATCCACTTTCCTATGGATGATTTTGCATTTCAATGTTGTGAAATTTCAGAGGGGACTTCAGCTTGCCTTAGCCTTACCTTTTGCTCATGAGTCATTTCTGTGAGGATGCTGACTGAAGCGGACTGAACCCTGACAGGTAATAAGGCTGCAATCGGAGGAGGCAAAAAATGATCTCTGCAAAACTTCTTCCCCTTGTTCTCCCTTCTCTAAGGAAAAATGTGCAAGCTGGCAGATGCTGAATTTGAGCAACAGATTTTGCTCCCTCTCACTTCCCTGGGAGAATGGGGAGTGACATGCCAAACTCCTGTTTGCTCCCCTGACTTGCTGGAAGAGTTGTGTGCAGCCTTGTGTCAGAGGCATGGGAACCTACCCAAATCCTGCACGTCTGATCATCTGACAAGTAGCGTTCTTCTAATTGAAGTTTGCATGAAGGCAAGCTGCCTGAAGAAAGGAGTCAGAGCCAATGGAAGTATGGCTCCACCTGAACCTGGGAGGTGTCCACTCACTGCTTTTATTTTTTTTATGCTTTACAAAGAATGGACAGGGAAAGTGAGAGAGAGAGGGTTGGCAGCTCCACTCATAAATAAAACCTTTATGTAGTTTGGAAACACAGGCAATTACAGTTTCGTTCATTTAGTGCTGAGCTACTGAAGATTCAGAGAATCAGTTGCAAGTGTATTCAGATTTCCCTCTCTCCAGTCCTAATCTGTTTCTTCTCTCTTGAGGAAGGCATGGAGCTAGCCTCTTTTGAAAATACCTGCTGGTGAACAAGCAGTCTGCTAAAGAAAACAAGTTTCTTTTACGATTCTATTTTGCATCTTTCTGTTTTCTGCAAAGAACTTATGGTTCCTTTGGCAAGAGAGGACTTGACAAATGTGCAGTCCTCTTAGACAAAACAACTGTTTTTAGAAACTGAAGTCTTTTGATCCATAGAAGGGACAGATTCCACCSACCCCGCCCACCCATTGCATTCTTAGGTTAAGTTGCAAGTCTAATGGATGAACTTCCCCCCCTTCCTTTGACTCTCTGTCAAGGTGATGGTACTAAAGTTCTATTGTCAGTAAAGATTTGGCCAGTGACTTACCCTSTGTGTGTCCAGTGACCAGTGAACTTGTGCTGAATGTGGAAGCTTTGGGAAGCTTAGGTGGGAGTTTGTAGGTTATCCAYGAGACAAAGCTTCTCTTCATAGTTGGCAGTGTGCTCAAATAAAATTTTGGGACTTTTTTGCCACAGCTATGCTTCTTGACGTTTAGCATCTTGTATCCTACCTCTACTCTCTGACTTACAAAACGGATTGTCTGCATGGTTTCTGCTGCGGTATGTCTTCATTTCAATTGCAAACTGTGGCTATTAGTATTCCACAAATAACCATTTAGACACTTGGGTTTCTCAGTAAAAGGAGAACTTAAACCATGAATGGATACGATATTCAGGATAGATGTCTCCAGGAAAGCTTGCGGGTTTTGCCCAGAGGCTGTCAGATTTTGTCAGTGACCTGGGCTTATTTTATAATTGCCCCCCCAGTATTCTTTACATGCATTTTTTTCTCTTTGTGACAAAGTCAGACTTTTGAACTTGCATTTCATTCTATACTTTTTTCCCGGTTGGGCACAGGGAGGATTCTTCTTGCTTAGCTACSAAAAAGCAAAACAGAATTAAGTGCTTTTTCCTGAAGGAGTTGGGGTAGCTTGTACCTGTGGGGACTTYGGGAGCTTGCAGGTCGAGCTGGTGAAGGCATGGGGTGCTGGGAGGGAGCCCACTGCTCCTCCTGTGCTGTGGCGTCAGGGAGCCATCCTCTGGCTCTGTCGTCTTGTTTTCCTTCCATCCTGTCTTCTGATTCCAGTTCATCCATGTCAAATAAGCATGGATAAAGCTGAATTACTGAGTCCCTGGGACAGCAGCAGGGTCAGTATGGAGCAGCTAGCTCCGCTGAGAAGAGGAGCAGTTGGTGCTTGCCATGGCTGAGTGCGTCTGAAGAACATAAAGGAATTTGGGACGCACAGACTGTAATGTCTTTCATCTTGCCAGTGTATTACCCTACAGGATCCTTTCCGGGTGCTTTGAAATTTTTCAGGATTAAATGSGGCTCTCCAGTGACCTATTCACTTGGCCTCCCATTCCTGTGAGGGAGGGCGTCTTGGATCTCTGTACTGTTAGCATGACGATGTTTTTAATGCAGAGAAGTTGTTTATTTTGTTTTTTCTCTTTTTTTCCTATTTTTTCTCATAGTTGAATTGGGCTGGTTCCAGCCTAACTTTATAACAAAGCCTTTCTGTCTGTCATGAAGGGCTGAAGGCATAATCACTACTTTCTCATTTAAATTCTAAAATTGCCTTTCAAATCTTACCTTTTCATTTCTTTTGTAAAAGTCTTCTCTGGCCTTTTGAGGGATGAGCAAACACAGTTTCAGTACTGCAGTTTCAGTAAAAGGCTATAAATCGCTCCATGTGCTCTTAACACAGAATTTACATAATCCCAAATCATGGCATTGGAAGAGTAACTTCTAACCACTTAACTACATTTAACTTTTGTGAACCTGGATCCATGTCCAGGGAGTGTCGGTGGTTCTAGCTGGGGGGATGTGGTTTGCTTGTTCACTCTTCATGGTTTGCTTTATTTTTAAAAGCTGTGCTTGGGCAAAAGACAGCAAGGTACCCCTCTGCCTCCTTTCATCCCTGGGTTGATCCTGTGCAAGAGGRCTGCTTCCTTCAGGGAGAGCCGCAGTGCTCAACTGGGAGAGACTGAGGTGCACGGCAAGCACCCCATGAGCAGCAGYGGGGGTCAGCGAGGGGAATGGGGAGCAGACCCGCAGGCCAGCCTCAGAGTAGGGAGCACTGACTCTTGGAGAGGCTGAGAAGGTGATAAGGAGAGAGGAGCCCCTTGGTTTATCCCTCCTCGCATGTTCACCTGGCAATGGTGATACTTGTTTCAGACCCTTTTATTTGAATCCGTCACACTCGGTGCATTTRTGGTTTTGCTGTTGCAGAATTTAATCTGATTTGGTTTGTTTTCTCCCAAGCTCGCTCTGGAGACTCAATGCTCTCTTGATATTTTTACTGTGTTCACTTTAAAGGAAAGGTGTAGGCAGATCCATCTCCCAGCTCTAGTTGACGCAGGATACTGTCACAGAAATCAGAGCGTCAAAATGTGTTCGCTATGAAGGAAGGTCTGCTTTTTGATTATACTACCTTATTACCAAATATATTGCTCTCAGGCAAGTGTGGGGAACCTTTTCCTTGCTAAAGGCTATATAGACCTTTCAAATAACTTTGACAAGCTATACATTAAAACGTACAGTTGTGGTTTTTACCCTTTATGCTACTATTGAATGATTTTGCTGTGGGCTTTATGAAATAAGTAGCTAGCTGTAGTCAGCCAGAGGGTTGCAGATTCACCACATAGGCTTGACAGACTAATAAGCTTTCTCTTAATAGTGTCTATAAAGCTGATGCTGCTAAAGCTGTAATATCACTTCTCAACTTGAAGTCAGATACTTCCAGACATGCCTGCCATGTTTTCCCAGCTGTGTTAGCCACTGCAAAGCACCCATAACGTGTTGGAAATGTTGATAACTGAGGATATCTTTTGTAGGAGGATGGCCAGAAAATAGCCCCGGGCGGCAGCCCCACCTCCGTTGTAAGGGGAAGAGATGGGCCGCGATGGCACACATGCGTCAGGATTTGGAAGTGGGGAAAAGCAGAAATTCCCTTGTAAACAGAAACAAAGTTTTGGCAAATGTCCTATGGGCCATGTGAATTCTTCTGAAATAATTAGATATTTTTTTTTTTTTCAGAGAGCCTTGAGTAAAGTCAAAGGACTTCAAATATGGCAAAGCTTTGCCATTAATGGCTGAGTTAATGAGGCACTGAAATGATTTGTCTTTGGAGGTAACAGCATCTTCATCACCGGTGGCTACTAAGGTCACATTGGGTAAACACCTTTTGGGAATGGTGTGGGTCACAGCTGACCCTGTCTGAGGGAGGGTGACAGATGAGGCAAACTTATTCTCTTCACATCCCCTTGTCTAGTGTTCTAGGACTTGTAACTTCGAAATGTAACAATGGCCTAATGCATTTTCTTCATGGTACGTGCTGGCCCCGACCCTCAGCTTTTTTCCCTCTTTTCCAAAGAGGATTTTGAGCAATGGCATTACAGTGCTTGCACTGACTGGTGCTTCAGCAGTGAAGGCATCCCAGGCCACGTGTAGGTCAGCGGCGTTGTTTGCTTTTGGACAGCAGTGCTAGGAAAATATATTCCAGGATCTAAGACTCTGAAGGGACTTCTCTAATTTTTTAATTTTTTGTGAGTTTGCAACTTGTTAGGAATGTGAGTAGGTTATGGGTGAGGTCTGTAAGTAAGTGTCTGTTGAAGCTTATCTCMCTTTGAGGGAGATGTCTCCCTCAAATTACTCGCAATTTTATATAAAGGAGGGAGTGAGTATGAAAAACACTAATGGAAGCGTGTAATAGTTTTTGCAAGCAGTTAAGTAGGAGATAGCTTTTTGGCTCTGGAGAGAGTAAACAACTAGAAAATTATGGTCATTTGACAGCAGGAAATCTATTTTTTGTTATTACCATATATTGAAGAGATCAGTAAATGAGACTGTTTAAACCTTGATCAGTCACCAGCCCACACAGGATCACTTTCTTCTTTCCTCTTTCTCTTCATTTAATTTCATTGCTGAGATTGACAGATTCAAGTATGAAAGGCATTAAATATGTGATCATTCCCATCTCAAGGATTTGCCTGGCTTTTTCGTTTTCAAATCTCATTTCAGAACACATTGCATTAAATGACATGAAATTACYAAGCACTTTAATTACTTCTTTTTAAAACAAACCATTCTTATCCATTGCTATTGCTTACAGACTCTATGACACAGACAAGTGTGGTAGTTTACTGCTGCAGTACCACATTCCCTAATTGTATTAAGCTTCAGGATATGAAGAGAAGTTACCCAGCTACAGCCGTGTGACCTTTGGGAAACACAATGCAACTTCTAGTGCGAGGATTGCAGCTTGCTGTAGGACTCTTCCTTTGAAAGTATCTCCACATCTGAAGAGTATYGAAGAGCCAGCTGTGTCTCTTGAGCTTCTTTTGCAGAAGAGAAGAAAACGATCATTGATTTGGAAATGAAGGTGAATGGGTTGTATTATATTTTTAGGTGTTGCTCCTAATACTGTCAATGTTGACTTGCTGCTGATGTAAAGTTTTGTTACCTGGGAAGGAGAAGTGAAGGAAGGCAGAGCAAAATGGAGCAAGGAATAAATTTACAAAGCTTCTAATAAAAAAGAATGGTGATGAGGAAAAAAAATGTTGTTTCTAATTGGAACAGACGGTGGGATCTTCCCATACAAATTACCATTTCTAATTGACTTGTAGGAGAGTGCTCGCTGTGGTTTTTCTGCAGTGGTGTTGCTAGGAAATGTTGCTAGGCAACTATTCAATGACTGAACCGACCTTTAAGATAAATATATGTATTTTTTCCCCATTTTGATGCTGGAGAGCAAACCTCTATTTTGCCTCTTGTACTGGCCTTTCTCTGGGCAGTAGGAGCTATTTGGGCATGGGGATTGCTAAATAATAGTCAGCTTAAGATTTGACAAAGCTGTTTTGTAGGCACAACCCTTTTGTGTGTAACATTCTCAGGAGCTCAATTTCTTTCTTGCAATGTGAGCAGCAAAAGTTGGCAAATAATGTCTTGAATAATTTATCTGATTAATTTTGTGATCTTTATTGAATAAATCATTGAAGAAACATTCTTCACTATTCACCCAGCTACACAGGGACGGGCAGGGCAGAAGGAGAGGATGAGATTACTGTTGGTGCAGTCTGACAAATGGGATTTTAAAGACCCTCATGTTGATTAGGCCTTCTCATAAGAAGCCTGGTGGCACGGCACAAAGCAGCCGCTGGGACCTATTGGGAGTGTTTTCCTTTTACCAGCTGTCTTTGAAGCAAATCACTTTGTTTATTATCATGTTCAAATGAATCATGCTCATAATTTTTTCAATGCCTTTGCCTGTCCAAAATGAGTTATCACATGTTTTATTTTTTTCCAGAGGAACAGTTTGAATAATCTGTAAGGCTCATAATTTAAAAGTACCTCTAGTTGAAGACAACTTGCAGAAAGCTAAAGAGATATTCTAGGTTTTTCCTTGGCTAAGGCTGACATCTCAAAATGCTGAGGCTTGCTGAGAGCGYGTTGAGTGCCAGTCATGTAGGAGTCCGATACTTTGTCTACAGTCGCATCAGAGAGCTGGTATGGAGGGGCAGCTTGTGCTCCATGGAAATGCAGAGAGGTTCACATCCTTTGGGGATGGGGTGTGCAGTCCCTCTCCAGCACAAAGCAGTGAAGAGGAGGAGGAGGATCCTGAAAGCTGAGGCAGAGCAAGTTATTTTGTTGCTAGGAGCTGGATGGTGATGTTTGCTCTTGCAAACCCTTGAGTCTTGCAGTGGYCGGCTGAAAGAAGAGCACAGAAGTCAAGGCAAGGGAAAGCGTCAGCCACCTGCAAGCACCTCTGAGGAGGGAAAACTGAGAGGAGCCGCCAGCTGCAGGGGAGGCAGGTTTTGCTTGGCTAGTGCACAGCAGCCCCAACCTGCCGCGCACCGTATTGTCCTGCTCCCTTCTTTCCTCTCCCCGCACCAGGCCTAAAAAGAGCTGTGAATAAGTATACTCACTCCCCACCCCTAMACTTCCCAGTAACTTCACAACTGTCCCTGGATGCATGTGTAACCAGTTGTGGAGGATGCTGTGCTTGCTTTTTAAACTATTTTTGACATCCTGCTTCAGCCCTGTTGAACTTCAGATGTCTTCTTCCCCCATACATTGCCCCCCTTCTCCCATATATACTCTGTGCAGTGAAGAGACCTGATTTCTTGCAGTGTGTTGCAGACACTCAGCTGATGCAATGCTTGTTTTGAAATAAACCCAGATATCTGCCACTGTCCAAATTAAAATAACGCCTGTTTGTTCCAAGGTTTAAGTTAGCTGATAGGGATTTCCCAATGCCTGCCTCYACTGTGCTTGTTGCCAAGGACGATATCTCTGGATTCAGCTTTTCCAGAATTCAACAAGTCCGTCTCTATGTATGAAAGAGAGGTGGACTCTTCCCGATGGCGATTTATCCATGCTTTGTACAACATCTATTATAGTGGGGGGATTTACTTTCTCCTCTGGTTGCAGCTAGGTCAGACTACCTGTGTCTGAGCATAGTAGAGGGGAGAATGGAGTAGGAGGAGGAGGAGGAGAGCCTTGCAGTGAATAATGCCGCAATAATTTCTGAAAGAAGGTGGCTTTTGCAGCATTTGGGACACAGTAGGACCTGTTCCTACTACATGTAGCAAGGACTCAGGGTGATTAGCAGGAAATTGAATTTTGTGTTGATCAATCAAAGGCAGTAGTACAACACGGAACTGCCTCGCACATAATTTCATTCCTTCCCATCCCTTAAATAAGAGAGCTTCAATCCAAACTTGAAGAGGAACACCTGCTCCTGTGTGGTCATGGGAAAGAGACAATGCTATGACTGACCTTTTAAGGGAACAGAATTCAGATTCAGTGAAGCAACCCAGGGCTTTACTGGCGATGAGGTGGAGGCTGGCTTATTAGTATTTGTTTTTGTCCTTGCTTTCTGCTCTATGCCTAGGAACAACAGTTGTTTTAAACTAGGCCAGAATGGAAGTATTGGAGGACTGTGACAGGGTATTGTGTGGATATTCTATTGCCAAATTTTAAATGCTAATTGGGTTTAGTAACCTTCTGATTACAAAAAAAAGAAAAAAAAGACTGTAGTCTTCGATCTGAATGTACAAATGGACTTCTCTTATTCCTTGTTCGGAGAAAGAATCATGGGTGCATGCAACATCTTACAGAGGCCAAAGATTTAAGTTGTTCGTGGAAAGTCTAGATTCTGCAAATACTTAACTCTCAGTATATGTGTAGTCACAATGAAATTAGGGGAAGTCATAAAATAGAATCATGGAWTCAGGTGGGTTGGAAAAGACCCATAAGATCATCAAGTCCAACTGATCATCAAATCCAATCTAAACCTCCCCTGGGGCAACTTGAGGCCATTTCCTCTCGTCCTATCGCTTGTTACTTGGGAGAAGAGACCAACACCCGCCTCTCTACAGCCTCCTTTCAGGTAGTTGTAGAGAGCGATAAGGTCTCCCCTCAGCCTCCTCTTCTCCAGGCTAAACAACCCCAGCTCCCTCAGCCGCTCCCCATCAGACCTGTGCTCCAGACCCTTCWCCAGCCTCGTCGCCCTTCTCTGGACACGCTCCAGCACCTCAATGTCCTTCTTGTAGCGAGGGGCCCAAAACTGAACGCAGTATTCGAGGTGCGGCCTCACCAGTGCCGAGTACAGGGGCACGATCACCTCCCTGCTCCTGCTGGCCACACTGTTTCTGATACAACCGACTTTTACTCTTTTAAAACTTAATTTCTGGAGGAAAGAGGCTTTCATTGTCTTTCAACTGTAGAATGCCAGTCAGTGGTTAAACATTTTAGCAAGCACTTAAAGTTGTTTTCAAAACTATGGAAACATAGTTGATTTGATGTTTTGGATGCCCCTATAACACCTAGACATTATTAGCAAATAAGACATTAATATGTATTTGGCTTTACAGTGTTAAGTAGACTAGCTACAACATACCTCAATCCTTCCTACAGGCTCCTGTCCTCCTAAGTAGTGTGCTGTTGTTCAGAAATTACTCTGAATTAAAAACCGGCAAAAATAGGTAAGTTACGTAGCTAGAGAAAGGATTTAAAATACTACAGCTTGCCACAGACTACCATAGCTTTCAGAATATATTGATTTTGCAGCATTAAACAGTATATGCGATGCCAGGGCCTAGATTGAGAACATGTAGAATGAATAATTTACTACCTAGAGAGAATGAGCCTGTCTACAGGAGTAAGAAGAAAAACCGCCCTGTGAACCGAGACTCTTCTCTCAAAGCCGAGAGCTTTCTTGGAAGTGGGAGCATCTGATGTTGAAAGACCTCTGGAGGGTGAGGCTTGTATGTGAGAAATTCTACACAGCAAGGAAACCAAAATGTGTCTCTCTCATCTCGTGGCTTTCCCTCCCTGCGTGAAAAGATGAGAAGCTCTACCAATGTATCTTTGACCTGGGCAAAGCTTCAGGTCGTCCTGCTTGGAGAAGACCGACTGGGGTTAAGGTTCAAAGCCTTGCTGCTTCATGTGGTCCTGTCGGCTTGGCTGCAGTGTAGAGGGCTGGTCAGGAGAGGGGGATTACTTGCACATCAAAGGACAACACACTGTTGGAAAGGCCGCCTCTTGTTTAACTCCTTCAGGCTTTGGGTGCAGGTTTGTTGCTACAAGCACCAAGATGACTATTACAGAGTCTTCTCTCATTTCCTGTTGTTTGGGTTAGAGGATGAATCTGTCTGGAGTAGAGGGTTAGCTAGCACACCTAGTCAGACCTAGGGATTGTGTCACAAAATGAATCATGAGAACAGTGGGTGTTTCCAACTCTGTGGAAACATTAAAACTTGGTACCCACACAGAACTTCAGCAACAGAGATGATTTTCCACAGTGCTTCTCAGGTCATCCACAAGGCCATTTTCCGAGAGGTTTCTGAATGTTTTGGCTTGCTCACTTAATGGGCATTAAGTTGTTTAAAAGGTGGCAATTCCTCTGTCCTCTGCAGTCACCCAAAGCACGTACATACTCTACCTCCCTGCACCGTCCTTTCCTGTTTCTTAAGGGGAGGACAAAAAGAATAGAATCAAGGCAAGCGGTAACTGGTAACAACATGTATTTCAAGTAAACCAGCAAGTTTTCACTTAGTATGACAAGTGAAGGAGGAAAGCGGAAGTTGATAAACATGAAATGGAAATGTTTTTCTACAAGCAAACTATGGGAAAATACATGGTAGAGAAATGTCATTCCTTCCTCCTCATCTTCTCTGCCACTTTAGCCTCCCTTTGCTTGGATTTATGTGAAAATTTGTGGTTCAGAAAGTGTCACGCCTTACTGGTCAGATCACCAAAACCAAGGAATCTGCAGACACAGGCTTATACCCTGCTCCGCTATTGTTTCTGAGCACATGCTTTCACTTCCCTGGGCCTTTAGTTTCCTTCTCTCTGTAAAAGGGAGCGACCTCACATGTCTGTTCAGATGTAGACCTTGAAGAAATCTATAGAAATAGATTTCCAAAACCCAGCAGGCTGTGTTTGAATGCCTGGGTAGGAACCTAATACAATTTTTGACATTTTTCTAACCACAATTATACACAAATGTTCATGTCTCTTCTGATAACCAGACACAGTTGGGGAAATTAAAGTATGTGCTGTGATACTCTCTGGGATATGTAGACGTGCTAATAGATAGTAGTTGTACTGAATGGTTCAGTTTTTGGTTTTCCAGAATTAGCACTACCACCCTTTACATTGACTTGTGTTTTGTTCTAAGGTACAAGTTCTTTGCCGTAATGTCAAAGCACAAATTCTTTATTGTAATTACTGTTATCAGTGTAAAACTTGTATTCACTCTTCTCCTAACTTTACTTGAAGGAAGCCTCTGGTAAATTCAGGTTCTGGGCTAGAGTAGTATCAAGAACTGGAGAGGTCTTTGTCAATTAATTTGTGCAATTTGTAGAGAGTAGTAATACATATAACAGATGGTACTATTTTCTTGCAGGGCTGTAAGCAGGTAGACTAGCAGGCAAATGAAAATGCTTACCTGCTCAAACAGTCACCATTGCCTCCTCTTGCACCTTTCAGAGGCTTGTAAGATCCCTACAAAACATGAGTTTTTACTGTTTGAAAAAGATGGTGCTAATTCTATCGTTGCTTGCCCAAGGGAAATGACCTTGCTATGAAAAAGTCTAAATGTTTCCAACTACTCCCAGAAATGAAAAAAGCTATTGTTCTGTAATGGCTGTAAATTTACAAAKAGAGGCAAAGAAATAGCCACTACTTGTTGGACATAGGTTTAGGGCAGTACTTCACTTTCCTTATCTCCTTATGTTACAGGAGTGTTAAGAATGTAGTGTAATATGAAGGCAGATCTATGGGAATTGAAGTCGGAGAGTTGTGTGCATGCCTGGGTACAAAGAGCCTCGGGCTGTACCTGTTCAGCAAGAAAGGAGTGTCCTGACTCTGTGGTAAGTGATACAGCAAGAAGGTAGTATTTAGAGGATTATTCTGAAAGTACCGTTTTATCAAGTACTATCTTGTCAGGGATGTC
This sequence comes from Oceanodroma leucorhoa, assembly GCA_030449065.1. NCBI lineage: Eukaryota > Metazoa > Chordata > Aves > Procellariiformes > Oceanodroma > Oceanodroma leucorhoa. The sequence goes on along the minus strand of JASVER010000060.1, from coordinate 1,616,317 downwards.
AGATTTCGCAATTTCCCCTTCACTTCAGAAATCCTTCCTTTCTGGATTTCTTTACTTCCATATTGCACTCCCAACCCAATTCTTACATTTTCCAGGTTTGTTTCTCTAATTGGGGATAAGTAACTTCAGGTTTTGTTAGTAAACAAAACCAATGGAAAACTGGCATTTCCTAGTGGGAAAACTTCAAAAGCTCATATCTGCATCAATTTCTCCCTTTCAAAAATGTTCTGCAAGAAAGGAAGTAAATGACCCTTTTTGCAACTGCATTATTCCTGATCAATGGCACCTACAATAGCAGCAGGGTTTTTTTCAGTCCAAGAGACTGAGAAATCCTGAACTTGTGATACCTTAGGTGACCCAGAAAGAATGTGGGTCTCCCTGAATCTTTGCAGGATGGGTGATGTAGAGAAAACAGAAGGGTGGGCCCACATCTGATTTAGGCACGCTGGTTTATAAAGAGAGCACTTTGCTCTGGAGGCAGTTGCGTAGGAGGGGATGCAAGTTGGGAAAGTTGTGCTGATAGCTTTAGTCCTCATCTTCTGAGGCTGCATTTGAAGGAAAGGAAGAGTGAGAGGTTGCAAACAGGTAATGCCCTTGAGCTTTACCCTGTGTTCAGTTCTTCACTGCTTCTAAGTTCAGCCCCAGCCCTGTTGCCATATCAGCTCTCAAGCACTGCTGCTGAATTCAGCCCTTTCCCCTCCCTTTCCTTGTTCCCATGCCTTGAATGTCTGTGCTGGGCTTCCACCTTGATACTCAGTAGTAGGATCTTGCATAGAGCCGTTTGAAAATGCTGGGGAGAGGAAGCCGTGCTGGGGCAGATGTATGTAAAGCAACCCGCAGAGTTACTGCTGTGTTACTGGTAGTGGCTTTGCTAGCTAGGAACGTGCAGGRCTGCACCAAGGGGCTACGTGGCTCTTCTCCTTTCGCTTAGATTTCAAATACCCAATCCTGAACCCCCTGCGGTACACAGTGGGACTAGTGAGTGCGTACAAGAAAACACCTTTGCTTTTTCATTTAGCCTTGGACCTGATGCAATCTGCATTCCAGCCAGAAGGTGTGTTCTGAAATTAAAACAAGTCTGTGATAAGTTTAATAGGATTCGTGAGTTTAATCTCTCTTGACAAACTGAATTCATCATGATAGTAAAAGAGAGGAGTTACTAGGCAGTTAAATTGTTTTAGTTTCTAGGCAGGGTATTTAATGAACACTTGGTATGAACATATTGCCTGATASTATGTTTTAATACTAGATGATAAAATTATTTCCTGCCAAAAACTTTCTAAATGTGGGAAACCAGAAAATATCTTTAAGCCTAAAGATGTTATTTAAGTATTCATGAAAGAATATTGGAAAAATGCTAGAGAGCATATTGCTAACTCCACTTCCCTTTTTAAATGAGAAGTCTTGTTAGTTGGAAGACCAAGTATTAATTTTTCTGTTAAAAATCAAAGAGGGCTTTCCACACCGGATTAGAGAGGCTTCTGCTTTTAGAAGTCCATGCCGAAGCATATCAAATGTATTGGTTAAAACTGAGAAACTGGCTGCAAGCCTCCAGCTCCAACATCTGTTCAAGAATGAATAGAACAAAGAAAACATAATGGCTGTGAACAATATGAGGGAGATAGTATTCTTTCATTTCTGAATAGGATTTTTTTTGTCCCACGTTCACTACAGTAACATTTGAACGCTTCCCAGTAGTAAATTAAATAATGGGGCTAACATCTGTATTCTTTTATCTACTTYAAATTGCAGAGAATTCATCTGGCTTGCACAAGTGGCTATCTTTGTTCCTACAGCCACACACAAGGTTGTTGCGTATCACATTACTGCGATATGTGGTCAGGTCTCTTCGAAATGGCCTTTATCTGCCTGTTTGCTTTTGATACAGTTGTTCACAGCACTGCAGTGAGAGTGTAGAACAAATACGTGGAGACTGTGGAGTTCAGAAAGCAGGTAAGGCCAGGGAGGCTGCTTGAATATGAGTCTGCCAGTACCAGCATCTGACTATTACCTGAGCAGCACCTCCTAAAACAAACCTCTGAGTAATGTAAGTGGCCTCCCACATGCTTCATGTTAGAGCTTCTCATAAACATAGATCCTCACACGCAGGTAAGTAGAAAGAAGAGGACAAATGTACAAATGTATGCTAAAAAGCACCATATTCTGTAATGAGGTACCTACAGTTATGTTAGGCTCTAAGGGGGGGAAAGCTTTGAAAAGTTGAAGGAAAATGACTGCGCTGTTACCAGCAGTTGTTTCCTTCTAACTTCAGGGATAGAGGAAGTGTAATGACCCCCTAATGTCTTCAGTAATCTACTGAAATACGTCAATAGAAAACAGAGACGTAGCAGAACCAATTTACTGCTGTTTGTGTGCTGTTGAAGAGTAAGAAGTTCACAGTGCCTTTTTTTTTTTTTTTTTTTTTTTTTTTTTTTAATCTCCAGGGGGAAACCTCAATGACCTGTATCCACAGTGTGTGTAGTAACTTATTATAATACATGATATTCATATTCTTGAGTCTGTATGGAGAAATATTTTAGGAAGCATAGCTAGGAAAGTTAAACATTTTTTTCTTGTCCACAAGGGACTCTTTGGCCTCTGGAGAGGATGCTTCCTGGGTTAAAAATGAGACATTCTTTGGATGTATTTGGATAATGTTCATTACATAGACTCTGTGACTTGCTTATGAATGAGCATGAAAATTAATCTCCTTCTTAAGAGGATATATAGATTAGGGGAAGCTTGAGAGATTATTATATCCTGTTTGAGAACATATCAAGTGAATAGAGCTTAATATTATTCATAATGATACATTTCTATCTGACATTAGCATAATATACCTGTATAGAAACTTAAAAATCTATTACTTCATTAGTGAAGAGCATTCACATGTTTACTGTAATGCTTCAAACTGTCACTTTTGGCTATGGTTGAAAGTACAAATTAGGCAGTTGTATTTTTGACTGAAGGCAGCTGAATATATTGCTAATAAAGTCTGTTGTAGTAATGTGTCTCTGAGAAACATCTTGGGGCAAAGCTCCTGTTTAAAGGCCGTAGCCACACAAATGAGCTGCGGATGGAAAAAGCAGGATGCGTCTCTGTTTGTTTGCTAATGAGGGAAGAGTGGCTCCTTGGCTTCATGCATGAACAGCGGCTTTCACTTAAGGTACGTTAACTGAGGATATGAACCTTAGGATAAATGGACAGATTTATGCCTCTACTTATGAAAAAATAACAGGGATAGCCATCTCTGTTTAACCTGTATCTTCTTGTGCTCCATTATTTGTCACTTCTTRTGGTATTGTCAAACCAACATCTACAGAAAACATTGAATTAAGAATTGCTCAAAATGCATTCAGTAAATGTTGAGACTGTCTTGGGTTTTCCCCCCTCTTTCTCAGTACCTAACTGAAATACTAATTAACATCTCCAGTTCTGACTTCATCTCATAATTAAGGGTTTGCATAGCTGGGAATCTGCAATTGTTGRGAAAGCAGCCTTTAGAATCCCTTAGGATTTGTTTTCCTTTTTAGCATCATAAACAACATTGGTGTTGACCTACATAGCCTCTGATTTTTATTTTTTTTAACCTAAATTGTTGCAAAGGCTACTAATTATAGCATACTCAAAAATAAATTAGTAAGCCATCAGTAAAAATTACATTAAAAGCAACATTATTTCCCATAACATTAATAAGCACTTTTTGGGTGTGAGTTATGTTTGCAGCAATTACTGTAAAGTCTCCTGGAAGAGGTATTTCTGTATAGTTAATGTAATATACATGTATGCAATTTTCCATTTTAGTGCCTATTGATTGCTTCATTTTTCATCTGTATTAGGCTATTCTTATAATTTCCTCTGGGCTTTCAGAAATGGCAGACATCAAGGGAGAATTGTAGTGGCATGTCCTATGGGAAATGCAAAAAAGCAAGTAGATCAGAGTCTAACGGAAAGGACTGAGTTCAAGTGCACTTGCATCATGAGAATTTAAACTGCCTTCCGACCTTTTAGAGATCTGAAAGTATTTTACTGAAGTAACTTTGCTTTTATGTATTTTACCGAGAAATTAATTCTAACTGTGAGTGGAGTCCTTGTGCATGTAAGAGAAGTGTATCCATTCTGCTCTGTTTGGCAATCTGTAGGTTCAGAAGGTGAAGATTAATATTTCTTGCTATCAGCTGTACCATTTGTAAATTTAGGTTCAAGTTATGGGTAGCTCAGGGCAGTTATATCATAGAAGACTAGTTCCCAAAATTCAGATTTGCTCCTTCAAATGTCCAGGGTTGTAAGGCACACTAGTATCAAAGTATAAGAGAAGGTAAATTTGCTTGTATTCAGTACATGTGAACTTAGAAGCAACTGTTTTAGTTCAAAACAAAAAGGAACGTATACRACTGCGGTCTAGATCCTTGTAGTGAATTGGTTCCTCCCTGCTTTCACCCCTCACGGCCTCCCTGTGTGGTRTGTGCGGAGGGACAGGCTCTGTTTTCAGCTCAGGTGGTGCAATGTTAATGATAGACGTGAATTTATCTTCACACCTCTGAGTAAGATAATGAAATATCTTCTTATTAATRTCTCCTGAGTGCCACAGTATGTAGCTGTTTATAATGCAGTCTGAGATAATGTAGCTAATTTATGTTATGTTGGCAGTGGTAGCTATAACTTTTTGCTGTTTTAATGGTAACTTGTATTTTTACAACCACTTGACAAAGAAGAAAGTCAGGCGGAGGATTTGACTGCAATTGAAGAGTGCAGGAACAAAATTAAAGCAGAGGAGCTGACACCTGATCATTTAAGACCACATTGCTCTGCTGCTATGGAAGGTGTTGATCGGGGACATGGGTGAGAGAACTCCCAACCAAACTTGTACACAGCTCCAGTTAAATCTCCATCCTAAACCAGGTCACTAGGTCCAGTCTGTACTTAGCAGGGAGAGAAGTGTTATACTGGAGGAATTGCCAAAATTTGGATGAATGAGAGTAGGAGAGAGAAATCCAATCTATCAAGGTCCAGCTCTGCACCTTTGTGAACTTTTTCAGTTTTGTCACAGAAAACAGTAGCATTGGAATTGATAAACCAGTCCAACCATGATGAATAGAAGATTTTCAGTGGTGCCCATGAAGGAGTTATCGGCTACCCAATTAACCTTTTTGGAGGGATTTGCATACCTGACTTCTTTAGCCTACTTTGAAAGTCGTAGTAGCTGTAACTATTCCGTAATGAAKACCTTTGCAAGTTACATGGAGAAAGTCTTGTGTCTTTTTCATTTCATGCATTTCTTTTCTTAGTGCACTTAGCAAAACATTTAAAGAGGTGTTTCCTTGTGAACAGTAATTTGGAGGTTATATTTATGCCCTTCCAGAAAGGTCAGCTTAAAATCTCCCTTGCAAGATTAAACATGGGGCCAAAATCAGATATTAAACAAATGGTATAAAAGATAGAAGTTCATTTTTTTCTTGGAATTAATTTAAAACTCTTGGTTGAATACTGCCCTCTGCTCATGATTTGGCACTGTTAGTGCTTTCTACCTTTGCTATAATGTCTTCCACTGGCACTTCAAATTCAGGTAGGTCTTCCAAGGCCACTAGCTCCTGCTGTCTTGCAGTGAATAAAGACTTCTAGCACTGAAACCTTCCAACTGAAAAGAAAAAAAAAAAGGTTAATTTTTTTTTATTGTGGCCTTATCTTCTTTGAAAGCTCCTTCTCTACCTTGATCATCCACTGGCCCTGCAGACTCTCTATCAAGCTACTACCTAGGACACTTTTGATAAAGGATTTATTATTAGATGTTAYGACTTTTGCAAACTTGTTCCTCTAAGTATTTTGGCCTGTTTGGACTACCTTTACAGTCAGCCTGCTGACAGAGTAGTATGTGCTGCTTTCTATTTGGGGTACAACTTCACCTTCTTGAAGCCTCAGTGTAGTGTCATCTTTACGTAACCTTTCTGCCATCTGCAAGGATCTTGCTCTTTCTGACTGCACTTCTGAGATTTATGGGGTTTTTCTGAACTCAGTTCAAGTTCTTGATTGCAAAAAGAGTYTCTCGCTTTTCTGTTAATCCAAGATGGACCTTGAACTTAAACACACAGTGGTCCATRGGCCAAAGTTGATCTGCATGAACAGGCATGAGGAACTGGATCCTCAGTGCTAGCCAGGGCCAATACAAGAGTTGCTTTTCCTGTGGTTCCCTAATTAACTACTTTGTGAAATAGTCATTAGTGGTACTGAAAAATCAGTCTTGGCATTATGCCTGGGTATGACATTTACTTGATGCACATGGGGGTATCTGATTCTCCCATTACAACTGCGTTGTTTGGCACTAAGTTTCTCTAGTCTCTCTGAGCACACCAAAGTCATGGCCACTGCCAGCGACAGGCAGTTGATAATATAAATCTGTTCTTATTTTTCTCTTTTTAAGGCCTTGAAGATGCTACTGCTAACCGTACGTGCAAGAGTTCATTTGAGTTGAGAAMAGGCAGCTGGGACAAGTGTCTGACCAGCTCTTCCTGTGATAACGATATCTGCGTGATGAGGCGGTGTGTGTGCATAACGTAACTCCATTGGATTTCTAACTTCCTACACATGAAAACCTCTTTTCTTCATCCAGATCCATGCATGTAAGAGCAAGTTCATATAAAATACTGGATGTCCTCAGGAAGAGAGATCTTTCCAGCTAAGGAAAAGCTTCCTGGGGAGGATGAAGCACTATAGAGCACGCTTTGTATGTAGCAACCTCGAAACCCTGATTAAAACTCCTGAGAAATCCTCACTCTTGAGCTGGCTGTGCCATGCATGTGATGCAGATGGCAACTGACCCTTTTAGTACCATTGACCCTTCATATGTTCTCCACTCCTGCTGCAGGAATGTGCCAATTCCAACTGCAAAAACCTTGCTTTTGTTCCCTAATGTGTCGTCCTTTCCCTACCTTTGGTGGCCTAAGGAGCTTCATGATTTACTTTGTAATTTTTAAGCAATTCTCCTAGAGCAGCGCACACATGTCCTATGCTCTATTTTTGTTGTGTGTGATACAACTAAAGAGAGGATTTCTGCTGAGGAGAAGAAAAGCTCAGAAGACCTGAGGACGAGAATATCTAATCACCGCTCTGCTTATTGCTTGACATAACCTGTTTACCTTTTCATTCACTTCCTCAAAGGTGACTACAACTAACAACTCTAAGTTTGGCTGTTTTTCTGAAGCAGCTGAAGATACCAAAGCTTGTCTGGCATCTTTCTAGGCTATTGTTCTGTGGCAGACCCTTTACTGGGAAAATATAACATTTGCTAAAAATTTAATAYGTGGGACAAAGTTGCTCAAGTAAATTTGCTGAGACAAGGCTGGAGTGTTTTAGTGATGAGTTTGAAAGGAAGACTAAACAGGGGGATAAGACAGAAAATCAAGTAGGCAGACTGTGTCTTCGCTGAGCTGACTGCTCTCGGGAGTGCCGAGAGTTTCTTCTAACATATGTGAAGTTTTATAAAGACACAGACATGGGCAAAAAGCAGAGCAATTCAAAGATCATCCATCTCTTCTGGTGATAATAATTTCTTAGCTATTATCTGTCTGTGAATCTAAAAGCGTTTATAAAGGAATTGGTATAATTTTTCCCCATTAGCCTGTGGTCAACTAATAGCTGAACTTAAGTGCTGGGTTGTCAGTCCGGTGAAACACTGGTATCGGGGTCTTTGCCAAGCTGAGGAGAGGCGACTCCTGACTGAGTAGTATGGCACTGAACTCGGCTGGCTTGTGTTGCTGTAAGCCTCCATCTGTTCCTGGGGCCACAGGCTGCTCGATACCTGGAGTGCTTGCCGTGTCTGCCGTTCCTGATGCTCTGCCTCCTCGCTCGGGGCTCTGTGCAGTGGCAGGGAAYGCAAGACAGGGCATCAGGACTGGAGTTTCTGTTGGAGGTTTTGAGCCAATTCGCTCATTTTTTTGGACAGGGCAAAAGGGTGAGGAAGGCAGGTTTTGTACAACAAGGTTTCTTGCGGCTGTTCTCATTGCCTTGGGAAGCAAGCAACCCTGGTAAATGATTCTCTCAATATTGTTATTGCTTTGCAGTGGTGTTCAGTGAAAAAAATCTAGATTTTTTTTTTTTTAGTCTCCTGAATCCATTGTTATCAGATGATTTCCTGTTATAGGTCCCAAATTTATTCAGGAAATCCATAAGGAGACCCTCGTAGCTGCAGTTGTACTCTTGTGTGTCTGAAGCATAAGCTGGTTGTTTTTGAAGAAATAAAATATGACAGTCAGAAGCTAGTTAAAAAACCAAGTGATTTCAATACGTGAGATAATGTTGCAATGACTACAGGCTGATTAGCTCGTTCTCGTCTCCTGGATCAAATTACTTGCTGTAAGTAAACCATTTCTGAATCCCCAAAACAGGTTCTGATATTATCAGTGGATTTAGGCAACTCGAAATGCTCACAATAAGCATGAAGAAGTAGGTATTCTGTCCTTACCCAAGAAGCAGATAAAACCTTACCCTAGGTATGTGCAATAACACAAATGTATGTCATATCTGGTTTCCTTTTATATCTTCTTATTCCGGTTGACAACAAGAGTCAGGTGTACCAGATATGCTTAATCTGGAAAAGAGTGTCAGCAGTATCAATTTTTCCTCTGCTTTCATATTTCCTGCACTTCTAATACTCAAACCTGCTGATCTTATTTCTCCTGGCCTTACTTCTCTATGTACTCTTTTTCCTATTTCTGTTTCTCTGGCCGTGTGCAGCTCACTGCATATAAATGTACACACACCTACCTTTACTTGGTTCTTCCAGGAGGAAAAGAAACTGCAATAATAAATGAAGTCTGGTAGGTGGAATGAGGGTGGAAATAATGTTACAGAGTACATCATGTCTATGACTGTAGGCTACTTTGTGGTAGATCTGTGTTTATTTTAGAAGTCTTAGTTACTGTTAGTTTTCTTTTACCTCTTCCACACTCTAAAAAAATATGCTAATAATTTTCATGCAGTAAATAGAAGGGTAGCGCTTTATGGCTTTAAAAAAAGATTGGAAGAGAAGCCACTTTTCCATAGCGAAAACATTGTAAAAATAATAATAATAGTAAAACCTTTCTTCATCAGAAATAACAACTGAGATCAAAATACTTTAATACTTTTGAGAGAAAAACTTGTAATTTGAAATTTGAATTCAAATTTTCCTTTTCTTCTACATTTGATGCAAGAGCCTTMATTTCCAGGTTGCTGATTAGTTGAAGGTTGGTATAACATAATCTCTGCTCCTGGAATTTATTCCGCTTTGTGCGGTTTCAGTTAAATCTCCCATGTAAGTGAGTGGGCACACTCATCATAGGTGTCTACCAAATAACTCCCTCAGGTCTGACTTTGTAGTAGCATTCTGAAAGGGTGCATGAACCTTTGTCAAGGATGGGAAACAGGTATTGCGATAGTGGAGATGTTGGTTAGTGGCTTGACCAGAATTTTAATCTCACTAGTCTGTCTCCGTGGTGTTATTCTGAGACGTTCAGAAAGCATTTGCAATGAGTTGTTTTTTGGAAGGTCTAATTGAAGATGATAGCCAAACCATGAACATGGGAAAGGGTGGGGTAAGGAGACATGGGGGTATTTTCAGTGGAAATGGGTCTTTCAGTTTCAATTTATGCTTGGCAACTATTGTAAGGAAGCTATGAGGAGGTCGAGGTCCAGTTCCTTCYGTAGAAGGACACAGTGAGGAATAGAAAGCAGATCTTGGTATAATTCAGTGGAAGGAATTGACACTTGCATCCCTGGAAAGGAGGAAGAGAAGTCTTTAGTGTAGATAGGCTGGAAATTGCATAAAGATATGAGATGCAGTGAGCAGACGCACTAAAAGGGCAAGACCAAAGAGGGCATGTGTGGGACCACCAGTTCAGCTCTTTTGCTTGGGCAAGTTGAGCCAAAGCTGCAAAAGCAACGAGGGTAAGGGGCGCTCCGGGCTTGCCTATGGGACTGAAGTGCTTTCAGCACACTTGCCCAAAGTGCGTTGCCGCACAGCAAACCTCAGCAATACAAGCACCCGTCTGATCACTTCTGCCAATGCCTGCATGTTCTCATGGTCTTTGAAATGAATCAACAGTAAAAAGGAGAACTTTTTYTTTTTTCCCCTGCCTGAGCCTCTCCCCTTTTTTACCTTACCGGAACTGGTACTAAGCAATTTAAATCACGACGAATACAGAGACTTACTTATATTGAGGGCCAAGCTATTTGTTTCTGAATGGAGGGGAGAAGATGGATTTTTGCGGAGAACTTTCTGTTGTGCTGGTTTATAACGAAGCAAAACTGCATGTTTACATAAGGAAAAGGAACTAGAGAAGTTTTAACACTGGTATTTTGTTTGAAAACCAATTTTTCATGTTAATTAAACCTCTGCAGAGCAAACCTTATATATGACACTTGGTGTTACAGATGGCATGGGCTGGCTTCTAAGATCCCTGGTTTGAATCATTACCCCTATGTAATATACCGTGGGCCAACCATGCATGATACTCTTGACAAGGATAAACCCAGCTGGCTCATATTAGCAGAAACCAACATTTATTTCAGTCAGCTATTGAGTGATAGTCCTTTCAATGTTGCTGTTGTTGCCAAGTCTACTTTCCAAAACCCCTAAGGACATTGCTGAATGTTGTCAGGAGCAGTGATTTTTCACACTCCTGCTCTTTGTGACCATCTCAAACTTACCCTTACTTTCCAAGTGTAAAACTGTTTTCTTCATCATCTATCAAGAATATTTCGAATGAGTTCATATGGTAAAATAAATCTGGGAAGCTCTTCCTGTCTGTTCTGGAGAAAGCTGCATTCCAGACGTCGTGGGATGGGTATGTGAAAGGGAGAGTATTTTGGTGCATGTGATATGCTTTTTTTAAATCAGCTTAAGAAAGTACATGAACAAGAATGCAGAATTTCAGCTCATGAGAACTAGAAACTGAAATGGCTCCAGGATCTGTGAGTCAAGAGGGAAACTTGGTGAACTTCAGCATATAAGAGATACTTTCCTAGTGCTATGCTGTACCTTCACCTGTCCTAAAATGTGAACTGTGCATAGTGCAAAGAGAACCAAACGTCTGCAGTGACACTAAGGAGGAAAACAAATGCGGGGGGAGATGTGAGTGGGGGAAGTAAAGCTATTTAGGCAGTGAAATGCCAGAGAAATGGCATTCACTTCGAGGGTACTGCACTGCAGCCTGATTTGGTCCAGAAGGGTACTTCAGGCCCCATCTAACTGAGAGCTTGTAAACAGGGCTCTTCTATCTTCTGATCTTCTTCTTGGCTTGACTGATCTTACTAAAGAGCAAGAGGTGTCTAACAAAAATACTACAAACTTGAGGGGAAAAAACTTTTTACAGTAACACTGAGAAATGTCTCTTTTTAAAAGGAATTTGTTTCTTGAAGCAATTTTACTGTTACCTACACGTTTAAGAAATGTACATATATGAAATTTGACTTGCCTATGAACCTGTTGAGTATAGGCTTTGCATTAGTTTGAACATAAACGCATTTGATTGAGCCTCCTTAGCATACATCAAAATTACCTTAGTTTGAGTTTACTGTTATTTTTCACTTCCATTATTGTTTGGATTTTTGTTTTCCTTACTGATACTCAGTGTCTCATTCATCCTTCTTGATCGACCCTCATAATCTGTGAGTACATTTGGATTTTATTGTGCATGCAGAATTCCTGGTTATTGCATTTGAAACACATCCTGGGTGGAGCCATTGGAAATGAAAACAAGGTGCTGAACGCTGAATTGTAGAGGGAATGTGTGAGGAGTCTCTCAGCCCAGGGACATAAATCCACTCCTAGAGAGAAGAACAGGGTTGCATCGGTTATTATTGCAAATTCCAGACTCCCTCCCATCCGCAGAAGAGCTGCAGGGGACAGAACAGGCAGGATGATTTACACTTTATCCTTCTTCCCTGTTGACCTGTCCTTGCTCTTTTCTTGAAGACTGAAGTCTCCTGGAGCTCCTGTGTATAAAGCTTATGTCATTGTACAGAGGAAAAAAAAAACCCCATATGGTATAAGTGGTCATTACAGGAAGAAGAGCATCAGTGGCTTTGAACTGAAACTATAGGGTGGCAACTGGTTGTGGTGTTCAGCTCATCAGACGACCCCCCCCGTTACCACTCTATCCAGAGATAGCCAGTTTAACTGTGGCCAGTTTGCAAATAATGTGCAAAAACTCTTGTGCTTGGTGCCTGCCTAAGTGTCAGAACKGAATGCGTTGCCTAAATGAATGCTACTTGATCCACTTGGCTGTGCTCCTCTATGAAGTATTTACATTGTTGTGGCCCCCAACGTAGGAAGGACATGGCCCTGCTCGAGCGAGTCCAGAGGAGGGCTACGAATATGATCAGAGGGCTGGAGCACCTCTCCTACGAAGACAGGCTGAGAGAGTTGGGGTTGTTCAGCCTGGAGAAGAGAAGGCYCTGGGGAGACCTTATAGCAGCCTTCCAGTATCTGAAGGGGGCCCACCAGAAAGCTGGAGAGGGACTTTTTACAAGGGCATGTAGTGACAGGACAAGGGGTGATGGCTTTAAACTGAAAGAGGGTATATTCAGATTAGATATAAGGAAGAAATTCTTCACTATAAGGGTGGTAATTTACTGAAACAGGCTGCCCAGAGAAGTTGTGGAAGTGTTCAAGGCCAGGTTGGGTGGGGCTTTGAGCAACCTGGTCTAGTGGAAGGTGTCCCTGTCCATGGCAGGGGGGTTGGAACTAGATGATCTTTAAGGTCCCTTCCAAGCCAGACCATTCTATCATTCTACACAAGTGCACCCAAAATAAATTACATTCTGATTACTTCATCACTGTGAAGTTATTGTAATTGAGATGGTCAGAGAAGAGTGGCTAAGAAATTAACAGGAGCCTGAAGTATTTGATTAATAAGGAAAATTACTAGAAGGTGCTGAGGGTGACAAGGGAGGGATGGAACATAATACACTATAAATATTTGAAGAACAAAAATAAGAAGAGGGATTACTCAAGACAGAAGCAAGGTGAAACTAGAGAGGTATGAAATAAATGCAAGGAAGAACATTCCTGACAGCGAGATGTTTCAGGCTATGTACGCAGTACTTCAGAGGGACGCTTGACCAATAGCATGTCTTAAAACTAAATTGAATAGACAAGGAATAACAACCTATAGCAGGCAATCCTTTATGGTAAGGCAGGAGGAGATGATGAGTGATTTAAACATTCATGGCAAGATTAAGTACTGATAACATGGCTGGCGCTCTGATATTTTAAAGTTGAGGYGCCGTGTAGGTGTGCAAATGGGAACAAGATAGTCGAGCAGTCTAGTGCATAGACCTTGTGGAAGGGAAAAGCTGAAAAGCTGTCAGTCCTGAGACTTCTGGAAAACAATATTACTGTCAGTACAGCTTCTAATTTCATCTTGAATTAAATAAATATACTTTTGTGATAGCAAATGGATTTTAAATTGCATGTTAGATAGCTATGATTGTGTAGATCTATCCCAGTTGCTCCACAGTGCTGCAGCGGTCAGAGGTTTGCGAGACGTCCCAAAACCATGTTGTGGGAGGAACCCTGTGCTCCTGTCTCTTAGTTCTGCTGCAGGGTAGGACTAACAACCACTTGCTGTCTGCTCAGCACACTTAATAGAAAGCATCTTTTTAAAGCGACTCAAACAACTTAAAAATGCAAACCAGTAGGATTGCAAAGTAAGCGTGCAACGAAGTTATATGGCAGTGTATAACTTTTCTTAAGTGTTTTCTGCCCCTGGGTGGGGAATAAGGTCTCCCTTCAGCCAGCCAGCCAGGCTCCTGCTGCCCTGAAGAGCCGCATCTCTACTTTTCTTTCCTTCAACCACCTCCTTTCAGTTAATTCCATGCTATCAGGCAACATGAAATGAAATAGGTAAACTCAGGTCTATGTGATATGTCTTTATATTATAATGTTTCTCAGTTGTCCAAAATCCTCTGCGGGAACACATCCCAGTAGATCTATATAACTACCTTCAGCATTTAGTGTAAATTCAATACTGTCAGCAAGAAAGATCACTTACAATGCTCACATTGTATTTTACTTTTAGTGAAGCCATTATTGGAGTCATGTCTTTTATTTATATTAACGTGTTGTTAACTGTAACCTAATAAAGATGCAAAATGCATGAAATCAATTACCTACAGATTTAAGGAGTGTACATAAAGGAAATCTTCTGATTTACCTTCACATTTGTTGAATACAGACCTTGCGTTAGTTTGAACGTTAAAGCATTCAATTGACTGTTTAATTCCGTTAATTAATTTCTGTTATCGTTTTTCCTTGCCTGTTTACTTCAGTTTTAAAATACTTGGATCCCAGTTAGAAAATTCCCTTAAGTTGTAACAATTTCAAATTACAAGGTTTATTAATAAATATCATTTGGGCTCTAAGAGCTTATTAGTTAAAACCTATATTCCAAGATAATCTTCAACTTTGCAGAAAGATTTCAGTTTTTTAAAAGATTTTTGTTTCTGTTTTTCATTAATTTGTAGCTTGAGGAGAAGTGTGGAAAGCCTCTTACTCAATAGAGAGAACTTTTCAAAACATGCCCAAGCCTATAGGTTTTTTGGACAAGAGAAAAGCATATAAACTTATTTTGTGCAGTGTTTTGTCCAAAATACTGAGAAGTCTGTATATAAATGCTAATCAAATTAGATCTGATAGGAATACAATTTTTTCCTGCACTGTCTAGTTGTGAAGCAGATTTCCATAATGCTTTTTTGTTGTTAAAAGCTGTTGCTGAACTGCAGAGAATCTCAGGATTGCGAATAGTGGCAACTGCAAAGCATTTGGGAGACTTGTTTGTTGGGTGTTTTTGGTTTTGTTYGGGGTTTTTGGTTTGTTTTTGGTTTTTTGTACTGGCCATGGACACTATGCATATTCTGTGACTTTACTGACAAAATAAGCATAAATGAGTCAGTAAATTATCTGGAGATCCGTCCTGTCAGCAAGTCATGTGTGAAGGGTTGCTAATGCTGCTGTGCTGGTCTTATTAAGGTTTCTGTGTAATGCARGTAGGACGGGTTGTGTTGCTGGCTGGCTAATTAGCCTCTTATTCGTCACACAGAACAAATGAGCAGACCTTGGTCAGTTTGGTCTCCTGGGGCTGTTACCCCTGCTAGCCCCCGGGTACCTGCAGTCAAAGGGGCCCCTSTCTTTCCCCATGTGACGGTGCTCAGTTCGTAGCAGCCTCTTCTGGTGTAAACTTTGTCACATTTCTTCCAGATTCCTTACCAGAACCATTCTGGGTTGTATCTCCCCAGGTAGAGCCCCTCGCTCCAAGCAGAAGCAGCCCTGCCRTCCGTCCGGTGAGCAGACCTGGTGTGCAACAGGACACGTTACRCTCTCTCAACACCCCGCTCTTCAGAGCTGTGTGGCCTTTTTTGTGTGCATGTCGTAGAGTGAGGATCAGGCCAGTGTGACTTGTAACGGTCAGGAACCTTTAAATCCTTTAAAACTTGGATCTCTAATGCATTGACTACTCTGCAGCAGTCTCAGAGCACCTGAGCAATGTTTAAATTTAAGGATGTGAGTACTTGCTTCCACAGGCTTTACTGGGTTTTCTATGTGTCAAATTTAGTAAATACTTAAGTGATGAGTTAGAGGCTTGGAGACTGGGGCTGTTGTGCCAACCAGTATAGCATTGAGCCCCAAGACAGCTGACGATCCTAAAACCCATAAGGGTTTATTTTTACAATTAAAAAGGCAAAAGCTCGTGAATAATGTATGTGGTCAAATCAACTGTGCACATTCAAAACATCAGTTAATCACAGAATCAGGCTGTGTACTATGCTTTAATGTTCACTATTGGGAAATTAGGGAGGGAAAGGCCACTTCTATTCATTTTTGAAAGTAACAAGCAGCAACAGCAGCTGTAGTTGGCTGGGGCACAGGCTTGTRCTATGAGATCATTCTGGAAAACAGAATTAGTAATGGATCGAMGTTGTAAAGTTACGATCTGACCTATGGTTATGTCGCCAAATGTTTTCAAGGGAAGTGCATTCAAATGTGCTCCTAAATGCTCATCATCTAAAGAGAGACAGAATAAGGAGTAATTCTTTAGGGAAAGGATGAATAAAAAATAACAGATACGCCACACCACTCGATTCACAGTACTTGGCCAGAAAAATAAGGGTTTCTAAAAGGCATTGGGGGTATGTGTATCGATGGGCTTAGGTGGGATATACCATGCCTGCGATAATCAAAATTGTTATGTCCACTAGGGCTCTGTACTGGTTGAACTCCTTAGCTGTTACAATGGAAACAGATTTGGGTGGGATTTTTTTGGTGGGTTTTTTGGTAATTTTTGTGTTTGAAACCAAACGGGTTATTTGAGCTTCCTTCATGGTAGCTAGTTGTATACGCTAACTGGGAACAATTTTCTAGGTAGATCTTCTTTAAGCTATAACTACTCTTGGGGTCAGCTGAAACTGAGGAACCCAGCAGCTGTGGATGTTGTCTCCYATTACAGCTGGAGTCAGTGAAGTCTTTAGAGATAAAGAGAAAAATCCCACCGGGACATTGCTGCATCTTACAAAAAACAGGCTATAAGTGACTTCCCTAGCATCTGACTAAAAGTCCCTTGGCACAGCRGAGAGTTGTCATGGATACTCCAACTCCAGGACACTATAAAGCCCATCATTCATTACATTTATAAAATCTTCAACACTTTAAAATCTGCTCTCAGTACCATTACAAACCTACATCAAAGCAGATGGTACAACGCTACAAGAATAACCTCTTTATCTCCTCAGGCATRGTGAAGGCTCTGTTGCTCAAAAAACTCCAACAGTGCCAATGAGCCATCGCCTGAGCACCATTAGGACACTCTTTAATGTAAATAAAGGTAAAATTTGTCATGGTTTGATTAGAGAACCCTTACTACTACAGATGTGTGACTGCCTTTTTCAGTCTAAAGTGTTTTGTGTTCCCTTAATTCAGGTGAGCTATTTTGGATACATGATGTCGGTTGATGAACACAGACGTGCAACCCCAGAGCTGTTTTGTATATTTTGGAAGTTGGGGCAAATGCTAGGTTGACTTATTTGTTTTATTGTAAAGATGTGGGGAAAAATTTTCTTCATGTTAAAGTTGCAAACTGGTGAGCATAAGGAAAAGTTGAAAATAAGACCTGTTATTAACCTGCCTTGGCTTTGGAGTGGGTCTGTATTTAGTAGTCTGGCAGACTCTACCCTATTTCCTTGCTTAATTGCCAATTAGTGCAATAGATCTCTACGCATCTCCCTAGAATTAATTTTAGCTGGGCGGTGACAGATCACAAAGAGAAGCCAGGTGAATAGAGGGTGGGTCCTGAAAGGCAACTTCTTCCATATTTCCTTCAACATTCTTCCTAGGAGCTGAGAGCAACGACGGTACCTGTGTTATTGCTCTATTGAGAGAGAACAGATATATTTTTTTTCAGAAAACTTAGCTTTCGGGCTAGGTTCTAGTAAAAATATTTAAGTTGAATCTCCAAATGAGTAAGCTGTTAAGTGCACCAGTATTCCCATGATTCCCCCTTTTAATGTTAAAAAAAATGAATTGTAACTTCTCTGAGAGCCTGGCGCTGATACTTCACTGGCTTGAGTGAAGCAGATAGCCAATTAAGGTCTGATTGAAAAAAATGTGTGTGCTAATAATAATGCCTTCTGGCTGTAGTTAGTATGGGCTAATAAATTTGTAATTAAAGGTGGTGTTCACTTCCTGAGCACTGTCTGCCATTCTGTAGTGAAGAAATACAGCCTTGCTTGTCATTGACTGCTATGAAGGCATCTCCGGTTGSCTGTAGCTCTTTAATGTGTACGTCTGGAGTCAGAGCAGACCTGTGGGCATCTGCTAAGGTAAGTCATGCTCAACAGGTTCAGACCCTGTCCCAGGGCAGTCGTGGCACACTGTAGGCTTTSTTACATGAACAAAGATGAGTGTGTGAGGGTTAAAACTGCAGAAGAGCCGCAGACAAATTCAGAAGAGAGCTGTCTGCAGGGGAGGACTGCATTCCTGAGTTGGAGAGGATGACCATGGTGTTTCTAAGAAGGAAAACAGAGGGGATGGGTTGGTGCATTTTTCTGATGAAAGTGCACGCCACACTGACACCTCCTGCCTCATCCTGGCCCCRAGCTAAGCGCTGGAGGCACAGAAGGATGTGACCCTTCTTCTCTGTCTGTCTGTTCTCAGTGCTGGGAAGTGAATCCAGTGACAGCACGTCCCTACAGAAAATATTAAGAACAAATAGAACCTCCTCCTGAGCTGTGCTTCAAGGTCTTGTCCAGGGCCTATTGGAGATGGTAAGAAATTTTCTTGCAGCCTTCACAGCATTAGGCCCTTATTCTATATATGGAATGCATTTTTGCAGGAGCGCTCAGTTATCTCTGCCTTTGTCCTGTTTTCCAGCTGTGGTGTTTCTCATGTTCTATTCTACACCTGTGTTTCACCTCTTATGCAGAGTATTTTTCTGGTCTCTCTCTCTCAAGTGAAGGTGAGCAACAATATAATATGAGAGGGTTAGACAGGGAGCAAACCCTCCCTTTATGCTGTCAAAAAAAAAAAAAAAAAAGTCTTGTTGGGGGTTCTGAACTTTAAGTGCAGGAATAAATACAGGAAGTTAGCATTTCTTTCRATCAATGACCGAATTGAGCTTGGATGAATCATTGATTTTTTTTTTTTATTTTTTTTTGGTGACAGAGAGGTACTAAATTGCATCAAAGAATGCGTCTGTGCCGTAAAATTAAAAGTAATGGGTTTGTGTATGCGCTTATAGAAAATGGTCTAGTCTTATTCAGAATGATAGTAATAAATACTGCAAGCCACGCATCCTACTAGGAGATATGACAGACCTGTAAAAAGAAGAACTATAATTTGAAGGCTCCGTGCTATAAGCCTCCTTTGGTGTTTGGTAGAGTCCGCTGAGGTTAGTAGCAATAGAACAGTGTTGCTTTCAAAAGGGACCAGCTTCTTGAGGTTTGGTGCAAATGCCAGCATTGTCCATGGGAATGAACCAGTGTAAAGATGCAATATCCTTTTGTAAAGCAAGAGAAGCTTTCTTAGAATAGTAACTTTTATAAAATAGTTGTGCTGTTTGAGACTTTGAGGGGTTGCAGTGTTTCTTCTTGAACATCCAGGAGAAACTGTAAAGCTGCCCTCATGATGGGGTTGAAGAAGTGATTATGGTAAATCTACACTTCAATGGATCTCCAGTCATTAGCTTCAGCCTCAGRTATACTAACCTTTCAAGGAGAATAAATCAAAAATGCTTAAAAGTTTTAGATACGCTGAAGGCAACACCCACCTTCTGAATAGTTAAAAACATCAAAAGGGAAAGAGGACTTTATAATAATGAAGTTTGGGAACTTGAGAAATTATAGAGGTCACTTCAGATCCCATTGGCCCCTGAGCAAAACTGTTTCAAGGTGTTTTAGTTTTCTGACCTTCTTTGTACATATTTGAAAGCCACAGCTTTTTACCTAAAGCGCTCTAAAGAAGATTAAACAGCTTTTTAACATCTGCTGTGTTCATAGTGTAGAGGAAGAGCTATCAGTTTTGGTTGCTATTAAGGTGGATGGGTTTTTCCTTKATTTGGAAAAGGTGTTTAAATATACTTTGGTTTATATTTTTGCATTCTATTACACTCTGAAAATGGGGGGAAAAATACCTTGCTTTAATTTGGTGACTTTCATTCAAAAGGAAATAAATGCTTTAAAAACAAAGCACAGCCAYATCTAGAGGTCAGTTCTCTTGCAGGCATAAATAGCAGCATCTGTTTAACAGCAAGCAGCAACTCTGCGTAATGATGCAGTATAGAAGTATATCAATACAAAGGAAAACTGGGAAAAATTAGAGGATGAACGTATAGACTGGYTGGTTGAGTTTTAAGAGCAACTAATATTTAACAATTGTGTGACGAATGAAGGATTCGATAAATACTGTCTGCCTTTCTTATTTTATATGAACTTATCTGTTAATGYCGATATGATCTCACACTGTTAATCAGAGAGGCCCTTTTGTTCAGGGCAGAGCTACTCAGGGTAGAGAGGGCTCCTAGGACATCAGGGCTTGGCAYGTCCATTCTTGTCTCCGTGTTGGCTACTGGGTCTGACTCATCCCAGCCTGAACTGGGATTACTGACCTGCGAAAGGCCTTTGATCTGGAAAGGAGAGCGAAGTGGTGCCTGGATAAGGAGCCTGAGAGAGGCACCCAAATCTTTGGAGGGGCAGTCTGCTTTGCTGGGCTGAAGGAAAGGCTCCAGAAGGAGCTTGTGGTTTAGGTAAGGGGACTGCATACGAGCACCTCTCTGCAGCACTCTATCTGCACGATGGCATCTTCGAGTCAATGCATAACATGCATTGGGATGATGACTGCTTCTGAGGAACTTTGATTAGAGACTCCTAATGAAAAAGGTCTCAACTGGAGCAAGCAGCAAAACACAGCTGCAGCTCAGAACTGAGGAAATTGTAAGTACCCAGAGACTGTTTGTGATTAACAGGACCASGTTCCTGGGAAAGGTGCCAGGCATAGGGCCAGGAGGTGCCAGTGAGAAGGACTGAGAAGAGTCTAGAACTGCAGTTCTCAACCCTTTGTTTTTATTATTCTGTGCTATCCTTGTTTTTCCTGGGTTTTGGCTCTTCACATGACCTCAGTCAGCAGAAAGTGTCTGGCCGCACGTAATGTGTGGAGTCCTCCGTGGAAGCCCCCTGCACTTGACAGATGATCATTACCATGTTACTGGATGTCTCGCCTAAAACAGAGCTCCCAGCAGCACAAAAGTGTTGACCTTTTGGTGCGACTTTGGCTCTGATCCAGCGGAGGAGCYGGGTTGCCTTGTCAGCAGCAGCTTCCAGCCTTAGGTGGGTTTTTCTCTCCAGGGACTCTCATTCCAAGCGCAAATCTGAATTCAGGGCTGTACTCTGCTCAATTTATAAATTCCCCAGGGATCATCTGGTAGGACAGAACAGCAGCAGACATCAAAGGGGAAATGGTGGTGTTTGCAGCATACTCTAGTGCTGCTAATTACAACTGGCATTGCAGCGCTCTGATTCCTTGATGTTCACATAAATTCCCGCTTGSGGTTTATAACCCAGGAATACAGGCTTCCTGCTTGAAATAGCCTCGCAATCAGATCTGGAGAAACTTCTCTGGAGAAGTAACTGTGGATTTTTGAACTTCAGATGAAAAGCCAGTTGCCAAATCTCATATTTATCTGAATTTCCCTTGACTTTAATAGATTGAACTGAGCAGAGAATGCAGAGATTCAGCCTGAGGTTTCTGGAATTCAGATTTGCTGTTTCCTGATACACATTGCCTTGCATGAGTCAGTTAGCCTGTACTGAGGATCGATTTTTCTTCCTGTTTTATATTTACATGCTTTATTCAGAGCTTGCCTGTGCTGGGATTAAGGAATTGCCTCTTTGTGAGGTTATTCCAGTGATAAGTATAAAACTAAAGTTGAGCAGAGCTTGTTTTGTGCCTGGGCTCTGATAAAAGTATTCTGTAAATTACAGCAGTGGTTCTCTGGGCGGGTTATCTGCACGTGTAGGATGCTTCTGGTGAGGAGCAAGAGGCTGATGAATCTGTGTCCGGATGCTTTTGTATCCCACAGCTTTTGGGATAGGTTTCATGTACAGCTGGATGGGGCTTTGAATGCAGGCTTGAACTTCTTGGAATATTCTTATTGTCAGAGCCAGCAGGACTGATCGTGCTTCCCTCAACTCTGTTTAATGAATGTAGCACATCAGAGTTTGGTGTGCTTTGTCCCAGGGATAAAAGCTTTTATAGCTCAACATATTCGCTAAGATCTCCACTGCTCTCTCAGGAAGAAGGTTATTTGAGGAAATAAGTTGTGCTCCCTTAGGAACTGAGGTGTGTTGCCAGTTTGTAAATACGCAGATGCCATCACAAGAAAAAATCCAAATATCATATCAAGCTGTGATGTCTGAAACATTGTTTTATATTCTAAAAGACTCTTGTTTTGATATTGAAGACATAGATGTCACAAAAGTGAATGTGTATGATTTAATTTTTTGCAGGGCTACTGCTAAAGAGAATGGTAAAATTCTAACGGTGGCTACTGTTGATATATTT
This sequence comes from Oceanodroma leucorhoa, assembly GCA_030449065.1. NCBI lineage: Eukaryota > Metazoa > Chordata > Aves > Procellariiformes > Oceanodroma > Oceanodroma leucorhoa. The sequence continues at coordinate 1,594,233 of JASVER010000060.1, read as the reverse complement.
GCAGGAAAAAAAACAATGTCTTCCTAACGTAAACTTCATGCTGTATTTTCTGGAGTGTGTTAGTCACAGCATAACAATCTTCAAGAGGGGGGAAATAGGAATATAACCAACCCTCTCTGGCCTCAGACTAGCCTTTATAATTGCTCATCTTCTCCTTTTGCTTTAGCTCTTAGCTTGAGTGTCCCAGATGATTTGAATTCTTGTGTTGAGTTGGAGGAGAGTGAAGCTGCCAGATATTTTAATGTAGCTTTACATTTGTCACATGAGATGTTTGGCTCAGAGAAATTGATTCCACGGTTTTGTTTTACTTGAAAAAGGAAAAACGTGCAGCACTCTGAGTGCCATGAATAGGCGCAAATTATTTCATGCCTGAATTTTCTTTCAGATTACAGTGCAACACCAGCCGCCTTCAGCGCTCTCCCTAAAACTCAGTGGTAGATTGGGCTGTTGGTGCATGAGATGTCACCTGGCACCRTGGTCTTTGGGACCTAATCCCCGGCCTTTCTGCTTCCTTTTCACAAAGGAGTAGGTTACTGCTAAGTTGCTTCTGGTGCTGCTGTATTAGGTTCCCTTTTTCACCTCTTTCTTTTTCTCTGAACTGAGGGGAAAAAAGATATAATTTGCAGTAATCTTCAAGAACTGATGCAAAATGCCAGTGTTGAGACATGAAAAAATGAGGCTATGTGAATCTATGAGAAACTGTGGTGCAAACGTGTAGGTGATTCAGGAGAAAYGATAAATTTAACAAACATATGCCATGTATTTTGATGCCATCACTGCTGCCATCAGGCTAAAATGGTCCCTGCTGCAGCTTTGACGTAGGGTTGGCTTCTTTGGGCTTTATTGCCTTTCTTTTCTAATTGCATGCAGATACAGTATTGCAGAAATTCATATACGTGGTGGCTGCCAAGCTAATCCAGGCTATTGTCTGCAGCCAGTATCTCAGCGCTAACTGCTTGCTCTGCCAATGCTGCTGCACCGTGTCCCGCAGTGATGCTGTTTGTCCCCAGCCCCCAGAGACTGCGAGCAACCTCCTGCTCATCTGTCCCTCACACTGGCTTAAAGAGCTTAAACACTTCAGGTCACGGCACTGCGCCGGGCCCTGCTGTTTTCTCCCACTCCACCACACCCAGGTAAACAAGCCCAGACTCTCCTTGCAGGCACATTTTAGTAGTTCACTTGCTCTTGTGATCCTCATCAGCAAATGTAGGTGAGGGGAGAACAGAAAGCATCTTTCTATGCTCACGTTTTTAGAGGCTGTAAATAATACAACATAAACTTTCCTAGAAAGCACTTTGTGCAATCTGAGCATTTTTCACCCTAACTTATCATCTCTGTGTCTTGTTTTCTTATAGATTTATTGTCTTCCTTTGCCCAGTAATTCCTGAAGCCTGTCGGTGAGTAGCACTTTATTTGATGTATATATGATAACGGGCTTGGCAATTAAAAACAAACAAAACCCACCCAGAACATGCTTTGTGATTTGGTTATTCAAAGAATTGCCTTGTCCCCGTGGAGTATATGCAACTGAGACAWGTAAAATCTCTCAGGTTTGATTTGGGGATAAAGCCCCTTGGAGAAGCGTTTTAGTGAGGAGGAGGGTCTGAAGGCAGTGTTTTGTGGCTGGACTCTCTTGCTCTCGCAATAGGACACTTTGGAGACCTCGGAAGCAAACATCTGATATCCAAGATGCCCCACTTTCGTCTGTCAGATTCATTAATGTTGTGGGCATGATCCCTTAATAAAAGTGCCGATATGAGGCAGTTTAATAGGTAATTAAACCTGATGAGCCAGGAGGAGGTCCTTTCCCATGCTGTGAAGTGCTGTGTGGCAGAAGGAAGCTATTTAAATTACTCTGAAAGATGGGGGTTTCACTGGGGGTTACAAGGGCAGCTCAGCGAGGATGCTGTACAGAGGACAGCACGGCAGTGTTGGGTGTTTAGTGGCATCGCTGTTTTGGACTTCTGCGTTGTTTGAGTTTATGTGAGCCACAGAGAGTGCTAGGCAGGCAAAGCATCACATTAAAATAAAAAGAAAATATTCAGCCACCTGGACAAGTTAATATGCACTAGACAAGTACATACCCAAACTGTGCAGATCAAAGACAAGTGCTTGATAATGTCTGAATAATGCTGCCCTTCAAGGGACTTGTGCTGAACTGTAAGGTTCCTCCTAGGACGTGGGTATGGGCTAATTGCAGTGCTGTCAGTCTGACAGCCTCAGGTGTAGCTCCTGCCTTACACTTTCTTCTCTGAAAATAATCAAGACGTTGCATTCACAGGCTTTCACTTGTGGATCTTTATAAATGACCACCAAAGTCTGCTTCTGATGTGCTTAGACATTAACAGGTATGTGGGCAAGGAGGTACTGAAGATCTTCCCTTTCCCCTTGGTATCAGTTGCTATACGCTCTGAAGAGCTGTGATGTGATGTTGTTACCCTCATGCATCCTCCTCTTTAGATCAGGGCTGTGCCTTTTGCAGCATAGCAAAGGGATTTGATGTTTGTTCGTTAYTCTAGTTGTTGTCCACTCAAAGCTGGATTGGCCTTGACCTATTATTTCAGATTTTCAAAAAAAGCAAAACCCAAAACCACTATCAAATGGATGTAATTTTGAATGATGTCAGTACACATTGGACTTTTTGACAGGGTTGTGGGCACAGCTCAGTGTGGGTGGGTCTCTGAGTAYGGGCATGTCATGTAAAATTGTAGGGATTGCTGTCAGCCTTTCCTGGGTTGGTGGAAGTTTTGTCTGTGACCTCTGTGGGCCTTGGGGCATTCCTCAGTTGCTGGGGTGGATATTAACATATGAATACAAATGTCATTGGGGTGTTCAGTGAGGACATTGCTGTACAAGGCAACAGTCATAACAGCTTCGGTATAATCTTAATTGCTGGTTCTGTCTGCTGGAGTATCCATCCCCTGTTCTTTTCTATCACCTCCCTTCAAATACTAGCCAATATCATTTTCCTTGTGTACAGGCCATTTTTCTTCCTCTTGTTGTTTGCCTCTAAATTTGAGATGTGCTATAAACACTGGTATGTAACAGGATACCACATGGTATCAGAGTTAGCACATGAACCTGCAGGCTGCTGCAGCAGGCGTTGGACCTTGAAGTACTGAGTCAAACTGCAGCTACAAAACATAAGCCTCTTGCTGGCTGAAAAGTATGGCATGCCCTTTAATGATCATTGAGTCATGTGGATCCAGGATTTGAAAGAGGGTTAAAACTGCCAGTTGTAAACCATTGTAATTATAACAGATACACTAAAGGTATGTTGCATTTAATATACTTACAGAAGACCAGGCTTTGCTGCTCTTATCCATGACATGTTAAAAGTCACTTTGTGATCCGTTCCAGGGATACAAATGGGCTTTACTAGGTAAAGCACTATCTAGTCTAAATAAAGATGTCAAATATTAGTCCATAGCAAAAATCCAAATAATGGGTGGCAGATGATGGCTTTCACCTGTACYGAAGTGTCTTATACCTAATATGCTATAAAAGTGTTGTATTTTATAGCCATGGCTTATATTGAAGGTGAGCAATGTTACATTTCTTAGCCTCCAGTATTCCCTTTGAAGATGCCTTTAATCCCCAGCTATATACCAGCAATTGCAGAGCCCAGGAAGGTTTTCATTTAAGGACCATATGGGAAGCATATGGGAAAATATCTCTTTGGTTGACCTGTCATTTATTAATGACACCTTATGAAATCTTTTGTTTGTTTGTCTTTGCTTAGGTGCTCTTGCCTTTCCTTGAAATTCAACTCTCCTCCCCTGGGCAAGCTGATACCGTCGTTTGCTTGCTGGGGAAATGAAAAATATATGTCTRCTGAGGGTTAAACTTCAGTTAGGGGAATAAGCAGCAGTAGCAGATGAGATCCCAAATAAGGCTCTTGCTTCTGTGAAAGTGCCCTTGATGATGCAGATGAAAGGTAGATCTGTATGGAAAACATGACCTAGGTGTTCTTTCTAAGCAGAATACTTACATATACACATAAATATACATCTAGTGTTGTTCCAGGCACTGGCAGCTCTTTAAAGGAGCAGCAAAAGCTCTTTTTTTTTTTTTTCCAGAGAAATACCACATCAACAGGCTTATTTGCCTCAGCATAGTCCCCAGTGATTAAAGCTGCACCTACAAGAAAAGCTGAAAGCTTTGCCTACAAGCCTTGCTCCTTGCTAATGCAGCTGAAAGACTATTCATTATCCCACCCAAGGCAGAGTTTAAAAACAGATCCTTTCCAGACTCCCTGCATCAAAAGAGAGATTCAGGCATGCTCTTGTTGAGCAGCAGAATCAACTATACGCAGAAATATTTTAACCTTCCTGCATTGATTTCCGTGTAGGACACCCATACTATAGATATATAGACTCTCTGTACCTTCTGTGAGCGGTCGGTTGATGTGCTTTCAGAAATTTTGCAGAAAGCTGGTTTGCATTATGAATATTTTTAACATGAAGTCTAGTTGTCAAGGGTTCATGGATAATTGATAAATTATAGCCATGAATAGTTTGAATAGGATTAGTTAGTATGAGCTAGAGAATTGTCATTTTTATAAGTAGATCGATCAAGTTAAAGTTACTAGAATTCATAGCATTTAAAGAACCATTTATTAAACATCAACTTAGTTAAAATTAACCCTTTCTTGCCTCATTACATGTAGTATGTCAAAATTTATTTTGTTCCACGATTGAATTGTAGTCCAAATTAATGTTGTGACCTTGTAGCTGTTCATCACAAATGAACTCATAAGCCAGAACGGAACTAGATAAACAGCAAGATGACTCAAACACAGACTTGTACATACTGATTACTCACATGATTCAATTCAGTGAGCTACTGTAGTGAAATTTTAAATATGGGGCTTAAGTGAATTTGTGTTATACGCAGGTATTATCCTGGCCATTTGCACAAGAATGATTAACAGGCTATAATATATGCCTTCAGGTTCCTATTGCACTACTGAGACTATCCACACAAAAGAAATAAAATGTATCTTTGCAGGCAATTCACAAATGCAAGAATTAAATCCAGTGAATGGTGTTTTCTTATTCACTGAATTGCTCAGTCTGAGTAACTTTTCTCCCTGTGCTTCACCAGTCAAAAGCTTTATTCCAAAACCCAATTACTTCCCAGCAATTACTGACGTAGTACATTTTGTCTAAATGAGTGGAGTCATTGACTTCAATAGGACTGTCCATGTGCTTGGAGTCAGGCGTGCTTAAGCATCAGGAGTCTCAATAAGTAATTTTTCAATGTGTGGATGTCCAACTCCAAAGGCCTTTCTGTGCCTGCAGGGCTCTGGAGACCAAGCTTTCCAACTGGTAGCTGTAACTGGTAAGCTTAAGACCTGAAGTCCTTAATTTCAATTATCTYGAGAGGTACTCTAGCCAGACTGCAAAATAATTTGTATGTGGCACCTCTCTCTCTGTTAGTCCTGAAAAGTGATAGCTGGTGTACTCTGTGCACTTCTTAGCCTATTGAATTTAACCTACTGAATAGTTTCTTGTGATGCTGTCCGTGATTCCTCCTCCATCTGTAGTGAACCACTACAGGCAGCTTAGTAGCTGAACAGAGTGAGTAGCTTTTCTGGTTTTTTCTTGTTTTGTTTTGTTTTTTTTTTTTTTAATTTATGTAGATATGTAATTTTGAAATTACCTACTTAGTTTTTACTTGATGCAATTTTGTACAAGCAGAAAAATCCATCCATGGAATTTTACTGTTCAAGATTACAAACGCTCAGTTTGAAAGCAGGCTTCTTCCACCTTTCATCCACAAAACAGGGATAGTCAGGCATGTATGTTTGCCTGGAGCTATGCCATGTGCATCTTACTCTCCAAAGGCCTGTTTACTGTGTGCTTGTGCCCTTCTCCATATCCAGCTGGTGCAGAAGAGGGCTTACAGCATCAGAGATGGAGATGGCCAAAATTATTTCAAAGAATCTTTCCTCTACATTTCTGCTGTCCTGTTTCTGAACACCAAAACACTGAATACTGAAGAGGAAAAATATACATCCTAATTTAACTGTCTTGTCTCATCTGGTGTGAATGTGCCCTGGAATAGTTGTGAACGGCATTTCTGAATAGCCAAACCTTGTGGCTTTTCAGTGTGAATTCTGGAAATGGGAGGATRTTTCCCAGTGAGAGCAAAGCAGTTTGCAAAGCTGCTGTTGGCACGTGTTCAGCCTCTCAGGCCTGTGGATCTTGTTTGTGCTTGTTTACTATGACCTCTGTGGGTCGTAGTCACCTTTCTTTCTTTCCAGAACTGTCTTCTCTCTACCTCAAGTACTTTCTGTTTGAAAATTTTATACTACTAGTGACAGCACCATGAGTCAGCTCCATACTGCTCACACTCTGTTGAATGAAGGGATGCTGAAGGCATAATTTCTTTATTACTGAAACCTGGTTTTGACAAAATTTTGGAATTCAGCGCTTCGTTGTAGATATGTGTGTCTAACTGATGGAAAGCAAACACCAAAGCCTCATGTAAAGATCAGAGGCACACGACTATGCTGATAAGTTGTATGCCCCAACACTTGCTGATGCAGGAACACAAGAGCAGCAATGCTCTGGTTAATTACTCTAACACCTCAGTTCCTTAACAAGCTCTGAGATCTTTTAGGGAAAAAATGAAACTGTTGCCTTTAATAGGTTATTTCCCAGAGAAATACCAAAAATATTTTCCTCATGAGTGTTAGCCTTTCTGCAGTAATTACTCTGTGTAGAAAATGCAAATATGCCGTGCGGGCCACAAATAAACCCATGCTGGAGCGGCATCGCTGCCAGTGCACGGGCCTGGCTCTGCTGCTCGGTTTCATCAGCTGTTTCCATTTCCAGCTCTGCTGTCTGACAGGAGATTTGAGCACACAGCCACAAGCTAGAAACTCACCCTGCATCCTGCTCATATTTTCCATTTCTTTGAGGTTTTGAGGAGCTTAAAGATCACCTCACTCAAAATATTTGACAAAAGTATCTYTAACCTGTGAGAAGGTAACTCCTGCACTCCTCACCCGAAGCATTTTTCCATCTGCCCAGCCTCTTCATGTCGTCTTTCCCAGAAAATTCACCCTCCTGCTCTTTTCTATTTCTTGACCCGCATCTACTGGCAAGAGGAAAGGACAAGACAAGGTACTTACAAAGGCCGGGGAAAGAAGCGAGGTATGAAATGCGTTTAGGCTTTGGCTTTACATGTGAGAATCTGAAACTGTATTTCCCCCTTGCATTCCTCAAACACTCTTCTCCCTGTTCCTCCATCCCACTTCGGCCCGGCCATTCCTATTGCAAAGCCCTTCAGAAATAACCGGGGCATTTAGGATTAATAGGTGCGCTTTAGTGTTTCCATCCACAAAAGGGATATTGCTCATCTGGAGGTTACGGTCAGTATTGATGGCTCTAGAGCTCCTTAAAGATATGATGCTGAAGAAGAATGCGAAGGCTATTTATAGCTTGTTATTTTTTATATGTAATATTTACTGCCTTCCCCTGCCTTCTTGCGTAACATAACAAATGGTGTTCTGCTTCCTGAAAATGTGTGGTAAATCAGTTGTTCAACAGTGTTTTTTTCAAGTATCCTTACTTAATGTTAGTTTTCATGCACACATTTTGGAAACTATGTAAAATAGGCCTTAAATAGCAGAATAAAATAAATGCCAGGGCTCTTACAGCTTCTTACACCTGCTTTCAATGCAGAGTTGCCAAACAATTTCAGTGTTTTATAGGCTGTTGCCCCAAATCAAATTCTGTGTTGTTTTTGGTTTAAGGGCTAATAGCTTTTTGAAATATATTAGTGCTTTCTGGTGACAGATCCAAGATTAGCTATTTATCCATAGTTCCAAGAGGTATTCTATAATCCTGTGGCACAGTAAACTTTATGAGGAATTTTACAAGCTTTCATGAGTGCATTGTGTTTTAAAATGCTAAAAAAGCAGTTAAGGAGTGAAGAAAACAAAGCACTGCAGTGTCTCCGTCTGATGTTCCACTGGTCTTTGAAGTGCAGCATTGCTAGCGAGTGAGGAGGAGTGACTGCAGGACGTACAGGGGATGAGGAAGGCAGCAAGCCGAAAGCTTCAAATGCTGCAGAACYGGTTTACTAGAGACATATAGCCCTTAATATTATGAACAGCAAGAATGGTGTAACTCTTCCTTGAGCCGAAGTCGCTGGCAAACCTTGAGCGTGCACTTGGTAGCAATAGCACTGAGAGAATGACGTCCGTTTGATTCACCYTCACTGATTTTTCACTTAGTGGGATTTTTGAGGCAGCACAAAAGCAGGACCTTCCGAGTGCATTCATTGCTCTGCTGCCGGTCCGTGAGCAGGTGGTTCAGGCAGGGCAAGGCAAAGGCAGAGGGCTTCTGGGGCGAGGGCAGGGCTGAGGACAGCCGTGTTTCTTTGTRCCGTTGCACACTGTGGATGTGACTTGAGTGATTCCCTCCATCTCTTAATGCTTTATTCCCATTCTGCATGGAGAAAAGGGGAAACACCCAGGTGCTATGATGAGACAGACCAAAGGAGAGAGAATTGGATAGGCCCAGCACAGCTTTTTTCCCTTAAAAAATACTCTTCTCTGCAAGATCTTCAGCTCTAGATGCGGATATATGTTCCTTCAAGGGATGCATTTCAGAGGCAGGGTCTAGCACATAATTCTCTTTCTCTCTCTCTCTCTCTCTCTCTCTCTCTGCTTCCTTAAAGACCTCATGTCTTTCACCCACAACAAATGCTATTGTTGGAAAGAAAACAGAAAATCTTTCTGGCCATTCTTCAGAAATGAAAGCAGCAATCTTCAAAGCTAAAAACAATCCCTTCCGGGTAACTCAATAACTACTTAGCCCGTATGAAAACAGGCAGTTTGTACTTGTGAGGTATCAAGATTCGCAACCGTTTTATTAGGCTGGAGCTACTGTGGAGATGTTTGCATCTGGCAGTGGCTGGAATGGTGCTTCACAGGGACATGGGTGGACTGTGCTTGGTGACAGAGAAGATTGCTTGAATCCCGCTTTTATAACTGRGGAGAAAATCACAGCCTATTTTGGGCACCAGTCTTCATTTGATGGAKCAAGTTACAGGTTTTACGCAGCCTTGGGATCTGCTTTCCTTTGCAGCTCCGCCATCCGGTGACTGGTGTGAGTGGAGCTGACCTGGCTGTAGCTGGTYGTCCTCCTCCCATGTTCTTGCAGTATGTATAAGTCTGACAAGAAAGCACAATACAGCCAAAACTCTGGCTTGTATTGTCCCAAATCTCCTACAGCAGCTTCACCTAGACATTAAACAAGAGGAGGAGACAGGGTTTTTTGCCCTGCATGACTTCCCAGCTGAGAATATTTGCAATAAAAAGGAGACTCCTACCTGAAAATTGCTGCTTTCAGGAGCGTCCATACTGGGTTTTGCAGTTTTGTGGACCCCAYCTCCCAAACTAACCACCCACGGCCAGTAACGGGGAATATTTCAGCAGCATTGCTGAGGTGAGGATTTCAATGTGCTTCTTAGGGCTGCTTAAAAATATGAAGGTAGCAGCAGAGAATGTGAGTTTGTGCAGTATTTGTGCGAGAGGACAGATCTACCAAAGATCTCCCTTTCCGCATAGGCACCAGCTGTTCAGAACTGCTCCGCGTGTTGGGATTTATATGCAGAGTGGAGCTCTTCTGAAACTGTAGCCCTCAGTTGAGTGTTTGAATATTTGATCCATGACTACCCTGAAAACTCAGCTCTGGGCACTTTGCCAGGGACACCCAATGAATGAACAGCAAATCTGGAGTAAAATCCCATTTGGGTTTGGTGTTTCCCCCCACCCTCCCTCCCCTGCACCTTTCATTGAACTCCACCAGGACACACAGCGCCTTGTATTTATCTATGAGGYATTGCAGAGGCATGCACTTGGTATGTTTTGGGAACTGGTGAAACAGTTGATATACAAGATTCCCAAAATAAAACAAAAGACAACTTGACAGGGAAATTCAGTTGTTTAATTCAAAGTGTAAACATATATATGTCTGTTTCTTGACCTACTTGATTTTCTAAATGTTAAGAACTGCTTTGAAGTACTCTTTTTGCTGGGATGCAGACCTCTTGAAATTTTTGAGAAGCATCTTTTAAGTTCTATAACAAGAATTTTATTCGTATCTATCAATGATATTTAATTAGTGTGATGCAGTACACAGACTGGCATTCATTAAGCAGTTGTTGCAATCTGTAATACCTCTTTATTGGGAGGTTTAAATTTTTAAGGTTAAAATACTGTATTATTTCCAGATGGTCAGCCCACCATTCAAAATCATAGCAGGATAAAAGCTGCCCTAGCATGACTGTAACGTAGTTTAAGCATAAATCCAGTGCAAGAGATGTCTTAATTATCTGAAAAAAGAGTTACATGAAAAGACATAAAGAAGCAAGTATTCATGCACACTGGCTTGTAAAACTCACAGTAATTTTTTGTTGATTTTCTTTATTTAGGAAGAAACTCCTTGTATTTTTGACATCAACACATGGAGAGCGCTCTTAGATAAGGAAAAAAAGCAGGTGTCAGTTTTCCATTGATAGCTGTGGCCTCACCACGACCAGGCCTTGAATGATGTATCTTCAGTGCAGTCTCCATGACTCYGAACCACTGTCCTGCCCCAGCACTGCTCTTGCTGGGGGGAGCATGGTGCTGGGGAGAGCCATGCATTGCACCCCCAGGAGTCCATGGGTTCAGAGAAGGCTTTGAGTCTTGACCCTAAGCTGAATACTTGATATAAGGTATAGGATATCTTCAGCATGAGCTGTAGCATCTAGAAAGTCCTCAGAGCCAGGCTTAATGAGCAGCAGAGAGGGGATCCTCCATTTCTAGGATTTCCTCTGCTGTAACAGAGGCCAGATTGCTACAGGAAGCAAGATCAGGCTTTTAGGGAGAAAAAAACTAAATCCTGAAAGGTTTTATTATATCCAAGCTAACTGACTTCTCTACATCTTCGTTGCACTATCAGATCTGCCCTCCTGACAGTGACATGAAAGGCAACCCCAATGCTAATAGGAACAGGGATATATTGCAAATTGGCTTTGGGGATCTTTCTGGATTTCCCTGCTTTCCGTTGGCATGGACGTACTGYGGTGCCAAGGGGCCATCAGCTGAGTGTGTTTACTTTGAACTTCAGAGGCTGAGCTCTTGTACTAAAGGCTCTTGGTTTTTTGATCCCGGCCAGGTCGTTTTTGTCATCTCTTGATTTCCTTGAGAATTTAAAGCCCGCTTTTTCAAAGGTCTTTAGGTATCTTTTTCTTTGCACATGTAACATGAAGAAACAATAGTATTACCTGGCTCAGTTGAGATGTTCTGAGGACTATAAGATAATAGATGCTGAAATAATATGGGTCATATACATATCTTCTGTAATAAAAATAAATAAGTGGGGAATTTTTTTCTAGTCACACAAAAAGTCAATATTTAAAACATATTTTCTTATTTTCAATCATTTGTCAAAATTTCAATGAACTTGCTCTTCTCCCTTCCCCCCTGTTTTTCAAGAAAGAAGCTGAAACTTTTCTAACCAGCTTTAATATGAAAATGATCTAAGAATTAGATTCTGGTCATCAAGCTGAATACTGAAGTTCAAAGCAGCAAAACTGAAGAGTAGTTGAGCTTTAAGCTATGATTTTGCTTTTTCTGAGTGAGTTCTTTCATTTCTGAACTCAGTCAAGAGTTGAAGCCATTCTAGAAGCCTTGGAAATGCTGATTCTGAAAGATACTTATTGATAACCATTGCAAAGATCTCTTTTTAATATCCTTGGGGGAACCATAAAGCAATCTCATAAGCTAAAAGTACAATAAGTTGCTTGTTTTTTCACAGCATTTCCCTGATGTGTCAGTGATGAGCTGTCCATGCTCACAGCCTGAACTTAAAAATTCATGAAAAATGAATAGAGTCATTGTAATGTAGAACTAAATATGTTCCCAAACTTTGAAGATAAAACTGAAGAAAGTTACTTTTGTGCATTAGCTGTTCCCRTAGTGGAGGAAAATTTTAAGGCTGGAGATAAAGGGTTCACTCCTTGTGATGTTGAATACTTGCCTAAATTACTGTCAAAAATAAATCCAGAGAGAGCGGACAATGTGCCATCAGCTTCTTAATACTAGCTTCTGAAAAAAAAAATATCTGTTTTGCAAGCGCTTACTCATTTCGCAAGATCAGGCCTCACGTGGCCAATAAACTGAGGGTATGGAGAAGTTCAGTGATGTTGGTGACCCTTCCAACGCCAGCACTGTTAGGTTTCTGGAGCAGCGTGTGGCCTGCAGCTCTGCGTGCGGCAGGGCCTTATGGTGCAGGCCGTGTTCAGCGGCCCGCCCTTCCCAAACCGCTGCCCGCGGGCGGGTGCGCTCTCCGTGCCTCCTGTAGAAGCCGTTAGCACTTCATGGGGCAGGCTCCCACACGGAGAAAACACCGGTGTGAGAAACAAAGAGCCCGTAGGCAATATGGGGGCTTGAGTTCGCCTGACTTGATGGGAGAGGACTGTCAGAGGTGGTTTCAGGCAGCAAAGACACAAAATTAAAGCTGAATAATCTCTCAAAAGCCTAAGAGAAAAAGGAAAGACTGGCAACTCCTGAGCACCACCTGAAGCCTGAAAACAAAGAAGAAACCCAATTGCACTAATACTCCAGCCGGAACTTGAAGATTTTGAGGACACAGCTCATGGCTTTAAACTGAACCCTTGTGGTTTGTTTCCCCTCCCCTTGTAGGTAATGGTTTTCATACAGGGATTCGAAGTCACAGAAAAGCTACTTTATGCAGTTAAAGCWAATCTATTTAAGACAACCCAAACATCTGCTTTCTTATGCTGGTGTTTACAAGGCTAGAAATGTAGATGTTTAGACTTCTCTAGGTGGGTGCGGGGCACCCGGCAACACCCTCCCCGGCTGCCAGCCCTGGGAGCGGGCGGGAGGGGACTGGGCTGAGCTGAGGGAGGGCACCGCGGCCGCAGGCCCTGGAGAACCACAACGCTGGCAGTGCCTCCAGAAAGCAGCAAGAAACCGGGTTCTTCTGCCTGGYTTACATCTACCGGAACGTGAAGAGGGTCTGCTCCAGGTGCGTCACGGCATCGTACTACCATCATATACTTCCAAAGTGATCAGGYTGAGATAACTTACGGAAACCAAGTTGCTTCTGTGTTTCTAATTCTKCTGGTAACTGGCAGCTAGTGCTCACTGTATTTTAAGGAGCAGAGATTTTAGCTAAAGGATTAGTATGTCATTAATTAATCCATTGAATATTCATGATCTAGTGGATTTTTTCCCCCCACAGAAGGAGACAAGTAATTATTTTGGCTAGCACTTGAAAAGCGTGTGTGTGCTGTCGGTAGACTTCCACTGTATTGGCCAGAAATAGAGTTTTTCTGTTAGACATGCAAACTAATCTTCTTTCCCCAAGACTCATAAATACCCTTTAGTTCTTCTTCTCTATTTAGTAACAATGTTTCTTGTTACTATGTTTCAATTTTTTTGTAGGACTCTAATGAAAAGGGGGGGGGTGCGGGGGGACCAACAAAAAACCCAACCAACAAAACCAAACAAAAAACCCCAAACAAAACCAAAAAAAGCCCAAACAAAAACCCGAACCAAACAAAACCCCACCAAACACTGCAGTGGAGGTTGAGCTACTGCTTGTTGAAACCCTGATTTGGAGAGTGGGGTCTTGACAAACCTTTTCACGTTTATAGCAAACTACCATTTTCTATTTGTTGTCTACATTTTGTTCAGTCTCGCAGTGGTGSAAAGCTCAAATGAAATACTGGTTGTGGAGCATGTGGGAGGCTGTTCTCAAGACTACGCCACAAAGCATAACTTTTTCTGGTCTCCTACAGCCATATCCTATTGGCATCCATCTTCAGTGGACTTCTTTGTCCTTACTGGTTTTTGTTATCTGCAGTATGCTGCTTTCTCCCATGTCACTTTAGAGGAGTTACAAAGGTATGCACTGGTAGATAATACTGCAACTCTTGATGACGCAGGTAGCATTAGGCTGTTTGGAAATATGATAGAGTTGGCCAGGTCTCATGCAGAGTGTGCTAGTGGTTGTTGCTCAGGACATGCTAAAGGGCACATAAGGGTTTGTGCTAATTCTTTGGGTTTTGGGCTCTAGCTGTTTCTAAAATCTTGATCATCAGGCCAGAAGTGATTGTAGGATGACTGAGCAAAACTGAAATAACTTCCTCTGAGTAAAAGACATTAAGGGAAGATTGTTGCTGCTGCTAAGAATAGCACAGTGGAAGGAGTCCTGTGGAACATGCAGTGTTGCAAACCAGTTCAGGAGAGGGGGATCAGTTTTTTTATAAGGTGCCCCTCCACTGCCGAAAGGCCAATGCTGATTCATATCAGGAGTTTTGCCCCATGAGGCCAGCAGTAGAAAACCTTTCTCCTCTGTAATGGAGATGTTTTGCAGCTGTGTTGGTGAACTTCCCAGATGATGGCTATTTGCTGTCAGCTAGCAGAGSTTCAAAGTCTGTACTGTTCAGTTCTACCCTTTATATAAAGAAAAGCAGCAACAACAGCAGATACTTGGGAAAGTTTTTGAAGTTAATCCTCCTGGATAGGGCAGGGGGGCTGTATGGCGAGCTGTTGAACGTGTGTGTGTTCTTAATTTTTAGCGCTCATGCTATTTCCCACACAGAGTATAATTTTTATTTTTCCCCTATAGGTTTTTGGACATGTTTATTTTGTCCTGGCATCCCTCATCAGGACCACACACTCTCACAGCAGCCAGGTGTCCTGTAACTGTACACAGCAACACAGAGGCACCGTAAGGTGAGTYGTGGCTTTCTTCCTCCCTCTCCGCTTTCTTTGGGGACTTAATTCTGCTCCTTTCTTGGGGGGGGAGAGCCAAAAACACTCTCCTTGTCCTTCAACAAGGAGCTGCTTCAAACTCTCGCATTCATTTTTTTTTAAAGATTATTTTTTTTGCATTAGTGTCATATTATGTAATAGCCACGTGCCAAACTTGCTTAAATCTAGCTTTTTACAACCAGTGTTGCTGTGTAATGCAACAACGCTGACTTCAGTGGGAGCACTGTGTAATGAAGGACAAGCAGGAACTGGGTCTTCTTTATCTGAGACTGTTTTAAAATAAGTAGCAGGTAGTTTTCTGCTTGCACGAATATTTCTGCTCCTGGTAGTCTGAGGCCATGTGGCTTCCCTTTTTGGTAAACAACTCTGCAAAGTTGTGGGTTGTGTTTTGTTTTG
>JASVER010000060.1:1198733-1577133 GCA_030449065.1 Oceanodroma leucorhoa | reverse complement strand
AGCCCCCCGCGCCGTGCGGCGGCGTGGGATGTGCGCCCAGCGGCGGGCACCTGCCGGCCCGCTCCCCTAGCCCCTGCCGGCAGCGCGGCGGCTGGCGGTGCCCCTCGGGAAGTTTGATGGCTTCTTTGAGGAGAGTCAAAGTCCTGCTGGTGTTAAACTTGATCGCGGTGGCTGGCTTCGTCCTCTTCCTGGCCAAGTGCAGACCCATCACGGCCAAGAGCGGCGACTCCTTCCATGACATYCATCCCAGGGCAGAAGTGGCCAACTTGACAGCCCACGGCATCGGCTCCATCCAGGATGCAGTGCTGAAGAGACTCTCGCTCCTAGAAGATATAGTCTACAGGCAGTTGAATGGTAGGAATAGTTCTGCTCTTATTGCCTTTTGGGTCGTGGGTGGTGAATCGAGGCAAGGAGCGGGTGCACAGCTTGCTTGAAGTTTGCATGATAGAACCATGCTTTTTCCTGTATTATCCTGCAAACGGAGTCTCAACAGACTGAATCAATTTAGTATCTGATTTCCAAGTTCCGTTTGTTTTTAAAGCTCAGGGTACCTTCCACAGGATGAGGAAACTGTAATAACATAACGTTGCCTTTCAGGTTTATAGTAGTGGCCAGGAAATTACAATGTCATGATTTCTGCATCAAATGAGAAGGGTGTTCAGTGGACGAATACGGGTTGGAGCAGCACGCTGTGTATTGGTTGAGGGAATGGCTTTTACTACTACAGAGTTGGTTTTTTGGAAGGGAGTTTTTACACGGCTAAAGTATGTTGCATCATTTGAGTGCAGAAGGTCAGAAAGCAAAATGCACTTTCTCTAATAAGTTAAGCAAACTATTCAGTATTTCCTATGGCTCAGCATTGACAGCTGCTAATTAAAATCTCAAGTAATGCTTCTCTTTATAGCGTAGCGAAGGGATTTCTATTAAAATCTCACCAGGTTCAGTAGTTCTGAGATGTAGAAAGGGAGTTCTAAAGATGCTGTGCAGGATAGAGAAACATGTTGTAAAGACGTAAGAAATCTAGGTGAGGTATCTAATTAAAACACTGACTGTGGAAGCTAATTTTTTAAAAATTGTTCCCTATAGATTCACAACTGGGAATGTAATCTCAATCAAGAGTCCCGTTTATTGCTTCCAATCTCTGTAGCTTTAATGACTGTAAGTTTTTGTGTATCAGAATTAGCAGAGTTAATGTTTTTAGCAATGTCAGTGTGATTCCCTCTCTGAGCTTTGAATATGAAGCTAATGCACGATTCTGTGCCATGTGAAACCGAAAGCTGGTGTGCGCTGTGTTTCTGTACTGAATCAGAGCTATTGCTGATGATACTTCTGCACTGAGGATGTGAGACGGGTGTAGGAATGCAATGTACCTTTCCTGGTGCATAGTAGTTTTCTCAGTCAGTGTTTGTGCTTTGGGGATGGCATTGTACAAAATGAGAAGCACTCAGCTGAGTAGGAAAGTGTTATTTATATTGCTACTTTTTACACTTGAATGAAAAAACTGTCCTGCCTATGAAAGTGCCTGGCACCAYAAGATGTTGAAGCAGCACTGTTAGGTGACAAACAAGGTGAAACAGAAGAATAACAAGGAATAAGGTAGAAAGTTGGGTGTTATTTACAATCAAACTGTGAAACTGTCTGCTTTTGGATATTGCTAGGGCAGAAGTTTCCAGGAAGATTTAGGCACTTATTTAAAAAGGGGAAATAGCTGGAGTTCAGGACAGGAGACCTCATTCTAGGACCTTGGTATTGGACAAGTGATCACGATGCTGTCTACTATTCCTGCAAATACAGAGGGAGGGATGAAATTATAAGTTATACCCTTCTTCTGCGGAGAGTAACATGGGACTTCCTGCTCAGATGTGCTCTGGGGGCTTTTTTTGGAGCTAGCTGGTGCTTGTAACAGGAGCTGCGAGCATAAGGACAGCTCTGAATGTGCTGTCTCGTCTGTAGGCTGCTGTGGGCACTCAGAGTACATTTACAGCGTAGTACAGCAGTCTGCTTAGTGCTGAAGAGCAGTCAKGCACCTAAAGACCAGGGGAGGCAGAGAGGTAATAGATATGTTGCCCATATCACAAACGTTTTCTTAGGGCAARTAGAAAGCTGAGCACATAAATGTGACATCTTGTCTGGCCTCTGCATACGGGGGTGATGTATAGCAGCACTGATGAGTGTGGCTGARAAATAGCTCTAGCATAGCGGTTATGTAACTTTGGGTCAAATATATATTTGGTACATGCRATTTTTAGAAAAGTACGATGTGCTCTGTTCTCTGAGTGATGTCTGTGTTGTGCTTCAGCAAGACATGGATTTAGAGCAAGATGTGGGGGGCCAGGTGAACCCCCCGTCACCACTCACCAGCACTGAMAGGAAACAGTCAAGTGTGCTGAGACAGTCCATAGGACTGAGGATGCAGAGGCAGCTGGACCGGCTTCCCCACCAGGAGTTTTCTGTGCCCGAATCRATGTTCATTCTGGGCACTTGAAGTATACCTAAAGCTAAAATCCTAGTGCCTGTCTGAAGTACGCAAATATGAGCTCACTTCTTTTTTTTTGCTTTTAGGGTAGGGAAGTTGCATGCTGGTGTGAAGTGTCTGACAAAACCCACCATATGCTCTTAGACAAGCTCCCTGCAAATCGCATCCACCGAGAGAATTCTCTTTCTGTTGTGTAAGGTTGTGTTTTGTTTTATATCTGACCTGTGGTTTATCACGTACAACACGTTAGAATATGGTATCCTAGCACATGGAAAGCCTGCACCTCAGGGAGCATCRGGAAGCGTTTGGCCAAAGAGAGAAACTAAACCACAGTTTGGGTGCAATCAGCTATGGATTTTTTTCTGCGTTGTAGGACTTGGCTGGATTTCAGTGGGAGTTGAAGCCATCTTTAAAAAACTGAATCTCTTAAAAAGCTCCATTCTGTAAAGACCAAATGAGCAATCTGATAATACTATTGCTGTGTTTTTGTTTTTTGAATCATGTAGTGTAAAGCATATTGGAAATAACAGCTCTCTCTGGTAYGGCAACCCTCATTTCGTATGTATGTATATATATATATATATTTATTTCTGTAAATGTTGGCCGTGAAAACAAGCTAAACAACACTGCCTCGGGTCTGGTAAAGGAACTRTTTTACACAATCGTTCCTGTTGAATGCCATGTCTCTGCAGCGCCATTCTGGAAATAACACCAGGCCCATTCTTAGTCCTCTTCCTGCAAGAACAGCTGTCCCAAACGTGGCCCAATCTGCCTCCTACGACGACTCCTCACTTTCCATGGGATGCACCTTGCTGGTCTTGTAGTGTTTTCCAGGCACTGTTAGCTGGGGTTGCAGTTGCACAAAGTTACGTCTGTCGACGGTGGGACGCTTGTTTCAGATGGTGGTTGAAAGAGTGTCTTGGGGGTGCTGAACGGGATCRGGGAGTTATCACAGCAGACGGTGGCCTTGCTTAGTTTTCTCCTCATTGTAATTCATAYAGTATCTGTGAGAGGACTTGGGTTTGTCCAAATTTGTCTATTCTGACTTCTTTTGGCCTAAACTGATTGAGAACTGTACGTGTGCTTTGTTCTTTCTAAAAGTTTATTATTGCTCCTTAGTTCGTTGCACGAGTCTTGTGGGTTTTACTTTTTGCTTTTCTGTTGCTTTTGCTGGTCTCTAATTGGGTGGCTCCCATGGTCGCAGAGAAGTACGAGGGTGCCCTTTGAAATGGAGGGTTTTGTATGCRCATGCACTTATCTGAGATTTCAGAGGGTTTTTAATTTCTGTAGTCACTTTTATGGATGGAATTCTCTTGTTCAGCAGATGTTCAGAGAAAGCTAATGAAGGCCTGGAAGGAACATGTGCGTTCTACTCTGGGTATTAACTACAACTTGCCTTTTTGATCCAAACCTGATTTTTTGTGTGCTGATATTTACATAAGCAAAAATTGTGGTTCAGCTTATCTCCAACTTTATGGAGRTTCACACAAATGAACTTTTCAGTTGGGTCTATGTTTACAAAGAGAGGGTTTCTGTGCTTATGTGACAAACTAGTTAGCTAGCGAGGAGCRGGAGTGAACAAAGACTCAGAAGAGAGCATTCAGCTTCTGCCGCAACCATGGGCTTCCTGGGCAGCCCTGGGAAAACTCTTCGATTTACCCAGCCCTCAAACAAGGAATTTGAGAAATAGTGCATTTGTAGGATCCTGAGACAGCAAAGGTGRACCAACTTTTTGACGTCAGCGTGACATATAGGATGAGTGACATGACTTGAGGAAAGCCGCAGTTTGCCTTATGAAACAGCATACAAAGGTTTTGCTCGCCATAAGGCTCCTCTCAATGGGATGGATCCCGTGTCCATTGCATGGTGAGAAGCTGCTCTTCTCCCCTCCTACAAGCAATGGCCTTGGGGGAATTGCCCAGGTAGCTTTTGTCTGGCTGTGTTTCTTCTTCCTTGAACCTTGCATTACTCTCCTCCACCTCCCTTTGTTCCCTTGAAGTTGTGCTTGATCCYACTCTGGGTGTAGGAAAGGGAAATATTCATGGCAGTGCAGCGTGCATTCACCCCCCTCCCCAAAAGSAGAGAGGATAAGGCTGGTGCATTCCTTCAGTGGTGCCTGCCCAAGGTCGGAGAAGTTGGACATCTGCTGCTGAGGCACTGAGAGGCTGGTAGGACGTATAGGGTTCAGAAGCAGGTTTCTTAACGTGTGCAGAGCGCTGGGGCTGCACCAATGTTGAGTATTCGTCCCAGGTAGAAGGAAAGAGCCTGGATCTGATTTTGTGTGTTGGCTTTTGTCTCTATCCTTCTGAGTCTGATCCTGCCCAAAAGTGGGCAATCCCCTGTTCTAAACCCTGCTCGCCAGAAACTCTTGAAGTCAATATACAAATAGTTTAGTCATTAAATAGTGCTGCTAGTTTGAGAATAAGAAGTGCAGGAGGAAGAATAAATAAATGCTTGGTTTGCATGTGGGCTAGTCATCATCCTTATCTACCATAGCTGAGCACCTTAAACAAACACAAGCAGATCAGTTCTGCTGGTCACTGGCGATCTAAGGAACCTTCCACCCAGCCACTTCCCAGGTGTGCTGCGGTAAACACCTCCGTGTCTACTTGTGCGTGTTCAKCAGAGGTCTGGGTCTTAGATGAAAGCCTCCAAGAAGCATGAAGGCTATAAAGTCCCTCCCTAGTGCTTTTTAGTTGATACACAACGACAGCTGAATCTYGTAACTGCTCAGCTGCCTGGAAGCCAATGAGACAGGAATGATGTGGCATCTTTCTGAGTAGTGTGAGAAAAAAACTGAAAATTCTTTACTTCAAGCTAAATACTAGTAAGACAGAAAACACTGTGAAAGGGCACTTCTGACTCATCCTAAGCTTTTCTTTTAAATTTTATTTTGTAAACTCACAGCAGATTATGTATAAGATCAGGGAGAATAAAAGCTACTTGCAAATTGTTGTAAATGAGAGGCCAGTGATGAAGAACCATTGAAGCTGGCCAGAAAATGGGTGGGCAGAGAGGGTTTTTCCCTTCATGCTAAAGAAGTGCACAGAGGGTAAACTGCTGCTTTACCAAATGTTAAAAGTTGAAGAGGAACTTTAAATTCCTTGGTGGTTAAATAAGCCTATGTTCATTTTTTAAACAAGCTTGCATCTGTGCTTTTGCGCATGGAATTACTCGCACATGC
Source organism: Oceanodroma leucorhoa (assembly GCA_030449065.1). Classification (NCBI taxonomy): domain Eukaryota; kingdom Metazoa; phylum Chordata; class Aves; order Procellariiformes; genus Oceanodroma; species Oceanodroma leucorhoa. Next base: position 1,571,473 of record JASVER010000060.1, on the reverse strand, counting down.
TAAGATATGAACAAGTGCATGCCAGCAGCCTCCCTGCATACAGATTGTGCTCTCGTCTGCTTATCCAATCAGGAAATTAACTTTGTGAGGGTTGCATATGGACATTGAGGCTGATACTGAAACACAGCCTTTTGCATGGTCTTGCTATCCCCCTTGTAAATTGGCACTTAATTAACTTAAAACACTTCAGAGATATGTGGATTTACTTCCCACAAGATTAAGATAATACTTATCTCTTATAATGCTTATCATCCTCAAAATATGTTACAAACTTAGCTAACTACTGAGTATAAAAATTATATATGTAAATAAGGCAGATTAAAAGCGGTTCTATCAGTCATTTAGTAGTATGTAATAGCGTTACACCCACGGACTAGTGAAATTAAGATTTTAACAGGTATGTAGTATACTAACTAAAATGCTAGGAAATTCTCTGATTAAGATAAACCAATAAATGTACATAACTAAGACTAGGGAGATGCTGTTTGTAGGTTGAAGGGCCCAAACTTTAATCACGTTAATGAAATAAAATAGCTCTTTATACGAGCACAGCCTYGCTGGGTGAAATCCTCTGATATGAGAGATGATGATGTGGAGATAGTGATAYGCTATGGGGATGTGACTACTGTATTGACTGATGGTTATCGCACAGGATCTGAGATGCTGTTTCCCTGTCTACCCCACTACCATGATGTTTCCGAAGTAGAAACTAACTGTATTATTTTGTATAGCCTTACATAGCTACGGGATAAAAATTGCAGCTTTGATATTTATTATATACCTAACAGTTCTGGTTGCCATATTCTCCTTTAGCAATAAYCCAATTTATCCAGGTTCAGTACATGCTTTTAGAAGTTCTCAGCCTAAACTTTCTAACTGCCGGAGAGTGGTCTGCATAGGCTCGAGACACCTGAGAGCYGCTGTCTGTAAATTATTCTTATCAGGTTCATGGAAATTGGGTCTGATACCAATCAAAGAATGAATAAAAGAAATACTGTTTTGGGAAATAATAGAGTTAAAAGATGAGGCTTCAGATAGTCATTTAGGAAGCATCTGGAAGCTTAGACGTTAATGTGACATTTAGTTTACAACGTGGCTGACTAGGAACTGATAGATAATTTTTGCTTTCGATAGTTGTTTGGCATCATCATCCGAATATTCACTGTCATTGGCAATGAATGAGTAATAAGCCGCTAACACATTTATCATRCAGAGACAACACAAGATTCATGAGATGCAACAGCAATGACTAGAAAATAGTGACAACGTTGGTATTTTATTCTTGCATATTAATTCAGGTCTGCCCAAATGGAGAAACAGAAACTTACCTCAATGGTAAAATTTACAAAGGTATGTTAGATTTACGCTGCCAAATTAGTTAGACAGATTTTAGGAATATTTTTGTAAGGATATGAAAAAAAAAGAAGTGATGTAATTATGTGAATTACAGTATTATTTCCAAGCCTTAGTCAGGATCAGTGGTGTACTGTTGTGTCTCCAGTAAGAGACATTTGGAATTGGATGCATTTGGTAAAACATGGGCATCTAGTGACATCTCGGTGCCCGAAGGTATCCTGCCTGGCTTCCAGCTGCCACTCCAGAAGGGCACGACTGGGCCGTCGGTGGAGCGTCACATCTGCTGGGCTTGCACAGCATCTTGGCTACCCCGAGGCCTTGCGGATGGCAGCAGGCATTGCTGAGACGACAGAGTCCCACACTTGCCGGCTTGGAGATCCTCCGCTCAGATCAGGGAGGACAGGCGGATGAAGCTGGCTTTAGGCATATGCTGTCAATGCGCTTGGATTTTGGGGAGTCCTACTGGTCTGCTCTTGGCCACCATCTTCCCTCATTACTTCTCTCCTGGCAGAAAGCGCACGCACTTCTGGAAAGGAGATGATGTGCGCAGCCTGTTAAGCAAATCTACCTGTTAATAAGGCATAGCACAAAAGAAAATAGAAATGAGCCTTCTCAGGTAATTAAAAAGGTTTTACTCATTTTGTGATTTATGCCACTAATCTTCATCTAAAACTGAACAATCTGGTCCAGATGTTATGGCGGGCTGGCAGGTTGCCAGTTCCCAGCTCCTACAGATACGCCTGGATCCCAGGGTAGGTGAAGACATTCTGCATGTTGAAATGTTAAACTTAAAAGGGAGACTTTTTTTTGGTAAGATGTCCTTATCAATGTCTGCAAAGGGCTGTTCAAACTGAATACGCACAGTATTGACCCTACTGTGAGTCAACAGCAGTGATTCAACTTCAGCAATGTATCCTAGCAGCACAATATTATTTTTCCTAAACGGTTCTGGGAGTACTAGCAACTGCATTTTCTAGCCCCCAATCCCCGTGGTCAAATTTCTTCAAGAAACTGTCGAATGCTTTACATCTTATTGCTACAAGCATAGCTAGTTCTGCCTATAAATCTAATAGCTATCGACCCACATTCTGACATTCACTGACGGTTATCTAAAAATAATGTGGTAATGATGCAATGAGAGCCCTACGTAAAACATTACGTGCAAGGAGATTGCTATGCTGAGCCTCGCTCTGCTGTCATTGAGCAATTACACACCGTGCTTCTGATGCAATCTGAGGGCTTTGATGCTTGTGTCAGTGGGGAGATGCAAAGTTACCTGGAAAACACAGACAACTCCCTAGAATCAGGACTGAATTGGATAAAAATAACGGTTTGCTTTTTCCTTTTTAAAAACCTGATCTGTGCTTGCATGCCTCTCGCTGTGTAACGGGTAGCAGCTCCTATGATACTGCCCTCCCAGGGATTCGCTCCCCGTGATTCACTCCGATACCTGATACCCACAGACAGCGATGCTAAAGGCTATCTATCTGCCGTATTACAGCACTCGTTCAGTCTTGGAACAGGAAATACCTACAGCTTCACAGGATCTGTAATGTGGGAGTAATATGATAACTCTTGGCAAATGGATTTTTTGAAAATAGGGATCTTCCTAGGTTGTCTGACCCAGGCTGTTGTGTAAGAGCACCACTGTTCCCCCTGATAGGGAAAATAAAAGATCTCTTAAAAGCTGGGGCTGTCTCATACATAGTAAATTACCATTTCTTACTGCACAGCTGGCATGCCTTGTTGCACCTGATTACTTAGTTTTATCGCAGTAAAACCAAACGTGTGATGTGTCAGCATTTGATGCCAAGGAAGGAAAGGGAATCCTTGGTCCCTCTTCCCTTTAGTACCCTCAGATTACGTGCGAGTGGAAATGTCTTGTGTTCCTTCCCGTGGTTTGAAGCGCGGTTGCTCGGCGCTGGCACTTCTCTGGGCTCTGGTAGGGAAAGGCTCTGGGTGGGAAGGCAGAAGAGCTGGGCTCTGTTGTGTGCTGCCTTTGGGCCCTTGAGCATCCTTAGTCTCCCTGACTCCGTCCCCCAGCACCTGAACGGGATACAGGATTTTCTTTTCTCCCACCTCCTCTATGTAACGGTAGGGCCTTTTTGTGTTTGTAGGCAATGGAAATCCAAATTGTTTTTCCTTGACATGTCTAAGTGCTGCTGAGGTACAGAAAGCGGAAAACCGTTACAAGAGAAAAATCAACAGTAGATTAACAGACACCAGCAGTGCCTTGGCAGAGTTATTTTGGGTGTTTCTTCAAGCTGCAGAGAGCATGAGCGAGTCAAGCAAGGTCTCTTACCTGACGGTCGTCAGAATTTATTTAACCTTTGTTTTAATCTTAATTTGTTTGTGTTGTATTTCGGGTGGTGTAACAGCCCGYCATGGTTGTGCATGTTCTCAGAGCATAAAGATGAAGTGAGAAGGTTAATTTTAAAATGAAACAATTAGGCTTTCTTTCTGGGTCTTTGCCTATATTACACCTTAAATTAAATCATGAGAGCACTCATGTTTGCACCACATTACTACAAATTCATCCAAAACAATTGCTTCATCGTACTCGGAGGGGGGGAAGTGAAAAGCCATTTAATGATATTTTAAAGCTTGCTTATATTCCGTTATTGGGTTTAAAATAATTTTTGCTGACCTTTGTGTGTTTTTAGTGTGTACCACGTTTAGTGAAGTGCGCTGGAACATTGAATGCTTTAAATAGCTTGGAACATAAAAACCCTATTCTGCTAGATTTTATTTCAGTTTTTCATATTTGCACTGACAAGACAATAATAGTAATAACCATTACACTTGTCTAAACCTGTAGTCAGGACTGGGGCCATGTTGTGCTCTGCCCTTTGCTAAGTGTAGACCAAACACCATAATGTGGAATTTCAGTTTGCTTGAAGTTGTTATTCATGTAATCAGAAGGGACTTGTGTCACCGTTAAGGGCACCAGGCATTCGGTAGGAAAGGGTTAGGTCTCAGTTTTTCCTCCGACGTTTTGTGTGATGCTGGACAAGTCACTTAGAATAATATTAGAAAAAAGATGTACTAGTTAGGGGTTCAAGTTCCCTCACGTATTACTGAGTGAATGTCTCAAGGGCAGACAGAGATGAAGAGGTTTATATGTGGGAAATGGTATGAGAACAAAGAAAAAGTGGCAGACCTGTTTTGATGATTTGAAAATATTTGGAATTAAGAGGTAGGAACAGAAAAAGTGAGAAAGAATAGGAGAGATGTTTGCCTCACTTCTTATTCCTTACCATAGCAAATTACTATAATGTGGTTTTAATTAAGTGATTACGACTTACTTACATTATGACCCTGCCCGGTGGCCCTGGCTGGTTCATGTCCTATATATTTGGTGCTATAAACCAGTGAGAAACAGGCCATTCTCGAGCCGCTTATCATTTAGTGAGATAAATCATGCAACAGAATGAGGCAGAAGATGGGGGGAGAATTAGACCTAATGTTGTGTTAATTCCCTGTGGCTTTTGGATTTAAAACTCATGTTGGTTTAAATCTATATTAATTATACGTCGACTAGGCTGAAGGGGACATGTGCAAGAAAATTAAATAATAGAGCAGGAAGACGTGCAAGCGAAGCTGGAGGGAGGGAGAGAGGACTGCAGTAACAGTGAGAGCGGAAGGCAGGGGTAAGGATTCACCCAGGAGCAATGTGCTGAGCCAAGTCATGCAGCTGAAGGGTCTCAAAGCTGGTGGGCTTTGAGGGCTGGGGAGGGGGCAGGCAGCAGCTCCTACCTGTGTACTTCCTCGGGGGTTTTGCCTCCAGAAGCCTTACTTGTCCCTGTGCGTTRTGGGGGACAGCTCCAACATTTGGTTCAAAATTAGGAAAATATCCACCATGTACCAATTCGGACATGCAATGGGACCCTGGTTGTTGTGGGAAGGTGGGGGGACCAGAAGTCTCAATTTGGAGGAGCAGATGCTGGTGGTGGGGCGGGTGCTCTTTGGGTAAGGCTGATTCGATTGACCGTGTGCAATGCCCAGAGGGACAGAGCTGGTTTTTAAGCTCTGCAGGTGGAGGTCAGAAACAAAACCTGCAGTATCTGGAGAAAGAAATGAATAATTAACCCAGTGGGCCAGGGATGGGTGAGCTGCTTTCTCTGATGTGAAGGGGGACCTTCAAACACGRTGCTGTTTGATTAGTGCTTGTGGTATGAAGGGACAGTATGACAGCCGGATCATGCAGGTGATTTATGGGCATGCAGACAGCTTTCATTTAGAAATCTGCCGCTGTCAGGAGTGTCTAAAGATAGTTACCGGCTTTTACAGTGTCTTGCATGGAAGGTGTCACTGGGTCAGGTCATATTGACTTCAGTTGTCTTTGGATCAAGCACTGAATCAATAAGTGACTTTCTGGGGGAGTTTAATAGCTGTTGTGCACAGACATAAAAGGGGTTAGACAGTAAAATGGGATTTTACACTTGTATCAGTCTTTTCTCAGGAAGTTGCTCAACTTCCAAATACTAATTAATGCTATGTTCCTTCCACAAATTTTCCTCCCTACTGATGCTGCCTGTTTGATCCTGTAGAACAGCATCAGACCTTGCAAATTAGAACCGGCTGCCAGGCTACAATGAGGAAAGAGGCAATGAACAGAAAGGAATAAAACTTCAACATCACATCCCAATTTGAGGCATCCAGCATAATTTATGCTCTTTGTGCAGCTGTTTGGAAAATCCTGGAATTCCCTTGAATGTCTGATTATCATTACCGGAACTGCGTATCCAGAAATACTCAGCCCCACTTACAATTGCTGGAGTTGGATATCCAGAGAAAGTAATTCACTCCAAATCTGCAGACCCGGGTGTAGACATCTCTGGTAGCATCTCATTCTGAGGCTGCCCAGCCTTTTCCGTCATGAGAAACTGCTCTAATTTGTTTATAATTTTTCCATTTAGGCTGAGATGGTCCGATGTTGTCAAGATCATGTTTATCTTTAATGCCAGCAAACTGGTCCAGATGTTTTTGGAAATGATGCATGAGAAAAACATGTACCATTGTTTCCATGGAGGGACAAAAGCTGGTGCAAAGGGAAAAGGAGTGGAGGGACTGAACTGGCAGCTCCAAAAGAATGGGGCTGAGAAACCACAGGATGAGAGAAGGGGGGAGATGAGCAGGCTGGCATGGGGGGGCAACATGGGAATCGGTGGGGGGAGGGGGCATGGGACAAGGTGTCCAGGCAGGGAGCAGTGGCCCCAGGGAGCGGGAGCCCGGGGGGCATCTCTGTTTTGCTACAGGAGTGTTTGCAGTGCAGTTGCTTGGTGGTTTTGTTACAAGTAGTGGAAAAATGGCTGTCTGCAAAAAAAGTGTTATTTTCAACTCGATATTTTATATAAATGAAGTATAACTAAAAATATAGGTTACTTCCAGAAACCTTAACGCCAAATGTGGTTCTTGGGTATTTTTGCTGGTTTGATGATTTAAAGTGTTAGCCTTGTAGAGCATTCAGAAGATGTGTGGGTATAAAGCCAGGGCAGGTATTATTAGCTGTGTAAAGCAAAACAATACAGTGACTGTGGAAAAATTATGGGTTTTGTGCTGAAGCAGATATTTAACCTTTGTTTTTACAACTCCAGAAATGAAGCAGTTTGTTTCTTAATGTAGGCTTAATGCTCAAAGTGTATGCTGACTGGATTTTCACATCTGAATGTATGAAATGCTGGGCTATTAAAATCTGTTTTAACGATCTCTTTTCCCATAACTCCTAATATTTGCCATTTACTAATTATCATGTACCTAAGTAGTTCTCATTTGTAGTAGGTATTTTAAATGCTGCAGCTGTCCTAGTCTCAAGCTAACTGCTGGTGACATTTTTTTTTTTATGTTTGAGAATTGAGTAGTATTGGTGATTTTTGCAGGTTGGCATTAAGAGCTCGCCTCATACTGTTCTTCGTTAGAAGGTTTTTGATATACAGGTCCCCAGTGGAAGCAGAAATAGTTGGACTTGGCAGAGGAGCAGCAGTGCTGGAGAACATGTACATTTTCAGTGAGCATTGGTTTGTGGTGTAAACTCGTGCCGAGTCAGTGAGGGCATTACCCAGGGGTGGTTGGTGTGGAGCGCTTTTTGATTTGGGAATGCCTGCTGTATTTGTCTTTTTTTTTTTTTTTTTTTTTTTTTTTATTAATTTTTAGGGTTTTCCAACAGATTTATAATAGGGAAAATGTGGTGATTTGAAAGGTAGCAGCCTGGGCAGCAGCTTTGCAGGCTTCCCATGTGGCTTGTGGGGAAGAAAAATGCAGGGTGTTTTTTTCATGGTCCATTTTGCTGCTCCAAGGGCCAGTGTAATGGGACYATGTGAAATAGTTTAAAGCCTCACAGATGTTATTGAGGCCATTGACCTTGTAGTCTGATGGACCTCCCTGCAAAACAGAGCTGTGAATGCAAGAAAAATGGTAATAAAAAAGAAGAACTTTTAAAGTGTAAGTTAGGAAGCAGGGGCTGTACTTGAAGGAAAAAGGGGAAATATGCAACTCGGAACGATCTAGATGCTCTGCAAGCAAGGAAAACCTGTTAACTCAATTGTCTGTCCTCCTTGCATTTCATTTTACCTGACTTTTACCTGTTGTGGTTTTTTTTTCTTTTTTCTTAATCCCATTTCTCTATCACCTTCACTAGAGGCAACTCCAGCTGTGACTTGACAGGTGCTAGTGTCTTCTCCAGCATGTGCTGCCAAAAATCCCAGTTGATTCTAGGGCTTATGGCACAGTGCTGTCTATTTCCTGTATTCCTTCCTGCTATAAAATGATAKATATTAATATTAATAATGCTCTTTCTAAATTCAGCAGCCTCCAGTTCTGTTTTTCTAAACCTCAGTTTTTGGCAGGTGTGTCCTGGCAGTAAACACTGCTTATGAGCGTGTCCCAGAATATGGGCAGTGCTTCAGGGTTCGGTGCAGTGGACAGTACTCAAGTCTGGAACCAAATCCTTAAAGTCTTAAGGAAGCTTGAATGTAGGTGAAAGCTTTGAATGTAATCTTTTCACTTCACATCCTGTGAAATAATTCCTTCTGACTTGGAAGAATAGACTGTGGTGCTAGGGGTACGATGTGCTGCAGGTCCTTCTCGTGCTGAACTTTGCCAACCAGCAACAGCTCCTCCTGCACAGACCTAGTATGGTTGCATATTGACTGAGCTTATTTCTTGCTTCTTAGCCACAGGCTCCCTTTCTGCTGTCAAGAAAACAAAATGCTGCTGCTGTTAGAGGCAGCATCAGACCTACAGCCTCTCTCTCTCTCTTTCTTCCAGAAGCTAAAAAAAAAACCCTGATATTTTTCCTTTTTTGCCTGCTCATTCCTTTGCATTTCTCACACCTCCATGCTGAGCCTCGGCTTAAAACCTTGAGAGTCKAAACTCAAGAAGTTGGGGGAAGAAAGCTGATCTAGGAGTCTTCTGACTGGATCAGTGGAGCAAAAGAACAGGCTGAAGTTGCACAGTTGTGAGTTAGGAGAACTTTGCTGAACGTGCTGTGTCAGGGTGTTGTACCACGCGATTATCTTCCGAGGTGCRTAAGGCAAATGCTTTTCCAGTCTTAGGAAATTCCTTTACACTTGAACTTTAAAATGCTGATTTTTTTTCTTTTTTTTTTTTTTTTTTTTTAACCAAAATTGCTGATAGGAGCATCCAAGTAATAATGAAATTCTTGTGCTTCATTTTCTTTGACTCATTTTTTGGATGTTATTAGATAAAACCTTTTCAGTATTTGCCTTCTGTGAGTGCTGGAATTTCTTTTCATGCCTTTAGTTGCATTTTCTGCAGTTTGCATACTCAATCCTTCCAGGTGCCCAGAGCTTCCTAAAAGGAGCTGAGCAGCAGCCACCACCCCTGCAGTCTGCAGGAGGCCAGGGTGCCCCGCGCCCCGGAGGAAAGCTCGGTTCCACCCACGGAGGTCCCTTGCGTGTTCAGTGATCCAGGCTGAAACTAGAAGCGGCTGCTTGGTTCGCTCAGCATGAACGTTTTCTGTGAGTCTGTATGGGGACAGCTGAAACCGCTGATAGTGTTTAAAACCCTGTAGCCCAGCCTRTCTGGCCTGTAAATTCTTCTGATGAGTGGATCCTGCCTGCATCCCTTCATATGGGTGGGTTGGGAAAAAACCCCAAGGAACTCGCTTTCATCGTTACGGGTGCATGCTGCGTTGTTTCCAGGGACTTCAGCGGGGTTAGGATCAGGCTTGTCTTATGCGCTTTATTAATTGGCAGTGCGAACTGGAAGGCTGTGTGTTAGGTTAAAGAAATGAAAAGGTAGGGCCTAATTTTCAGGCTGAAATTGGTATGAGCTGGGTTTCTCTCACATTAGTCCCTTGAGCTTTTACAGTCTAATTCAAGAGATTTTTTTTCTTCTTTTTTTTCCCCCTTGCTTAGGTCAYGAAGACCCTTTGTATTCCATTTGCATTGTGTATCTGTCAGGGACTTGGACTTGTAGCTATGTACCAAATTCAGAACTAACTGTATGGCAGATACCTTGCAAGCTTTCATTCATTTTTCATGTTTTAGGTTTTTTTGACAAGTAAATACAGTTTCATACCTACACCCATGCCAGGAATAAATGAAATTAGTCTGAAATTAGCCTTTGCTCTTACAATGCTTTGCACATTTCAAATATTAAGGAGATAAGGAAGGAGATGAGCAAACCTGCTTTGAAGACGAGCTGATTTCCATAGCAGGCAGAGTGACCTACTTAAAGGGAGGGGGAGAGCSAGCAGAGTCAAAAATGGGCTCTTTATTTATTTATATAATTTTAAAGGATCTGCGTCAGTRCTCCCCTGCCTGAGCCCTCTCCTGACACTCACCTGTCAGGGAGTTGAAGAACTTGGAGCTGAAGAAAAGTCATTTGTCCTGCAAGAGTCTCCTTTGTATTAAAAAGGCTTGTGTTGGCGTTGCAGCCGGGGTAGAACTGTGCAGCTCGGTGTGGAGGCATTTGGTAGATGACAAGATTCAGATGRGGCTTTGGGGGAACGTTGATCACGGTTTAACATTTGTAGGAAATCTACTTCATTGCTTTACTTAAATGAGAAGGAGCAGCGTGTCTTGCTTTGGGGCTCTTGAACATCATGTCATGACCAATGTCTGGTCATACTAGACATTGAAATGCATGAATTTATACAGGAAAAGCTGATTTGTCAGTTCCAGTGGTTTTATAACTTGTTTAGAGAACCAACCCTCACTTGGTTGCTGAAGGCTGGCTGTGCCCCGCCGGTGCTGGTTTGTGGTCTGCAAGCTGTGTTTGTATCTTAACTTGATTTGCATCATCTGCAAAATAATTTATATATCCAGGACCTGAGTTGGGTACAGCTCATGCATTAAAGAAGCTGTGATGATCTGAGTTTCCATGTRCTCAGAAATTGATAGGTATTCTGCTCTTGCATTTAAAGTATGATGATGTCCTGATAGGCAGAAGGGGAGGACAGGATGTTGGTCTGAGCTTCTGACTGATACAGTCTTGTCTGAGCTGATCATCTTAAGAAGTTTATGTAGAGATGAAGATTTGTTCATTTAGTCAGAGAAGGTACTAAAAAGTTTTCTTTGCTCACCCTCCATAGTGATAAATAGTTTGTAAGAAYAATGTGTGTCTGGTTGTCTTTGCCTCATATCTTTATTTCTTCCAATTCCTGAGTGGAACGAGATGAAAACTTTCCTGCCCTGTGGGTAGTTGCGTTTCACTGGAGCCATATGTTGAGTTTGCGAAGCCCGTTGGGAATTTGGCAGGATCTGTGAACTAAGTTAAAAATTAAGAATTGACGAGTAGGTGAGAAAAGACTGGTCACAGCCACCTCAGGGCATTAATGCTCCCATAACAACTTTGTTCTATGCAATTATTGTCCCCTGTTGCTTTTTTAATAGCATTTCTTTTTCTTTGAGTCAAAACCCAGCTCCCTTTAACTTCCATTCTTCACTAAGATTTACTAATCTGAGAAGTCTAGAGGAAGTCTAGTGGCCTGTTTTAAAAGTTTTATATGTTTTAGAGTAACATATATAAAATAGAAGTTTATTGACCCATTGCAGAGAGGAAAGTATGTGAAGTCAATCTGAAAGAGTGATGGGGGGAACTGCTGCTCYACTGCTTAAAATATCACCTGGTTGTGTTGTTCCTCAGCCTTTTCCCCCTGGGCTGCACTGTGCAGGGACTTTAAGTGGCTTCTTAGTCCCTCGGCGGGTCTGKTAGGAGGTAGACTCTTAACTACGTGATACAGAGAAGCACATTTGTTGAGACACTTAAATCAAACACTTTATTCCAGTGGAAGCACTTCGCAAAGAACATTTAGGTTCTCTGGGAAGTGCTAACTCACCTGCACGCAACTGAGCTGGGCAACGTGGCCAGGAAAAAGTGGTCACAGCACCACAAAACAGTGGTCACAACGGGAGAGTGGAGAAGCCACAGAATCACACACGCAGTGGCCAGCAAGGGCTTGTGCCCCTTGGCAGTCCTGTGGTTGCGTGAGAGCGTAACTTCCAAACTTGGCCAAGCCAAGGGATCACCTTCCCCAGCACTACCAGTAGCAGGGCTTTGGGGAAAGACCATGGGAGGCCTTCCTTTTGTCTTTTAGCAAGTTGTAAACTTGCTACCTGGTAACTTCTTAGGTGCTCTGGACTTCTGGGGAGATGCAATGAGTAACCGTATCTTGCTTTTTCTTTTTATCATTCAGCATTGCAGAGTTCTGTCATGTCCTCTGAGCTCATCTGCCTTCTTTCCAGGGTGAAGAGTCCTAGTGTATTTAATTTCTCCTATATAAAAAGCATTTTTAAAATCTTTGATATCCTATTGCTTTGTATTGCTAGATTTTTTTATACTCTTGTTTGTTTTTAACTGGAGATGACTAGAGCTGCACCCAGTATTCTGGGTGTGAAAGCGAGGCYCAAAATAAGGAGGGAGTATTTGGGCCAGACGTTGGCAATATGGCATCAATATTTGCAGGAAATTTAAAGACATTTCTTTATATATAATTCCTACTATTAATGTTTAAAGTGGTCTAGACCTCAGGTGGAYGGTTTCTCATACCCTGGATTGAATGGCTCTAATGATTAGAAGTTCTCCTGTTGCCACCCTCTTTCCTGCAGTGCTGCAGAAGGCAAGACTGGAAGATCCCTTCAGTCTCCCMAATCTTTGGGCTGCTTAACAGGGTCTGTAGAGTCTCAGCGTATCGGAAAATAGAATAAGGTGCTTAAAGCTGAACCCGAAATGACATGGACTCTTTGAGCCATTTGTGAGCCATTTAGACCATTAATTTTGTTAGTATCAAGATTTACGGAGTTCTAGGGGGCTGATGGTATCCCCCCCCCCACCTCCAAGGATGTGTCTTACCTGTTGTAGGTGGGGTTGCAGGTGGATCTTCTCTCCGAATGTGCATGTTGTGGAAGTTTGTGAAGCTCTCGCTGAGCAGAATTTGGCAAGTCTGCACTCGTTCCAGTCTCTTCTCTGCAGCTATTCCTCTTGCGCAATGATCCTTGCAACTCAGTCTTTTCCAATCTCACACGATAGACTCTCTTGTTAATGTCAGACACCGGTAAGGCTTTGATTTTACTTTTTTTTTTTGTAGCAGTTGTATTTAACGTGTGCGTCAATRTGATGCACTTCAGATTTGCGTGTGCCAGTGCTGCAGGGTATAAACAGACCAAACTGAAATGTAAAACATAAGTCACWTTACAGTGTAATGCTGTGTCATTAAAACAAGTTGTGTCTATGGTAGGAATTTAATGATTCCTTTCAAAAGGATTTATTTTAATATAATATTTTTAAAAACCCACTTTAATTGTCTGAACCTTTGGAGAGCTAACAAGGCAATGCTTTCTTAGCCATTTTGCCATTTGATTGAAYGGTAAAACAGGTAAGTTAAGTTTCAATAAAAATCTTATTTTTACAGAGCACTTAGAGAATTAAGTAATTCAGAAATACCACCTAATTCRTTCTTGCATAACCCTGTGTGGCCAGTTAGAGAGGGGTGTAAACTGAGGGGTATTCGATTTACATGACTGAAGTCTCAGTGCCGGRTTCAGCATCAGCCTCTCCCTCCGCTTAGTGCTGGTCTCAGTGCCCGTGCTGTCAGCCAAATGGGTCCGCTTGGAACCTGAACGATTTCCAGCCTCGGGGTGCTCGTGTTCAGGTGCAGGTTGTCGTCCTGAGCCCTGCTGCAGGGGAGCTGAGCCCTGGGCCACTTCCTTCGCTCTGCCTCAGTGGGGCCCAGCCAGAGCTGCGGCAGGATTAATGSTCGAGGATGCAGAGATAACACGTGCTGGTCCCAGGTTGTAGCTTTCGTCTGCTTGTGAATCTGGTCTTAACCTCACAGTGCGATAGAGCCAGCAGGAAAATATAGCGGGGCAAGGGGTAAGTCCTGCCGCCCAGCCACACTGCAGGGTAGCTCTGTAGCACCTGTATATTCAGAAGTACCGCAGCCTGGTGGGATGCCCTGTGCTTGCACCATATGAAAACATTTGCAGTCGAAAGACTGTTATGCCGGCAGTGTCCCCACCGCTCAAGGAAGGAGTCCAGAAACCTGCTCAGGTTCACTGGCAGTGCCATAAAGGAGAGGTTGTGAAAGGCAGGATATTGCCCAAATAAAAGCAGTTACCAAAACGGGATGTTTTATACTCGCCAGAAGGCCTGTTGAGAAGGAAGAGGTAAGAAGTGACTCTGGGAAAGGCTGGCCTGAAAACAGGGCTTGGGGATTGGTACAATCTGGAAGATACCCAAAGGGAATCCAAAATCAAAGCTGTTTTATTGTTTGCTGTTATATATCTGTCTTCAAATAACTGGTAAATGAAATCTTGGATTTTGGTATTGTAGCCTCTTGTCTTTAGCTGAAGGCAGTTTGTTATGGATAATGGCTTCAGATGGCTGGTCTTTGACATTTTCAAGGTCTTTGGGGTCCTAAAGCAGCAGTGACCATCTCTCGCAGTGCCCAGAACATTAATCTGAAATCAAAGGTAGCAGGGCTGTTATGGGACACTGAGAGGTGGTTTCATTTCAAAGCTGAAAGCTGAGGCGTTGGTGAGATGTCTCCAGGGGATGTGGTGTAATCCTTGATACACAGCTAGCTGAAGAATAAGTCTCCCCACATCGTAACACTTGCTTTGGGTCAGCAGACACTCTGCTTCTCACCATCTTTTAATTCACTTATTCTGYTCTGTGGTGGGGTTATAAAATACAAGGATTAAGCCTTATGCTTTGAAACCTAAAGTGCTTCCGTTATCGGTTGCTCCATGTGGATGGCAGTGGACAAACCGGGCTGAAGCCTGATGATAAATGCCCCAGAGTTTCTGTCCTCAGTGTGTGGTAGCTGGCAGAGTTCAGCTCCAGGGAGGGAGAGTGCAAAAATAGTTGAGCAATGATGATGATGGTGTCCTTTTTCAGACACGCTTGTCCATGGCATAGGATAAAGACATTCCCGTGGGTATGGCAATACAAATAAAAACAGCGGAGCTCTTGGATCCAGTTGTGAGAGATGGAACAGATGGGCCCTTGTGTGCAAACAGAGCGTTTTCTGCGTTCGCTGGCACAGCAGCCAGTGTGTCTGTTGTAGGAATGGAGCTTCAATAATGCCAGACCCTGGAAAAGCCCTGGAAAACCATGTTTTTCTTGAGAAAATTAATTAACTAGTTGTTTTTTCTAATACATGTAGACTGACAACTTGTGCTGTTACATATGGAGGTTCTGCATCACTGAGCTTTATGATTTCTTCCCTCTTGCTCCTGTGAAGCTCCTGCGATTCACTTGTGCTGAGGGGCAGCGAAGCCGCAGTGCTCCTGCCTGTGGGGCTGCTGCCTCCAGCCTCTGCCTGCCTGCGAGAGCGCGTAGCGCTTTCCTTGGGTACGCGCTGAAGAGACGTAGCAACTTTCTGGAGCCATGGAATGGATAAATAAACACAAAACGACTTAGAGATCTTATCTTGGTGTGAAAAAAAGGATGGATGCAGCCACTTCAGAAGGGTTAGGGAGCGGCTGCTGGGATGCCTCTGAGCAAGGCTGTATCATATGAACTAAAGCTGTGCCGGCTGGGACAGCGGGACAGGGTGTATCATCTGTACCTCTGGAAGAGAGAGGAGGACAGTTTAAGGGCTGCTATCTGCAATAAACTGGAGTTGGAGAGAACATCTCTCTTAGGGGCAAGAGGAGGGTGCAGCTTTGGATTTTGAAAAGAAATTCTTGTATCATGTTTCTGCCCTTAAAACCATCCGAACTGCACTTTGTGCAGCTTGATGGGACCTTGCTCAACGTGGCTTTCCAAAGAGATGCTGGGACTGGTGTGTCCAACAGATCTCGGAGGCAGAAAAGGGGATTGGTATCAATTCAGTGCCTCCTGTTCAGGCCTGCAAGTAGAGGGGCAAATACTCCAAGTAGCTCGTTGCAATTGAGCCTTCCTGAAGGGTAAAAAACCTGAATGCTGCAACATGTAGACCTCAAAGTAGAAAGGAAGTGGAACATCTAGGATGCAGCAGTGTCCAAAATCCTCTTTGGGTTTGGAGGTGAAGGGAAGAAGTGGTGTGTTGGGTTTTTGGGTTTTTTTTTTTTTTTTGCAGCCCCTCTAGACTGGCTTGCAGTACAGCACTGCTCGTAAAGGGAATACAACRGTGGCAGTGCAGTGTAGGCAGGATTTGACTCTCAGTTGAACATCCTGGAACCAATGCAATTTCCCTCAAAAAAAAAAAAAAAAGAAAACTGTCGGAAGGAAAATCTTAGGATCTGTAAAATCAGGCTTTTTATATTTTCAAATATCCTTATACCTGTTGTCCAAGTATGGCTTGATAATCGCTTTCACTTGCTGAATTTTTTTGTCTGGATATGGCATACCTGAGAGYTTTCAGTCTGTACCAAGCCTGTGGTAAGCAGCTTCCTTTGCGTTCCTCCCACCGCTGTCTCTTTATGGCTTAATTTCTTCGGCTTTGACACAGTTTGATTTTATTTTATGGCTTGCAGCATGACATCTCCAAATCATTTACGTCCATTAAGCAAACATCTATTTCTGGATTGATGTTTTAATTTAATAAAACACTTTCTAATGGGGGTCAGCTGCAGCCGTGAATTTGTAATGAGCGTTGGTTGGAAGCCCTGTCGAATGGCAGCGTTTAGCACCAAGCGTACGGGGGTGCTTGTTCCAAGCCTCTGCAGATGGGTGACTTGTCGGAGGGGYTTTACACGGCGTGTGCTCCTCGCCGTGCTGCCCGTGTTGGATCAGGCATCAYGCTTGCGCTGCCTGAGCCCCCGTGTTTGCGCTTTCGTGCAATCTCAGGAACTGTACAGGACCGACCACTGTACGAAGAAAGGGATATCGGAGGCTCAGTTTTTGGATCCAGCTGGACACGGTCCCAAATGGAAACAGCAAATGTGTATGCAAGGGAGTTGCATATTAAAAAGTACTAGGAGCTGTTTCTAGGAGCTCAACCAAGGGATGCTCTTTTGTAGCAATCTCCCAAGGGAGATTTTGCCTTAAAATGTTTCAGAATATTTCGGTTCAGATTAGAGCAGATGGAGCAGCCAGACATAGGTGTTTCTTTCCTACATAGCAACCAGGAAGACCCCCAGACCGACTGTTGTTGACTGCTAGCTTGACTCATGAAAGCAGGTCCAGGGCAGAAAGTCAGAGATGTCCGAGAGCACCGCATACTGGCTTGGGATAATTGACCTGTGCTTACCATCAAACATTTTCTAATCATTTGTGAGGGTTAGAAAAGCCCCAAGACACAGATTGCTGGTCCAAGACTATGTTTAGGTAGAGTGCACTTAAGCCGGGACACAGGATTTTTGTTGAGGTCTGTGTCCATTGAAGTTAACTGGGGACAAAAAACTAATTTGTTTGCTAAAGCAGCACAGAGTGATTCCAGGTTGCTGGCTCTGGTCTTGGGCCTCKGGATACCAGACAGAGTGATCTTGTGTAAATGATATAAGGTGCATGTATTAGTTTGTGCATTCTTTCAGTATGTCCTTTCCCATCTTTGCTAATCTCTAGCAAATCAGTGTTTTGGGAAAGAAAASAGGCATCTCATAGTAATAGGTTTTTAATAAATTCTCCTTTGAGCCCTTCATTTCATTTTTCACTTTAGCATGCTCTGTCCTACTGCCAGTCCTTTCTCTTTGCGTGTTTTAAGTACATTTTAAAGTGTACTTCCTTTGCCAGACTTTTCCAAATAGATTTGGGATGGAACRTTAGGCATCGGATTAAATTTTGTGTTCTTTCTCTCCTCACCCCCCAAAGAAAATTCTGACTTTTTCCAGAAGATGGAAACAAATTTCTAATGCAAGTCAGTGAACTTCTTTTACCAYCTGAAATAATTTGCTTTGCCATGTCCCTGCCAGCTCTGACCAGGATATCCCTAGTGAGACTTGCAACCAGAGTAACCAGTTCATTCTTATGGTRGTGCTGCCTTCTAGGTTATAGAATTCTCCGTAAGCTCTGATTTTATTCCAAGACGTCTGTCAGGGACGCATCGGACAACAGAAGTTTTGTTGGCCTGTGTTAAATTTCAACGGGTGGCTTTAATTGATGAGGTTTTACACCTTCCCAAGCCCTGTTGTCTCACTGCAGTCACTTTTTATGGGTGATGCATCATGCTGTGCTTGCCCTGTTTTTTCTGCTTTTCCTGGAGAGGTCTGTCACTGTCTTATTTGGACCACATGTGTGACCCAGTGTGGCAGCTCTAATGATCAACACCCATGCAACCTTGACTAACAGTGTTAGACTTTAAATCTTTTTTTTTTCTTTACTCTTCATGTCATCTTCCTTTTTCTTCCTAGCTCTTTTGCTCTCTCTTTTTTAAATATAATTTTTTTAATACTTCTCCCCTTTTTTCCAGTGATTGTTGGAATTGTGCTTTAGCACCAGTCTACAATAGGGCTTAAACCTTAGCAAATGGACAAGGGTACCCATCCTGCAGTATTAGGGAGCTGTAACTGTCTGTAGGGGTGGTAGGGAGGAGGGAGAGGGGCAATGTGATGGCAGAGGTCAAGTAGAAGACATCTAGATCCAGACAGGAGGACACTTAAGCCAAAGCTGAACTTGCCAACAAGTGTCATAATTCTTTTGATTGGTTTAACTGGTATTGGTACCCCAAGTTATGTAAAAGGGTCTGGTTTCTTAACGTTACCATCTATTGACCRCCCACGGGCACCTGTTCTTCTCTAAAAACATTGTCGATAGCTTCCAGCAAGAATTATGTTCCACTTACGGCTGGAGCTTTGCACATAAATAACTTGTTAAGAGCTGTGGGAAACCTCCTGTTGTAACCATTGTCCTCTGATTGCAAGGAGTTGACGCTTTCCTGTGTTTGCCTTGGATTTCTCTATTAAGAACACACAATTATCCTGCAGCAAGTAGCATTGCTGTGCAGAGAAATCTATGCTCAATATCTCCAGYCTTAACCATTATCATGAGAAGAATGGATTTCTCCTCTTCTGTGTATTAAGGACGTGTTGTGACTTTGTGGAATCGCTGCAGGAGTAAATGATGTATGAAATGAGAAATCTCTACTCCATGCACACAGACACAGCCAGTGCTGTAAAACGTTCATCTCAGATGCAGCCAGAAAAATCTCTGAAGTATCCAACAGGACTCCTGGTTCTTCCTCTGGTAAAGCATGTTCCACCAGGTTTGGCTTAAATTTTTTCCTGCTGCACTCAAAAGCCTTGATTGATCGTTACGGAGAGAGGTGTCCATGCCAAATGTGGAGAGCACAGGGCGTGTATGTTATGAGACTGTTTCCCTTGAAGCTTGTAGTCAAGGATGGATGCTCGTTAGCTTGGGAGGAAGTTTCTCGTTCCTTCAGAGTCCCTAACCCTTACGTATTAAAGCCCTTATAAAAATCTTCCTTTTGTAGCTGTTCCACTTTCCTCCTTTCCCCAGACAGCTGAGCTGGACAAACTGAAACCGGCAGGTGTTASGTGGAATTAATGCCCAAGTGAGTCTTGGAAAGTTTTGCAGTTTCCTGATTTTTATTGCCATATGTGGATAAAGCCTAAGGCTGAGGTTCAATCTGCATGCTGACACGCAGCTGTCCTTCCTCTGGCCCCCGATCCTCCTCCCTTATCTCCCACAGGAGAGCGTGTGCCTCCCTTGCAGCCAGCTTGCAGCTCAGAGCAGCATTTGGGCGAGGGTGAGAAGCTGATGGCTCACGGCTCGTGCTGCTTTGATGACCAGTGTCCAAGCTGCATATGGAAAATCAACCGTTGCTGCCAAAGGGCTCATTAAGGCCCCACCTCCAGTTACAGTGCTTGCTGGCTTGAACCTACGAGGATGTAAGGCGATGGTACGTTACTTAGCTCAGACCCAGTTTCCATCACTGCTAGTGCTGCTTTGCAGACTTTTATCCGCAGCAYTTCTCTGTTGTCCAAGAGAGATTATGGGGCGTTGAGAAAAGAAGGAAGTACTGCAAGTGGTGAGCTTGCAAGGTGTCAGGATCTTGCAACTCRTTCCCTGTATGTTTGGTACTACAAGACGGGAGGGAGCATGGGAAAGAAGACAGGTACTAAAACTAAACTAATGGAAGGGAGTTCAGTCGGACGAAAAATGCAGAGGTCTTGTGAAAACTTCAAAATTTTAAATATCAGATTTAGGAAATTTTAAAGGAAAAAAAAACCAAGCTCAGTAGCAACTGTAAGAAACAAAACAGGTTTACATCAGAAAAARGGTCCAAAATGTTTTAGTGGTCATTTCTGTGCTTTGGTGTATGGATCAGCCAAAAGGCATGTACTTTTTACACTGAAAAATGGCAGCAACAGGAGTCTACAACCTCTTGTAAGGTAGGTTCACAGGGCTAAAAACATAGGACTACATGTATTCTCCAAAATAACCTCAGCTCCCTTTCTGGAAAAGGAGATTCTGTAGTTCAGTGTGAATCACTCTGTAAGATCCTTGCAGAGAATTCAGTTGGAGAACAATTTGGAATTACTCACAAAGGACATTTTTCTTCCCATCTTTAACAATGAGGCAGAATGACTGAGAGATAACTCCCTTGGATTCATACCAAGAAGCTGCATCAGTGTTCCTGGGAGGGTGCCTGGAACTCACAAAAAATTTATCATCTTTTTGGCCAAGGCTAGATGAGTTACCAATTCAACACAAACTGTACCTTTCTGTGCTGTTATAGGTGGGTTCTTCTTCCTACCGTAGGATTTGAGATGAACCCTTTCCCCTCTTCAGAATTCCTGTGTGACAGGATAGGTGATGTTAACCCTTGGGGTGCTTCAAATCTGCTTCACCTGCTCCCCTGGTTCAAGATGGTGTGAGGAATTGCCTCTTGCAGTGGCAGCGACCGCATCGCCTCCTGCACTGGCTGCTCTTTCGGTCCTCCGGCTGCCGTCGCGCCTCCCCTGCATCACTCTGACCGTGGTCCCCCGGTGCTCTCCTTGCCGTGCCACATTTGATGTGGGGCGGAGACCGAGCAGTGCTAACTGCTACTCCGCTATGATGTGTTAGAAATCCTCTAAACGGCGCTTTTCTCCATCARAATGTTAGGGATGGATAATATGGGTACAGCTGACCTCTTGCAGTCCTGCAAACACTTCGCCCACTGTTTTTGGCGGTGGTTTCTTGCTGCATTTGTCATGTGTGGGAAAAATGATGGTGTTCTGTGCCATCAGCTCCTTAACTGTCACCCTCAGTAAGCCTCTGCCAGAAACAAATAAATCTAAGCTAGGGAGGGGGGAGAGATGGAGGAAAAGTGATTTTTTTTTTGTTGTAGCACTGATGTGGCCCTTTTTGCTTTGCTGTGCCTTTCAGGCATGCTTGATCAGCTATAAGAGCTTCTTCATTGGTTGCAGAACATGGCTGTTCACATGAGACCYGCAGCAAGGGTACCTGGCAGTTCTTTTAAGGTTACTCTTTTAAATTTTAAATCACAGATCTATGTGATTTTCTGTTGAAAAAATAGCTTTATCAAGAATTCATCTGGGGGCTTCCAGCAGGCTCTGAAAACAGTTCAACATAGATCTTCCTGCCATCTGATCTCTTACCAGGGACTGTTCTACAGAATTGCAAGATTGGCTCTTACGTCTTAAAACCATCGGTAGTGCATCTGTCTGTGTGTTCATCTGGAGGTCAGTTTGCTTTCAGTGCAGCATGTGGTGCTCTTCGTATTTTTGTGCTGCCATTTCATCCTTGACCTTCTCTGCCTTTGTGTGTTGAAAACAACTGACTGACTTGTCCTCCAGCTGCCRTTTTCTGTGCTTGAATCCCTGTTCTGCTGCTGTTGAGTGAAACCCAATTTAAAACGTCTTCAGTTGTCCTCTGTGTTTCTGGGGAGAAACAGCTCTTGCAGGGCTTTTACCAGCACAGCAGCCACTTGCAACTGGCTCTTGAAAGAGCATTTTCAAGAGTGCCATACCCACAGGTCCTGGTTTGTTCTCCTCGGTGCACTCTGTAGCAGGGTTATTGTTGTGTTGAGCCTCCTCATTGATGTTATGCAGCATTTTAACATTTTATATTCCCCTTGCATTGCAATGCCATTATGTCTGCAGATTTTTTTCAACATTATTTGTTGGGTCTGTGCTGGCAGAAACAGCGGCTCGATAACTATCTCCCAGTTAGTTTCTGACCCATCCATCTTTTAACCTTCTGCTCAAATGTGGATTTTTTTGGGGTTCCAGACAAGATAATATACTRCAGTGACTAGTTGAGCAGATGATGTATGAGTAGATGGGGAGATACGTGCTGTATGGAGGCCTGTGCACCAACAAGGTGGTGGGCCCAGGGCCGCTGCACTGGTGGGGTGGAGTTTCTGGGCCTGATTAGTGATTTTGTACACATAATCATTAATAAAATGTGAATTGTCTGGGCATTTAAATGGTAATGTCTTTTTGGTGATTTGTATTTTGTAATTCATGAATGCCAGACTTCTGCAAAATTTACTACAAACATGCAAAGACAAAAAAGCTAAATTTGCATAGCCTGATTTTTTTTTTTACAGAGTGCATTAAAAGCCAGGTTATTTATTTATTTATCCTGACAGGCTCTGATCAATTTGCCCTCAAAAGCAGTGGCACCATACTTCCTCGTCCTTTAACATAAACTCAAGAGAAAGCCTTTTCAGTGTCATGTGGAGCGTTTGGCCATTGGGAGACAACTGACGACTTCCACTTTGCGAAAGGCACATTTTATTTTTCCCAAGGATAGACCTGCAAAGGTCCCAGGGTAGTGAGCAATAGTGCACAAGGAGGTCTCTGTGAGGCTTTCACTTGACTGTTTTGGGTTTTTGTTTTCTTTTGTTGTTACAGGCTTATGTTTATGAAAAATGGTTCTTTGGTTTAGGCTTTTGTCACCGTCTAATGGTTTTGGATGCATGTTTTATAGTAAAATTAATAGTCTACTTTAAAAATACAACCACAGAATTTAACTGTGGTAGTATAGTAATGTTCGTAGAGAAATGTAATAAGCTTGTGGTTGAAACCACTGTGCCTGGAAACCTGCAGCGCATGGCTGTGAGTGGGAGCCTTTCTGTCTGGGTTTTGAACCGAGGAGGGGACRTGGCTCTCCTGAGTTCTGCAGAATGGTTCAATAAACCTCATTTTGTGACACTGGGTAGGACCTCTCCATCAGGGCAAACTGACGGCGCTGGAGGCTAGAAGCCCTCTTCCAGTAACGCAGAGAAGAAGCAACGCGTGGTCTGTAACTGCGCGAGCTTCCCAAAGAAATTGATATGTCTCATAAGTGTAGCTCACAGAGGCTCATCKTTTGTGTGTGTGTGCAGGCTTGAGTCACCTAATAAACCCAGCTGCGCGTTGTGCTATAATTGTAAATCCTGGAGATCAATGTATTTCTTTTCCATTTAACAACTCGTGAATGAATGCAGAGCTGCACAAAAGGGGATGGTTAATGATAGTGGTTAAGCAAGATGTTATAGGCAGGTATGGTAGTTAGATGAGCCAGCARTCCCATGGGTGAGTCTTGGTCCTGATTTATGTCATCCTCTGCYGGTAGCTAAACCTTGACTGTCTTTATACTAAATGCCCAGGACATTTTGGGGCRTTTAGGAATTGTTTTTTTCTTTATTTTCAGGAGGGAAATCTTTTTATCACCCCTGTTTCTGGAGCATAGCATTTGAACTGTCTTCCGTCCTTGTTGGGAAGGAGAGGAGGGGGCAAGCAGTTACCGTCGGTCCAGCAGCTTTCATATTCAGCTTTTGGTTACAGTATGTGCRTTGGGACAGACTGGCAGAGTGGCTGCTGAAAGGCTTAATCTTGCATATTAACTTGCATACTAACTTTTCCTGAGAGCTTACACGGCTCCCTCTACCCTTCTTCTGTGCTTAATGGCCTCACATCTTTATCCTGTGAAGGAGGGGAGGATTTTTCAACCCACAGGAGAAAATGTGCTGAATGATCGTTACTGCGTTAAATCTGTACGCTTTGATTCCTGGCTTGCCAGGCAAATGCTCTTTCCAATGTTTCAGCCACGGGCATCTTTTCCCTGGCTCCTCCGTACCCTGTGAACCCTCTTAGCTGTCCTCTCATGGCCATCTCCTCCTGGAGAGGTCTCTGACCAGGGATGTGTGCTGGCAGGGAGCCCTAATGGGAGGGGGACCYGTGATGCCGCCATGATGGGGATGCGAACTCCTCTCTGGAGCTGAATTTGGGGTAAAGCTTTGGAATAGGGAACTATGTTAACACTTCTGCATTGTTTAGGCTTGGTGAGCAAAAGTCATGCACAGAGCAAGGCTTGTGTGTCACTGGTTTTCCAGATGAGGCTGTAGCTGGATTAAGTTGTTGGACCCATAATTTAAATTCTGGCTGGGCTGCCTAATGTTCAGAAATGCTGGATAATGGCTTGTGTATGGGCACAGATCGACTGCGTGTTGCATGCCCAGGGTTCGTTTTGGACTCGGTGTCCCTGCAGAGTTGATCTGTGCATGAGTGCTTTGGCCACGTGCGGCTCCCGCTGCCCCGAGCAGCAGCAGTCCCATGTGCTGCGGCTCCGCGGTTAGCGGTGTCGGGGTGCCTGGCACGTCGCACCTCCTGATTTGTTGTGCTGCTGTTAATGCTAATGTTGCACTGTTTACCTTAACRTAATTACATTAACATAAACAAAATATTTATATTAAAGTCGTTGCAAGCGAAAAATCACTTTCACCTCCTTATCCTGTCTCGCTTCTCCATGTTGCCCAGTCTTTTTCGTAACATACCTTTTACTCTTCACTTATATTCCTATTAAAAAAACCCAAAGATCTTGAAAGTGCAGCTGATAAGGAATAAGATAACCCATGCTAGAACAAGAATGGTGTCAGTCTTTCAGATACATTTTTCAGGGCTCCTGAATCCTGTTTTCTGTGTAAGGAGGAGATTTTCAAGGGTATGGCA
Organism: Oceanodroma leucorhoa; assembly: GCA_030449065.1. NCBI lineage: Eukaryota > Metazoa > Chordata > Aves > Procellariiformes > Oceanodroma > Oceanodroma leucorhoa. Next base: position 1,546,826 of record JASVER010000060.1, on the reverse strand, counting down.
TGAGATGACATCAAGAGAAGTTAAAGGCTACGTTTTCAAAACAATCTAAGTGGACCGAAGGCCAAATTTTACCAGAAATCAGTGAGACTTAGGCTTTTACAGAAGTTAGGCTTAGACAGTTGCATGTGCTTGCTTAAATTAAGGTCACTTCATCGGTAGGGCTGCTCAGCAGTGTGTTAGGATAAAAAGATACATGTTTCTGCAGGATTGCAATTCCAGTGACCTTTGGAAAATCACAGCATTTAACTTTCATATATGTCTTTGGAAATCTCTTCTTTAATCTCAAGACATACCTTGAGGAGCCTAGCTTTAGGTATCCAGTACTAAAAATCTTGGCATCTCTGACTGAAGCATACTTTTTTCTCCCAGAAAGCAAGGACGTTTTACTGTACCAAGACCAAAGGTTGTAGTAATTATAATTAATAATAATAATAGCCTCAGATATTTTTTTCCTATTGCTCTTTTCTACCACAGGAGGATCTTAATGCATTTTTTTAAAACAGTTGCTCCAAGGCAGAAGCTTGTATGTCAAGTTTCACCTTGGAGCAAATTCATATTTCCAACTTGAAAATATAGATTTTAATGGAAATGCTGACAGCCTTCTAAAGACACAGTTCCCGCAATAGCAAGGAGGATAATGCACGATGGTCTGGATCTTCTGTGACGTTAATCTGTGTGAGAGAAGAARGAGATTTGATAAGTCCAACTACACCAGTCATGAGTTGTTAGGTCTCTTCTGTGTCTTGAAGATGAATGTCAGGAAGTACCTAAGGCAGCCCATATTCTTTAGACTTTTGCCCTGAATTATTTAAGCATATTCATATCTACTTTTGCACCATATTACATCTGCGGCCGTGTGACAGAGATACTGAGGTTTATACAGAACACTGAAGCAAAAATCCAGTTTTCAAGCAGCAGTCACTGAAGTGGGTACCTTTATTTTGTCCACCTTTTTCATCTTATCCATGATATCTTGTTAAAGGCCACGTTTTTTCATTTGCTGTTCTTCCTGTTAAATTATTACTTGTTCTTTCATTTGACCCCAATAGGACAATTTTTTGCTTCCTTGTTTGTTTCTGTTTGGTGTTAATCCTGGCTTTTACGTATGTATTTGAAGTTAAGCAAGTGCTTAATGGCTTTTGTTCAACAAGGCATCTGTGTTCCCTGGAATGTACAGGTGAGGGTTTGGGGGCTTTTTTTCTTTTTTTTTTTTTTTTTTTGCAATTGAAGTCCAGGGAAAGATGCTGTGTTGCATACAACACAATGGGAATACTCATGTTTTTAAAATTAAGCACAAATAAGTAGACGTAAGTAGTTGCTGGAGCAGTGCTTCTGGCTTGTAGAGAATCTGTGTCCACATGGAAGTCCACTGGCCGTATGGGATCCATCAGGTCTGGCAGGACAGGAGCTCAGGGTGTCGGGAAAGGCAGTTTAGTTAAGTTAGAGGGGAGAGAAGGGAGAGAGGATCAAGGGTGACATCTTAGGTCATGCGGGACCTTAGTGTGGYCTTGGCAAGGGTCTCCTGTAGCCCACATGGAAGCCTTGCCTCCTTTTAGACTACGAACCTTAAAGATTTTACCAGTGCCTCAGAGGCTCACATATGCTCCTGGGTTTTCTCTCCTCCTCTCTCCCTTTGTCCTTTGACCAGAAGCAGAAAACGGTGCAGATGCCATGAAACACTTCCACACAAGTGAGCATTTTGCATGTGAGTTGGGAGCAGGCATGTACCAGCCACCTGTGCCTTTGCTTTGTTCCCCCACTCATGAATTATACAGCTCTCTTCTTTAAAGTGCTYTCTTCCACACCAAAAATGGCTCCTGGGACACTACTCGTCAGAATTTAGGCTTCCAGGAGCATCAGTGCAGTACCTTCCCTCAGACTTAAATTCACTTTAAAAATCCATTACAGGTCCTATTATCAAGGGCACTATTAAACCCCTGTAGCATTCATCTCTTTGATATATACATTAAGTGGATGATCTATTTCCAGACTAGAAGATGCTGTGACACCATATATCACAAAGCTGCMGGTATTTCCTTGCCAGCAGTTAGATACTTGGCTCGATTTGCAAGATGCTAAGCACATGTAGTTTCCTTCAATGCCAGACATTGTCATGTGTCCAGGTAAATTTGGTGTGAATMTTAAGCAAAGCTGGGACGGTTTGTGTTCTCCCATGAAAAAATTGTCAGTCCTTACTGAARGGAGTGGGTGTCTTTTTCCAGGTACGAATGGCAGCAGGTACCAAKCCCATGGGGCTGTCTTTTAGCCAGGCATCAGGCTTCCTTTCTTGCCTGTACAAATCTGCTCCACTATTTATTTGTTTCATTGGCCTATAGAAGTGTTTTAAGACCCAGATCCACTTAAGCACACTTTTAGCTTGAATAGCCACAAGTTAATGGTACTGTTCACATGCATAGGGAGAAGCACATCAGGCTACCAAAAGCACTAAATGCCCCTTCACCCTCTACTTAACTATAGTTYGGAGTATTTGCAGTTCTCCCAAACCCAAACGTTTCTTAGAAAACCAAGGGTGTGTCACAAAGCTTTGTCGAGAGTTCAGTCCCCATTGCCAGCAGTATTAATTTTCTCCCCGGTGTGGGTGTCATGGGCTTTGTGTGTCAGAGTCGTCTGGCTTTTATCAGTTGAAAGCATTTTCCAGACATGCTGTGTAGGTTATAGGGTGGTGTGGGTTAAGGTGCTTGCTTACCCCGTTCTTGTGGGACGTAGTGGGGAGAAAAGGAGGGGCTGCACCAGCCCTTAGGACCCCAGACCTTGATCTGCGAGATCCATGTTGAGGTCCCTGTAGTGCCGTAGCCTGGACAAGTTCCTTGGTGCGTGGTCACGCTGTGCGCTGGCGAGATGCAGGGTGAGCAGCAGCCGAAACAGCAGTGGTGTCGTGCCTGTGCTGTTAGCAATGAAACTAGTTTTGCACCCTGGTGAGGAAGATGCTGCACTGTGCCGGGAGGAGATCCCTGTCCTTATTCATGGCCGGGGTGGTAAATGCATCCACAGCTGCGAGGGTCAGGCGCTACAGGAGCAGCCTGGACCCCACCTGGAATGGGGACACAGATGGTGCCCAAAGCATCTCCTTTTGTGCCCCCAAGGTCCCTGACGTGGCAGGAGGAAGGATTGTCACTAGTTAAGTTTGCTGCTAGACAAATTGAGGTTCTGCCTCTTTCCAGATGCCTCTTGTGACCTCAGGCAAGTCATTTGGCTCAGAACCTCATAGATCATTTATATTTCCAAAYATGATTTAACGTGTAATGAAATCGGTGGAAATTGGAGTCCCTTAAACACATGGCTATAGGTGCTTGGCTGGAAAATCTTGCATGAAAATTGTGTGTCAGATGCCTAAAATAGAGCACTCATTTGGCCAGAGGATGAAAAACTTTTTTTATATCTTTCTATAACACAGCTGGAAACATCTAGTCTGTAAAAGAAATGGTTAGCAAGAGGAGAGACATTATCTAATGTGTTGTTTTTTTTTTTTTTTTTGTCAACACCTATAGCCACCAGATGATTCTGTGTATATATTTTGCATGCAGCACGATTCAGTGTGGCTGGGCTTTTTGCTGTTTGCAGTGAGCTCTATTCAAGGTAACAAACACATTTGTGATGCCTCAGTGGGAAGGAAAATCTGTTGCTTCGAGGACTTGGGCTGCTGCAGTTTGCTGTGGCACATGTGAGCATCATGCACATCATGCATAAGATGGAGTGGAAATGAGTTAAGAGCTCCCAAGATGACAAATTTGCTGATGTACACCAGTTTCAAAATGTGCAGCTTGTGCTGTGAATGAGGCCAGGGTGTGTAACAGGTTGTGATGTGCTTCAGCAATCTGATGGGGTGATGACATGGGAGATAACTGGGGATGTAGTAATGCTGCTTGGATCCGCTCCAGCAAACATGCCTTCTCGCTTCTGCAGTGCTTTTTCTTTAATCTCTGCACATTCTTCACCTTTCTTATCTTAATCACGTCTTGCTGCCTTTGAAAGGCAGTACTTTGATATTATTGGTCTTTTATTTAGTATTTGTGCTAGCATGCTAGCATTCCACCAGCTAGATCTATTGTATGTTTGACTTTTTCAAGGTTTGATTTTGCACAGACATATTGAGAGATTAGAAAAATAGCAGTTTTTCCAGGGGAAAATTCACCCTATGAAATTGCTAATTTTGATTCTGATTCCACTGAAGTATCATTTAGTTATATGTACCTATGTTGTGTTTATACTTGCATTGGAAGTTCTGAAATGTTCGTGCCTCAAAAGACTCAAGAAGTCTGCAACTGGGTTTATTGTTGGGGTAASACAAAAATCGGAAAAGTGCCAGTGATCTCTGGAAGGCACATGTCGGGCCCCTGCTTGGAGAGCTCTCTTCAGCCTCCACCCTGGCCRTTGAGCACGAGCCCTGCGTGCTTGCCTGCTCCTTTTCCAGCCAAAGATGCAGAATCCAAAATTAAATGCAAAGAGGAATTAATAGCACTATTCTTGCCTTTGCCTGCCTTTAATTACTGTCCTTATTTGTTATGGACCAAATGCCCGAGTCGCAGTGCTGTCATTTCTCCACTCTGTCAGTCTGGTGTTGCAAGGGYCGGCGACAACAGAGCAGTGGTGTTACTGCTGCTGTGACACCAGACTGTAGGCAGCTCGTCGTCCTGCAGTTGAATGGTTGCCACCTCAAGATTAAAGAAGGATCTYTTATTTTGCAGTGTCTTAACACTTGAAAATGTTTTATGGCCAAGCACAAGTCAGATGCACAGAAAGACGCAAGAATATCTCTGTTGCTCGCTCCTCCATCTGGCTGCCTTCGTCAATACTTGACTGCTGCCTCTGAGAGTTTTATGTTTCCCTACCTACTCCTGGTTCCTGTAAGCGCTCTTTCTCCAGCGGTTAGGGAACTAAAAATGCCTATCGTAGGTTTGACTTTTTGGGGTGTGGTTGATGCCASATTAGATGGAAGTAAGTTGGGTATATGTTTTACTGACCTGCTGGGCTGACACACTGGTGAGCGGCAGCACGTGGATAACCTGAATGCTTCCGAGAGTGGCTGTGGTCAGACATTCACAGCTTCCTAAAGCTTTGGCTTTTGAGGCTGAAATTCTCCAGACTTGCCCTGGACTGGCTTTAGTTAATTTATGTGTATGTAGTATGTGGACTATTTTTTAGGCATAAGCAGACTTAGTGAGTCTCTGATCTGAAAGTGATTAAACCAACTCCTCTGTATTTCTGTAGCAATGCTAGGACGTGCAAAAATGACTAGGTCATTGATTAATTGCCTCTAACCTTGTTGTTGGTGCAGGGGGGGATTCTTGCTCTAGCTTTACCTCAAACAATTGGGGGTTAAAAATAACCTCCACCCACTATGGTGCAAGACTTTTGAGGCTGCTCAGCACTTTGGGAGGTTAATGAAACCTAAGGATCCCGGGCTGTTGGGTGGGATTCGGAGAGGTACGTTCGTAAGCACTGATGGAAAGAGAGGGGTGATTAGACTGTCTTCCTTCTCAGACAGCGGCAGACAGGTCTAATGTGTTAGATAACACTGCAGTTCAATAGCTGCATGCTAATACAAACTCATCTATCTTCATTTACTATCCTGCTGCTGTTCTTTCCTTTTCTCCTTATATTAGTGTTTTGGTTAGTTGACATAACTAGTTTATCAGCTCGGTGGGACTAAGCCTAGGTATTGCCTGGTCAGGAGACCTGGTGAGGGTGCAGCAGGGATGCCCTTGAGTTGGCAGCACACCGGTGTCTGTCTGATGCTGTTGCTGCTGATTGAACTTTGAGAGAGTTTGAGTCTGTAGTCTTGATCCTCTGTGATTGCTAAAGAGCTGTGGGCTCTTCCAGGAACCTGATGTCAGCTCAGCTGGCTGCACTCAAATAACAGATTTGCTACCTAAACCTGGGTGCAGTGTCAYTAGGGATTTATTTCCCTTCCCTCTTTGTCGATAGGATATTGCAGCCGCATCTTGTTACTTCAGTGTGGCTTTATGAAGCAGATTGCTTGAAAGAGTGGTGTGCTGGAAGGAGAGTAAAATTAGCTTTATGGAGCTATTGTTGGTAGTCTGGGCCATGAGGTATTTGGTAGCTGATGCCAACATATGGATTTTGTTTAAATTTAACATAATAGTGAATCATGTGAATGAAAACATGATGTACTTATTTTAGATGGGAACAGTGACTACATTGGCCTGCATATGGGATGAAACCTGAGAAGAAAAGTTACTGAATTTTTTCCTGGCCATTAATTGGGATTACCTGAAAAATTTTACCAGAATCTCAGAATTTCTTGTGTTACTAATAGTAGGAAATAGTACTTGATTACTAAGTCTAGGATGTCATAGGATTAGACCTTGTGTATGTGTAATGATTTGCAGTTGTTTATTATTTCATTTGACTAATGCATAGACTAATGCAGAATTCACAAAGGCAGTTTTAATAAATGCCAGAAATATGCACAGCAGGGTTTTGTTTTTTTTTTTTTAACATAAAGAGCAAGTTACTTTCTGCAGACAATTACAGGCATGTAACACATGGGGAATTATGGAATGAGGTCTGCAGTTGCCCTGCATTTATTTCAAAGTTCATATGGGAAGCATTTATCTTGCTTCTTTGTGGATAGACATTCCTGTGCAATCTGCTCTTTGGCACAGACACCAAGGGTCGCGCCCCCCCCAACTGACACAGCCCACACACAGCCCTGTGTTTGAAAAGTATTTGCCTTTTCATTGCCTTAYGATCTCCTTGTAAGGTAAGAGGTAAGTGATGCTTGGAAATACTGGATTTTATAGGCATTAAGACTGAAGAATAAGAGAAAACTGTAATTACAAACACAAAGTCCAGTCAAYGGGTCAACTTACCCCAGGAAGTTACGTGAGCTTCTCTGACAGTGATACCAAGAAACTGGTACGTGTTGCTCCTCAGTTACTAATAAAAGTTTCCTGCTGGTAATTCGTGATGCACTTGCCTTTCCTTCCCCTCCTACGTTGTGTAGCCCAGTAGTAGTCAGCAGATGGGATTTTCTCTCCCAAATGAGATGCAGCTCTTCTCTCCAGCCCTGAGASGGGAGAGATGTTCATTTTATAAAACACAGGCAAGTGTTTAAAAATAAGTCAGTGGAGCGGCAGCCAGTGCAGGCTGGAGATGTGAGTTTTGACATTGCAAAAGGTAAAAGCAGATTTGGTAAAATTCTGTTTAGTTCCTGAAGTCTGACCAATACAATAATCAAATCACRTACAGTTTACCAGTCTGGAATACAGCGTAGTTTGCGGTCACCATCTTTTTTTGTTTGGCACTAGCACACAGAGCCCTCAGTCCGGGGTCAGATCCCTGCTGAGGCACGTACTGAGGGTGATAAATTTGCACTGATTAACATCATCTTCCTGGAGTCTTGCAGTCACCTTAAATATATTGCATTTATTGTTGTTGTCATTAGCTATTTGTACCTAGGTAGTGTTTAGGAAACCCAGTCATGTATCAAGATCTCATGGAGTTAGGCTTGGTACAAATAAACAATAAAATGACACATTGCTTCACAGACTTTACAGTTAGTGACTTAACTAATTGTTCTAATTAATCTCTGCAAAAATAGGAGAATTTGCCGTGAGACCTTTTGAAAAATTAGTAAACATATATTGTCCTTTTTTCTGTCAGATACTCTCATCCTGAGGTTTTTATCTCTGCTCTCGATTGTATGGGAGCACAAGAACAGCCATGCTGCGACATCAAAGTGTAGCCAACAACGTCCATTTAACCCTTATTTACTCAAAGTACCTTCTAGTGTCCACTTACCTCCCGAGCCAGGGAGTGGGCTGGTACCRAGCGGGGCGCAGTGGTTTCTCTTTGGACTTGCAGGGCATCTGTACGCGTTGGCTGATAGGAGGGTGAGGGTTATTCTGGGGGGGTGGGCGGYTGGAGCATGTTGGCTTTGTAGCACGTGTGCTGTTTCTCTCTTTCAAAAGACTTGGTCCAGAAACGATTGATTTTTGAGGCTGGTCTAGTTGAAATGAGCACCACATTTCTTACAAGAGTGCATGTATTGAAAGTATGACAAATTATTTGGCCTAAAGAATGTGATACTGTCCTTCTAAACACATCCTCTCAGGAATCTGACCTTTTAAAAGGATTTTTTTTTKKYYTTWWTTTTTTTAGCAAGTTATTTTCCAGTAGCTCAAACTACATGCACCTTTCTTGCCAGCCCCATAACTATACCCAATTTGGAACTGAAACCTTGAGCAACACAAATGTATTTATTATTTTTGTGCTGTATATTTTTGTGCTGTATTTTTGTGTGTCTTCTTCCCCCTTCCCTTCCCCCCCAGCACAGATCGTTAAGCATCTGCATGCACATAGGTAAAAGCCTGGTTCAAACTGCTACTTATCTGCCTGGGACCAAGATTAGGTTTGTACCTTCAAGAAGTGATGACAGGTACAAGTAGGTAATGGGGGTGATGTGTCACAGAGAAAACTTTTCCTGCGCCTGAAATGAGATTCAGTAAGTATTCAGCTCCAAATGGTAGTGACCCTCAGCAAAATGGTCAGCTTTAGATAAAAAGGAATCTGTCTTAAGGCTTATTGGAATAAGGTGAAGGACCCCGTGAAGTCAGACTGCTACGAAGCCATTAGCAACTTAGGTTCAGTAGTTCAGATACTTGTTTTAATCTGTAGAAGAAGGTATGGAGAGTAATTGCCAATATTGCAGTGCCTTCAGGTGCTGTCATGCAGGTTGCAAGYGGCGTGCCCTTCCACCCAGGGATCTCGACTTTGGTTTGTGAGGCATATAACTTACTTTTACTCATGCAAATTAATCTAATGGCTTGCTTTTAAGTTCATGTGGAGCACAGCAGGGCACCAGCAGCCCTCGGGTTCACAGGTTCCTTCTGTGTTTCCTCYAGGGAAAGCTCTCACAGAGTCATGAAGTTAAACTCCAAATTTCAGATTTAAAAGTCCTGCAGTCTTAGTTTCAAGCCCAAGTACATACCTGAATGATGCCAAATCGGCACCAGCCTCTGAGCATGTTTAACTTGGTAGTTTGGAGTCTGGATTTCTGATGGTAATATGTTTCTATCACTAATTTGAAAACTGAGTTAAAAGTGCATCCAGAGGAATAAATCCAGAGCAGCCTGATGTTACGCTCAGCATGGTTACATAGAATAAAAGGTATTTGGTACCCAGGGTTGTCTGCTGGTAAACTCATGTGGCAGATTCAAGTGAGAACAATCAGTTTTGAGGAAAAGAGAGATGAATGCTGCCAGCCATTACATGCTTTAATAGCAACGAACACCAATATTCCCATCTCTGATAGAAAGAAGGCGCTTCAGCATGTCGGTGTCGCTGGAGGATGTTTCTGAAGACCTTGAACACGTGTAGGGGTGAGATGCCCAAGACGAGGAGTGGATTGTGGTACGGAAGGCGTAGGAAAAGGGAAAGGAAGGGCTGCGTGCTGCACAGGGTAGGGTTTGTGGGTGGGGGTCTGGGGCTGTGGTCTGGAAAGCCACTTGACCATGGAGGTGCAAGGAGGACCATGAGTGCAGGGCTATTGTAGCAGTGCCTGCTGGTCAAAGTGGAAGCAGAGGTGTGAACTTCTGACATGATGGAAAACTTGACACTGGAAAAGCAGCACTGAAGAGCAAGTGCTTGAAATACTTTAGTCTTCCACATTGCACTTTGAGAGCATGTACTGTAAACTAAAAATTTAAGCCCAAAAGATGAGTTGGGAGAGCAGCTCACTGCTCTCCATGCCTTTTCYCACTTCCTACTCAACATTTCATATTCTCTTTGAATTGTAGATCCAAGTTGCTTTTGGGTGTTGTCAAAAGGTGATATATCCTTAATAAGTAAACATGGAGAAAGGAATGTAATGCTTTTGTTTTTTCTCCTGACCCGCATCTGAAGCGGGAGCTGTGTTTTGCTCATAAATGAATAATTTCCCCAAGGAGAATGCAATCTCTGCAAACTCAGGGTGTGTGGGAGGCTTTGTCGTGGCAAGCGGGAAGAAAAAAAGTGGCAGATCCTGGAAGGATGTCTTTTGGAAAGAGTGGGCGAAAAGAAACGATCCCCTTCAGCCCCCGTGTGAATCAGGGGAGAGTGTGACCCTGTCCTGCTAGAGGAAGGTGTCCCCAGTTTAGGTCCTCAGCTCCCTTTGTCTACCCCGAGCTCCTAGTAAGGTCGGGTTTTCAGTCTCTGCTGTARGCGTTGGATTTGTAATCTTTCTGGGGATTGTAAAGCAACACCCTCCTTTTCTGAAAAGAGCATCTTTTTAGGGCTTCTTTTCCACAGCATCTCCAGGACCTGCTTGAGCAGTGAAAGGATGGGACTCAGGATTTGGCAGCTTGATGTCCACTGCAGCGGCATTTTCCACTGGGAATCTGATTCCCTGGTAAACCTGACCTGGAAAGGCAAGGAGCTGCTAGTGAGGTTGGTGACCCTGCATCGTACAACAACCTTTTTTCCCCCTTAAGTCCTTTAATCTGCTTAAGGGTGAAGAGGGCAGGCTTTGCGAGGTGGGTGTTAATTGCATTTCTCCCTAGATAGGTGGAAGAGCGAGGGGAAGATATAACACACTGTTATAGAATCTAGTGGGCAGGGACATCTTCAACTAGATCAGGTTGCTCAGAGCCCCGTCCAACCTGACCTTGAACACTTCCAGGGATGGGGCATCTACTACCTCTCTGGGCAACCTGTGCCAGTGTTTCACCACCCTCATTGTAAAATATTTCTTCCTTATATCTAGTCTAAATCTACCCTCTTAAAACCATTACTCCTCATCCTGTCGCAACAGGCCCTGCTAAAAAGTCTGTCCCTGTCTTTCTTATAAGCCCCCTTTAAGTACTGAAAAGCTGCAGTAAGGTCTCCCYGAAGCCTTCTCTTCTCCAGGCTGAACAACCCCAACTCTCTCAGCCTTTCTTCATCCCCCTGATCACTTTTGAGGCCTCCTCTGGACCYGCTCCAACAGGTCCRTGTCTTTCCTGTGCTGAGGACCCCAGAGCTGGACGCAGCACTGCAGGKGGGGTCTCACCAGAGCAGAGCAGAGGGGCAGAATCCCTGGTTGGGATATGGTTGGCCTTCTGGGCTGCGAGCGCACATTGTYGGCTCATGTCCAGCTTTTCSTCCACCAGTACCCCCAAGTCCTTCTCGGCAGGGCTGCTCTCAATCCCTTCATCCCCCAGCCTGTATTGATACTGGGGGTTGCCCTGACCCAGGTGCAGGACCTTGCACTTGGCCTTGTTGAACCTCATGAGGTTCACATGGGCCCACTTCTTGAGCTTGTCCAGGTCCCTCTGGATGGCATCCCGTCCCTCAGGCKTGTCRACYGCACCACTCAGCTTGGTGTCATCTGCAAACTTGCTGAGGGTGCCCTTGATCCCACTGTCTATGTCATTGATGAAGATACTAAACAGTACCGGTCCCAATATGGACCCCTGCGGGACACCGATCTCCATCTGGACATTGAGCCRTTGACCACTACTCTCTGGATGCGACCATCCAACCAATTCCTCACCCACCGGACAGTCCACCCATCAACTCCATCTCTCTTCAGTTTAGAGAGAAGGATGTTGTRGGGRACYGTGTCAAAGGCCTTACAGAGGTCCAGATAGACGACATCTGTAGCCCTTCCCATGTCCACTGATGTRGTCACTCCAGGAGAGAAGGCCACTAGGTTGGTCAGGCAGGACTTGCCCTTGSTGAAGCCGTGCTGGCTGTCTCGAATCACCTCCCTGTCCTCCATGTGCCTTAGCATAGCTTCCAGGAGGATCTGTTCCATGATCTTCCCAGGCACAGAGACAAGACTGACTGGCCTGTAGCTCCCCAGRTCTTCCTTTTTTCCCTTTTTAAAAACGAGGGCTGTGTTTCCCCTTTTCCAGTCAGTGGGAATTTCACCGGACTGCCACAAATTCTCAAATACAATGGATAGTGGCTTAGCAACTTCCTCCGCCAGTTCCTTCAGGACCTGCGGATGGATCTCATTGGGTCCCATGGACTTGTGCACCCTCAGGTTCCTTAGATGGTCTTGAACCTGATCTTCTACAGTGAGCGGCTCTTCATTCTCCCAGTCCCAGCTTGGGCAGTGAGGCTTGAGCACTTGTTAGTGAAGACCGAGCCAAAAAAGTCATTGAGTACCTCCACTTTATCCGTATCCTGGGTAACCYRGGTCTCCCGTTTCCTTCCAGAGAGSGCCCACATTTTCCCTGGTCTTCCTTTTATCCCTGATGTACCTATGGAAGCTTTTCTTCTTGCCCTTGACATCCCTGGCCAGATATAATTCTGTCAGGGCTTTAGCTTTCCTAACCTGATCCCTGGCTGCTCAGACAATTTCTGTATTCCTCCCAGACTACCTGTCCTTGCTTCCACCCTCTGTAGGTTTCCTTTTTGTGTTTGAGTGTGTCTGGGAGCTCCTTGTTCATTCATGCAGGCCTCCTAGCATTTTTGACCAATTTCCTCTTTGTTGGGATGCATCGCTCCTGAGCTTGGAGGAGGTCATCCTTGAATATTAACAAGCTTTCTTGGGGCCTTCTTCCCTCCAGGGCTTTGTCCCACGGCACTCTACTCAGCAGATCCCTGAAGAGGCCAAAGTCTGCTCTCCTGAAGTCCAGGGTGGTGAGCTTGCTGTGCACCCTCCTCGGTGCCCTAAGGATCTTGAACTCCACCATTTCATGGTCACTGCAGCCAAGGCTGCCATTGGCCTTCACATTCCCCACCAGCCCCTCCTTGCTGGTGAGAACAAGATCCAGCATAGCACCTCTCCTYGTTGGCTCCTCTACCACTTCAAGAAGGAAGTTRTCATCGCTGCAYTCCAGGAACCTCCTGGATTGCTTATGCCCTGCCATGTTGTCCCTCCAACAGGTATTGGRGTCGTTGAAGTCCCCCATGAGGACCAGCGCTTGTGAATGTGAGGCTGCTCCTATCTGTCTATAGAGGGCCTCATCCGCTCGGTCCTCCTGGTCGGGTGGCCTGTRGCAGACCCCCACCRTAATGTCACCTGTCCCTGCCCTCCCTTTAATCCAGACCCATAAGCTCTTGGTGGGCTCCTCATCCATCCCCAGGCAGAGCTCCCTGCACTCCAGCTGGTCATTGACCTAGAGGGTGACACCCCCACCTCATCTCCCCTGCCTGTCCTTCCTAAAGAGCCTGTATCCTCCCATTCCAACACTCCCGTCATAGGAGCCATCCCACCACGTCTCCGTGATGCCAATAAGATTGTAGCCGTGCAGGTGTGTGCACGTCTCTAACTCCTCTTGTTTATTCCCCATGCTACGTGCATCTGCATAGAAGCATTTACGTTGGGCCCCCGATGAAGCTGACTTACTGGCTGGGGTTCCTTTGTGCCGCTCTTCAGGCGCTCTCCTGCTGACCTGTGATCCTTCTCCAGGCTCTGGGCATCTGTTGCTGGCACTGGCATCAAACTGGTAGGAGTGGGATGGATTTTGAGGTTCCCTTCCCCTGGCAACTTTAGTTTAAAGCCCTCTTCACCAGCTTGGCAAGTCTATGTCYGAAGATGCTCTTCCCCTTCTCTGACAGATGGACCCCATCAGCCCCCAGTAGACCAGGTTTCTCAAAGCGAGTCCCATTAAGTAGCCAAACCCCTGACTGTGGCACCAGTCCTGTAACCATTTGTGGACTCACCGGTTTCAACTGGCCCTTTCAAACCCCTTCCCTGTTTGAGCGGTTGCAAGATACTTCCCAAATTGCTTAAGGTGATGAATTTGGGGATTAATTAAAATATAGCCTTAACAACTTCTCCTTCTCCCTGCATGTCTAGAACAAGCAACGGCAAGGCATTTAAATTTTTTTTTAACTGTAAGTATTGACACAAAAAGAACAGGTGATTTCTGTATGCTGCGAAGCTACAGGGTTACTCATTAGCACAGTTTTTAAGGGTGAGTTCATTTACTTCTTGAGAAACTGGGAGTCTCTGGCCTGATCTTGGCTCCTCCAGAGCAGGATCCAGCCATGACTTGGCACGGGATGTGCTGTCCTGGGGACAGGAGGTGGCTGCTGGGAGGCAAGGGCTGAAGCGTTCAAGGGGTGTGGTATAGAAGGGGGACTGCCCTGATCAGCAGGGGCTTCAGGGGATGGAAATAAGGTGAAGGTAGGATGGAGAGATAGAGGAAGAAAGTACGTGTGCTAGAGGGCTGGGAGGGTGGGAGAGAAAATGGAGATGAGGATTGCGCCTGCATGGGAAGTTGTGGCACCATATGGCAAATGCAGGGCAGTTCTTCCCAGAGAAGTTTGGCAAAGGCCACGTTTTGTAAGACCTCTTCTTTTCTACTTGGGGAGCAGAAAGCAAAGTGGCAAGCGTGCACTGTCCTGACATTGCTGGCGCCGGACACATCCCTGGGGTGTGTGGAAATCTCTGCCGCAGGGCAGGAGGCTTATGGAGGACACACCACACACCTCAGTGCTTACTCCACCTCTGGGGGCTTCTTGTCATCATTTTAATTGAATCCATTGCTGGATTCAAAGACTGCAAACACTCCGCTTTTGCAAAAACCAAAGTCCTGTCAAGCACGGTAGCAGTTGAAGCTGGTGCACTGGATTGATGTGGTCCTTCAGAATCAGCCGTGCAACTTGGGGGTTGGCTCTCGGAGAGAGGTGGTCRAAGTACAGCTGCCATGCAATCAGTGCTCAGGCGTTACCCATTATTTGGTGTTAGTCACCCAAGAGGCAGGGCCGCTGGAGGAAGCYACCCTGCCATGGTGGCCTGTCTGGAGTCAAGTTCCTCACCCCGTGGAACAGACTGTCTTCTGCAGGATTCGCTATAGGATTTGAGCAGCTTTTACTGCTGTAATGTAGCCCAGATTTTTGTTCTGGAGGCAGTAAGCTCTTTAATTTCACAGGGACTCAGATTCTGTCTCTAAACACTGATCTTTTCTGGCTAAGTCACCTTGGACAAATTATTTTCTGTGTTTGACTATGWCGTGGTTTAACCCCAGCCAGCAACCAAACACCACGCAGCCGCTCGCTCACCCCCTGCTCTGGTAGGATGGGGGAGAAAATCGGAAGGGCACACAAAGGAAAACCCACGGGTTGAGGTAAAACCAGTTTAATAGTGGAAATAAAACAAAGCAGAACAGTGATAATAACAATGATAACAACAACAATAACAGAATATACAAAGCAGGCGATGCACAATGCAACTGCTCACCAACCGCGCGTCCTGAACGAAACCACGTGTGCCAAACCCCAGAGCCCCCACCCCCACCACCCCTCTCCCCACAGTTTATACTGAGCATGATGTCACATGGTATAGAACACCCCATTGGCCAGCTGGGCCAACCGCCCCAGCTATGCTCCCCCCCAGCTCCCCCTGCACCTGGCAGGGCAGGGGAGGCTGAAAAGTCCTGGTGCAAGCACCACCCAGCAACAACCAAAGCATCAATGGGCCATCAACGTTCCTTTCGTTACCAAACCCGAAACCCAKCACCCCCTCCAGCTACTGGGAAGGGAGTTAACTCTGTCCCAGGCGGAACCAGGACAGACCATCTAGAAGAGGAGTGAGGTAYGTTTTTATGTTTTCTCTTGCGGTCTCTTGGAGCACCAAACACAATGGGACCGAGACCCTGTTGTACCAAGTGTTTTAGAAAAAGAAYAAGGACAGTCCTACTTCAGGTAGCTTAAAAATCTGAGTCATATATTTAGYTCCCTCTCAGGAGTGCTTTGAGTGTTAATTATGTTTTTAAAGCACTTAGTGCCTATCATCAGAAGCTCACTATAGAAACACAAAGTTAAATAGTCACAGATCTGTGGCCTCTTAGGAATTGTTCCCGATGCTGTACAGCATAACCATTCATAAATTTGCATTGATGGTAGAGAGCAAGCTCCAGTTCTCCTTCCTTGAGACCCCTGTCTGACAAAGCAATCAAGCTTATGCTTTACTTAAACACTTGAATAGTTTMACTGAGTTTAGTAACTTGGGTTTCGTAGCAAAGTACTTGAACTTAAACAAAGCTCTGCCTTCACCATATAGAGACTAAGACATACTAGAGCAATTCCAGGTTTTTATCTAAGAGGTATCTGTTGTGCTCGTATGTTCATTACAATAATAGATATATTACATAAAACACCTTGGATCCATTAATAGCGGGTGTTTTTGGAGAATGCAGATGTGTACAAGAATAAAGGCATCGCAGTGGAGAATATTTCTCTCTGATGACCAAATTAGCACCTTTATTTCTGTCCTTAGATATTGCAAGTCATGGTGTGTCACCCCTATGACCTATTTGCAAAGCACAAACAGATGGGAAGAAATTTGAAGAGCAGAAGCACTCTCTGGGGTGTCTGAGAGCACTGAAAGCACACCAGTAAACCAACAACAAATTGGCTTGGTCGCTGAGTGAGAATAGCATCCGAGCACAGCCAGAACAAGTGTTGTAAAAGAAATTAAATGCACTAAGGAAAACCCTGTAAAATAGACTTTCTTGACCTTAAAAAGTAAGTTCACAGCTCAGTAAAACACAATTAGCAGGAAGAAGCATGTACACACTTGCTGAAGATGCACATTTTAACTCTGAGTTTCTCTTTCTGCAGCTATGTTAACATAATAGTTACACGTTGGCTTCAAGACGTTCATTCTTCTTTTGGGAAAGCCCATTATGGGCAATGTCATCCCTTCTCTAATATGTTGGTCTTTAAAGAATAGATTAATGAGCAGATTTAGGGATAGCCCAGGGAGGGATAATATGGATCAAAGGGCCCCTGGAGAGAAACTTGGAAGCATGCTGAGGACCCTTCCGAAAAGTGGTATTTCTCAGGGTGCAATCCYACCTACCTTTTTTTCCACTGATTCCCAACTTTTTGGCATGTTGTCTCAGTTATGTGGGTACT
The DNA here is from genome assembly GCA_030449065.1 of Oceanodroma leucorhoa. Classification (NCBI taxonomy): domain Eukaryota; kingdom Metazoa; phylum Chordata; class Aves; order Procellariiformes; genus Oceanodroma; species Oceanodroma leucorhoa. The sequence goes on along the minus strand of JASVER010000060.1, from coordinate 1,530,008 downwards.
CTGCTTGGGGCCATGGGTTAAAAATACCACCTATACTTGCCTCCTTCCCCCAGTCTTCAGGAGTGGGAACTATGGAAGGAGGAGGGAGCTCCTTGGTTTGCCTYGTCAGCCTGTGTAAGGTTTTATAGTCTGACCTGGTACAGCAGTTTGGTGACCGTCTCCAGTTTTCTGCCCTTTCCCGTTCCCCGGGCTCTGCAGAGGAGATGCCCTGTGCGTGGGGCTGACACAGTTCGCGTGCTGAACGTGTCACCTATCATGTAACCAAAAAACCCAAAATAGAGTAGCCAGCTTTGTGTTTATGATGTCTGTGGTAAAGTGTGGTATTTCTTAATTTCCTTTCGTACCAAATGGCAACTTTTTTCCCCCTTTCCAACAGGCTAATCTATAGAGAGAGGAAATGTTTTACAAAAAGGAAACCAAGAACATGCATTAAATGAAACCACAAACACTAACAGCTTGTTATAGAAACATGGAATGGAAATAACAGATTCTTTGTGAAAATAAAAGTGAAAAATATTATTTTTAACGTTTGAATGGGGTTCAAAAAATGTTGGCTTGTGTGTTTGTGGATTCTGTTCTTTTTCYGTTTCCACACTTGTTCCTGTGGCTCTGCTCTGATTCCCGGGGTAGTCCTGTCCCACTGCGGGTGTATCTCTAGTCGCAGTTTCTCTGGGGGCAAGATGGATTTAAGAAATTCTTGTTTCCCCACCTTTGGCTGYGTGGTCCTGGGCTGGCACTGCAGCKCGGCACCTCTGTGGTSTGCCCAAGCAGCAGCTCTGCCTGGATGCARAAGGGTTGTGATAGGGATGGGAATGGACTGCATTACCCAAAGTTAAATTTTACGCTGGAGCATGAAAGCAGCAGCGTGGAGTCAAACAAAAGGTTCATCTGGCCCTGGGTTTCTGACAGTGGCTGGTAGGAGTGACTACCCGGGGATGAATAGTTTGCAGAATGGCCCCACAAATCACTGCATCAGCAAAAATGAGAGGGGTGATATTTTGCTGCTGAGGGCAGAAGAGTTTGGGAACTTCTTAAACTGCCTATACTACAGAAGATGTTATAATGAGCAATGTATCCTAATTTTCCTTTGTGCCTTCTGATGCTTGGGTTGGGTCTCCAAATAAATGAGGAGACCTCAGTGCAGAATCACAGAATCGTGGAATGGTTTGGGTTGGAAGGGACCTTTAAAGATCATCTAGTTCTAACAGTTGCTCAAAGCCCCGTCCARCCTGACCTTGAACACCTCCAGTGATGGGGCATCTGTAAGTTCTCTGGGCAAAAGAGCTGCTCTTGCCATCTGTAGTGCTCCTTTCATTTTCTCTGAGCAGGTCTTGCACGTAGCCATGTGTCCTGCCAGACTGATTTCCAGGCAGCTCAAACAGGAAAGCAAGATAGTTTGTACTTGCTTGAATTGCAATCTACCTTCTAAAAATAAAGCTGCAGACAATTGCTTAATTCATCAGCCAAACGGGCTCACGGCTGACCATCATAAATATGCAAGATTGCTTTTACCCTTGGCCTTTCTCATTCAAGCTGCTGTGTCCCAAGCTATCTGATAGGCACTGAGTCAGGCGGCGTGCATGGGAATAGCCTGGGTGCTTCAGCAAAGTCCATGAAGTGCAGAGCTAGCACTTAGGTGTTTGCTGAATCAATATACCATTAGGTGCATGGACTGAGGACCTCGTCTTTCTTTTGAATGGTGACGCACCCTAAATTGATCTTTGAAGTTACTGGAACAGTATCAGATTTTTAATGTGAAGTCCTGCCATGGTTTATGTTATATTGCATTGGTAGGCTACCAATACAGACTCTTCTTATGATAATTCATCAAGTTTTAGATAGATGTATGTTAACTCATAGCAGATGTATTGCTGGACAAAGCTTTTAGCGTTGCTCTGTAACCTCACWGCTGTCAACGTGAAGAGAAGCTGTGATATCTCGCTTCCGTACAGAGAATTCACCTCTCGSAGAGCCTCCATAGTAGCAGTTGCATGCCTTGAGTCCCCCTCTTGTCCTGGAGCCTCAGCAGGTAACTCCCAGATTTATGGCTCATAGTGGAGCAACCATCCCTGCTTACATGTTACTRGTCTGGTGTTAAGAGGGGAAAAAGGCAAAAAAGGTCCAGAGGGAGAAGCCTGGGGAGCATTTTGCCTGCAGCCACTTGAATGACCAACATTGGAGAGAAAGGGTCCTCGAGATAAATTGAACGCAGATTGCTGACGCTGGAGCGTCTCACCAAGAAGGTGGTTTTAAGCCATASAAATCCAGTCGTATTGCCTCCGAATCAAGCTGCGTGTCCCAGGGTGCTGTGCTGTGCTGGGGGGGACTTGCTCTGTATGCCAGGCAGCTGGTTGCTCTCTAATTAGGTCTCATTACTTGTGTCTGGGGTGTTGGGTGCTCTTCTATTGATTTTCCCCTCTCCTCTTTAACGGAGAGTATTCTTTGTTTTCTTATTGCTACCTGGCTATGACAGTTCTTCGTGATGGTTTATGCCAATTTAAAATAACAGTGAGAAGATTGCTTTAGACTGTTCTAAACACTTCATGGAAATATCTTGCTGTGTGTTGGTGGGGAAATGGTTCTGCGTGCATCTCAGTAAGATTGAATCCTTGAAAGCAGGCCTTAGGCAAGGCTTAATAAAGTGAGCTCTCTGGAGCTCTTCAACATCTTGAACGTGGATGCAGTGTGCCTGGAGTCAGACATCTCACTAAATGATCTTAGTGATGTGTTTGACCCCGATTTTCCTTTTTGTTATACTTTGTGATTTACTACTTTTTGGCTTTTTTCCCCCCCCTTCTCTCCAGTAAATAACACAGATATTTCCAGAATGTGATGGTCCCATATGTTAGTCAGAGACATAAATTTGTATTTGTGTCATAAAGTGCAAGTGAGATTGCTACAACACATTCATTTCTTTGCCTTTTCTGCAAATACACTTCATCCATCCCCGCTCGCAGATAGATCCAAGTCTGTTATCTGGATCTGAGAGTCAGCTGCTGGTGCTGCATATGTCACTCCATTCCTTGGCAACTGCCTCAAATATATCAATGCCTTGCCTGCAAGATACATATCCTTTCTTACAACGCATGTATCTTGCACCTGCTGATGTAACGATGTGGCTTATTACAGCATATTTCATCCCAAAAAGCACTATGAAGTGCATTCCGGTCMCAAGAGTCCCTTTTCCTACAGCGGGTACAGCGATGCTTTGGGGCGCAAACGCCGCTGCTGAGCACCACGCGCAGTGGGGCACGAGGTGGAGGTGGGAAGAGCACAGGAAAGCCGTATCCATCGAAGCCGTAGACCACGCTGAGGGCAGCAGAGTGTGACTGGTCATTTTGAGACAAACTTTTAACAACTGTAAGGGGTTGTCCTCTGCGTTTGAATTTCTCATTTGAAAGGGGGAGCTCCCAGCAGCAGGGCATCTCCTGGGGTGGTTATGTCAGTATAAGCGTGGGAAGAGCATTGCTCTAATTAGATTGCCAGGACTGCTTCAGGGTTTTCCTTGGGATATAAATGTCCTTCAGTCTTGTCTTCTGTATCTGAACAAGATATCTATGTGTAAGTCTCCCATCGAAGCACTGCCTGTTCTCCCTGCTGAGCTGCAGAGAGCTTTTCCTAGMCAGGTCTTTATGGTTTTCTGACTTTAAACCAGTTCTGTTGCTAAGTCCTGCCTTTTTTTTCAACAAGTTATTTTAAAAATGTGAAGTAGAATCGTAGATGCTAATATCTTCAGACTTTCAGGGAGCATAAATCTATGTCCAAGCTCTTCTACTAGTCCCAGTAACTAAGTTATTCCTCTGAACTAAACAGCCTCGGCCAGTTGAAGGATTTCTGTTATTTTGTGCGTGAGGTGAATCTTGATTGGGAAATTATCATTTGCAAGCAGAACTTCGTAGTGTAATGGCCTAAACAGGGTGAGACTGGCTTTGAAATTCTCCCGATGACTATATTCTCCTTGCAACGGGTGCTGATCCTCCCTCTGGCTCTGAAGGTAATTTCTTCGTGTTTCCATTTCCATATAGATAAGAAAACTTCAATTCTGAATATGTGTATGTATGTACATATATACATATATATGTGTATAAATGTATATTTATGTTAAAATATTTCAAATGAGACTTCAAACTCTGTGCAGTCTAGCTGTGCTCTTTTCATAGAGTACAAGGTGGGAAGAAACATTGATGTTGTCTGACTGTTCCCATAACGATGTAAGAGCAGCTGTACTTAAATCATTCTTGATAATCTCTCCTTAAATATATTTAGTAATGAGGAGCTGTGCCTGTCCTGGGCATCCTGTTTTTGGTGCTTGCCTAGCTGGGCTGCTGGAAAATGTGCACAATTCTCACACATCCACCTGTCACAATTATTTAASTGAAATCTTAGTCGTCTGTTGGACAAATTCATTTTGGTGAGAATTATTCAAATGATTTTACATACACAGGAGCTTTTTTAGAGATGAAATATGTTGCATTACAGGTAAAATATGCTATATTTTCAGTTAGTCTGTGTCTCACTAAAATCYGTGCTTGCCAAGCATGGGCCCAGCAGCATTCATCTGCTGCCTTTTTTGAGTACACATTTGTCATTCAGTGTGAAGGCAGAGGTTTGAAATTTTCTTGAAACCATCTTTTACTAGTCATCATGTTCATGTTTATCTCTGCAGTAAACCAACAAATCATTTGCATGGCAAAGGACACCAAACAGTTCTGTCAGATCCTTGCAGCTGAAGGAGATGTTCAGATATGCTAAAAGACAGCTCACTGGGAAAGTACTGTCCAAATGGAAGGTGATAGCATTGATCCTTTAGCAAGGGGGATTTGTCGGAAGCCTGCTGCAGCATCCGATTTTGTGGATATGCTGGCTTCTGATAAGTGGTCGGCCCTGGGAAAAACATACCTAACTGAATAAAATTGTATAGGGTTCAGGGGGATACTGATTTTTCCACTGGACTCCAGTATTTAAGCTCATTTTTAAAGTTTGTATTGGTTGGTTGTTCCCCCCGCCCCCCAAAAGTGATCTCTTATCTTCTAATCCCTCTAATACTACTTTTGGTTTCCATTGCAAGAGTGTGAGGATGCGTTGGGGAGGCAGGGAGAGCAAAGGAAGCTGGCAGAGCCAGTTGTGTTTGGTACTCCCTAGACAATCTCCATAGCCCTTTAACAGCGCATGGCTGCATGTTGGGTAGGTGTAACCTACAGTCAGAGGAACTTGCGTTATTTAGTCTAGTAAACAAAARGTCTGAGCAAAGACTGGGAGAAAATTGTGTAAAAACTGCTGCAGGGAGAAAAGAGAAAATTCCAGGTCTCGGGTTCCACCAAAGCTGCAAAGGAAAATTGGTGCCTGTTAGTCTGCCAATTACCCTTATCGTTAATGAGTCCTCCTTTAATAGTCTGCATTTGCAGTGATCAGCAGGACAACACTAAAAACTTCAGCAGTTTTCCGTAATTTATAGCATTACCTATGACATTTCGCCCTTTGGTATCTATTCTAGTTTCTCATAAATACCCCTAAAAGCCTATCTGTTTTATCCTCTCTTTTCATCTTCACTGAGGGGTCACGCAGAGGCGATATCCGCAGTGTAACACACAGCACATATTRGGCCATTTACCTCATCGTTTTTGCCTTTTTTCCCTGAGTCAGAAATTTCTTGTTAGCCTTCAAATCTCTGGCTGAAGTGAGGCCAGAAGCACATGTCCCTGGGAGAGCTATTTGGGCTGGAAGATCCATGGTGCTTAGCTTAATAAGAGCTGTACTTTTCAAAGACATCTACTTCAATTTTCTCCTTATGCTTCCCTTATTTTTCAGTACCATTTCAGTATYATTTATTTCTTCTTGAGGAGGGCTTCGTGTTCCTCTTTCCTATAAGAATGTGTTTTTCAATCTGAGCTAGACGTACTCTGTGACTCATGCAGCATGATGACATAAACAAATGAGGAAGGATGCAACTAAAAAATTTGCTTTTCCAGAAATCTTTCCTGTATTATTTCCTCCTGTTCTTTTYCCTCCTCCACCCCCAGTGTTAAGGCTCAGGACCCCTGTTTTTCAGAAATGCTTTTCAATTTCAGATACTCTTCCCTCTTTTCAAGCTTTCTTAATGAAAGAAGTTTCCTCAGCTAAGGTTTGTGTTGGTAGGGGTAACATTTTCCTTCATCTAGGCTGACATGTAGCAAAATGCTTTTCCAACACGCCTGCTGCCTGGGGAGCCTGTTTGGCTGGGTGCTTTATAAATGAAGGCTGTGTATCACATTATATTGTATTTTACCAAAGGTTTTCTCTATCTTAGAAAACTCCTGTCTCCTTATGAAATATACTGCCAGTTTAAGGAGAGAATAATATATTTTCTCTAACTGTACTCAGTCGAGGAATAATTTTGCTGTAGAGATTAAATTTTTATATCATCTTGAAGAAAACCAACTCTTTGTCAGTCCCCAGGGGATCTGATGTCTGGCCGTTTCAGCAGGAGTGGCTCAGATCTTAGCAGCTCAAAGCGGTGTCTTTTTTTTCCTTCTATTCCTGCAATATAAGAGCAATATACTCCTTTCGTCCCAAAGTTCAGATGTTTTAGGAGATTCTGAAAAAAAAAAAAAATCCTCTTTTTGTTTCTAAGGTACTTGTTGGGTGAATGTGGCTTAAGGATGAGTGAAGCTCACAACTGTTCAGAGCTCTGATCTACACTGAGCATCTAATCTTGATGCAGCCCATTACCATCTCATGAGCTTGCAAAATTCACTAGGGAGTGAATTCGCTCCGAAGACCAAGCTTTTTTGTGAGGGATTAGTGCTGTTTATCGCTATAGATAGGCTGGAGCAGGCATCAGGAGAGACTTTTTGGCAGTGGTTCAGCACTTCTGCTTTGGTGGCTGCCCAGAATGATAAAGGATTTGGTCTGTGACTTGGGAACAGCTCTGACTCTGTACTTTTTAGCCCAGTTCTTCAAGGAAATAAGCTGATGGGATCATGCTCTTGCTCTTTCTTGCTCGTTGTGTCTCTGTGTGTAACTTCTGGCCCTTCTGGGCCAATTGCAAGCAGGTTTGGCAAAGGGCTGGAGGTTTTCRAAGTGTGAAGATGCTACAAGCACGTGCTAGTAAGAGGCCACAGCAGAAGGCTGTGCTGGAAACCAGCCCTGGATGGTTGTGCGTGGGGAACGAAGGGCTTCAGGGGTGATTTCCCCTTTCTGCTCCTGTGTCACCAGAGGCACTTACTCATTTGCAGCGTTATGCCATTTGAACGCGATGTGAGAGAGTGCTTATCCTTTGAGTCCCAAACAGCGTTTCCATGCAGGCTGTGAAGGGCAAACAGAAAATGGAAGAAGGTGTATGTGCTACCTCCAGAAACGTGCAGCCTGTAGCTCTCGGCTCCTGACGYGGGCCGGGGCCCTGCTGCGGTGACGGCGGTGTACGCAGGGACTGGAAAAGGCGATTCGGAGATCAGGTGAGCCCTTACGTAGGCTTGGGAGGCGTGTGGCTGTCTCTCTGTACCTCAGACGTGGGTTAATGCAAAGMCCCGGGAGCTCCCTGCCAAGAAGGAGCTTTCCCTGGGTTCCTGCTGAAGGAACCACACAGGCTGGGCTGAGGATAATTTCTGAAGTTATAGTAAAGGCCTCTCAAGCCCGCAGAARTGTGCGCTTCTTTGTGCAGCCCTAAAATGGGGCAAATAAAAACAAATGAATGAATGGATTGGCTGGATGRGGGTCTACTGTAACCATTTGTTTTCAGTCCTGCTTCTCCTGAGGCATCTTTTCAGCCAGTTGGAAGCAAATTTCTTCCTCTTCTGCTTGGAYGTGAATTATCTTTCTTGCCAAACGTTACTTGAATCTTGCTTTGAAGTGCCGTACACCAAAGTGGCATCCCAGCTGCACGGATGAACCCTTCTGACAGCCTGAACTGGAGGATGAAATGTTTAACCAGCATAGAGACAGACACGTAGATCCTCCCTGTCACATCGCACCTGGGAATATTCGTCTTTGTGACTATCCCTGAGGCTGTGTTTGCTATCCTGGGTGGCACTGAAAGAGAGGATGATGGTCCCACGGTAGTGCCCTGCCCAACACRTATGAATTCATCACCATCACTGATTCCTTTGGTTAAATGATATGGATTTATCTGTACTTACTGAGACAGGATTTATAATAGTAGAAGGACTGAGAAGGTTGTATGCAGAAATAAGGGAATATACTTAGTGAGTAGAGTGAAATGTATGCTGGGGTGTGTGTGTCTAGTTGTCATGATTATGRTCTTGGAATAAGGCAGTTAATGGCATTATAGGCTCATCAGTCAAAGCTGMTGAATATAAAGTGATGTCTCGGCATTTCTCTGGTGCCTCTGCAGTCAACAGAGAGGCTTCATTTCGCCAGGACCTTCATTTTGCCTTGTCACAGCAGAGCCTGCTACCTTGCGACAGCTGAGGGCGTGGGGGCACAGATGGGTCTGTGTCGGCTCTGCCCATGTCTTGGCTGTACTTTGGGAGAGGTGGAGTGTGCACCATCCCCTTGTATATCTTTACTCTCTAATAAAACCACAGATGGGCAAGTAAGGAAGGTGTCCTCGTGCTCTTCAGCAGCTCCCACCCTGCTCTCCCCAGTCTTCATCGCTGGTAGATGAGGTTTGAAGGTTTGGCTGTAGAGTACAGCCAGCCTGCAATTTTGGTGCAGCCATCTGAATTCCTTGACAAAGATGCCCTTCCTCCAGGCATCTCCTCCTGCTGCTAATACCAGCTCAGGTCCACCAGGCTGAGCAATGTGGAAAAGGCTGGTATAGTTGGTTCCTGTGGTTGTTGGTGTTTTGAACACTGATAGCTAGATGCCTCCCATCTAATTTCAGATACTTTACAGAGGTGCTGTAGTTGGGAGCCCAGTTACCTTCGCCAAGACAGAGGTAAGCACCTCTGGAGACTGATTCAGATCTTGTGGTGGATGAATTACCCTTGGAGGGATGAGTCTTTCCCTCAGGTGTGGGACTCTGGGAGAAGTGCTGCCTTGGGTGTCTAAGTTAAACAATTATAATCTGTTGATAATAACCCGAGCTTGTGKTTTTTAAACCTGCTTTAAACAGAGCAAGATGCTGTGATGTTAGCGGTTCTGATATCCCACTGGGTGGGAACCCCAGGTGCCACTGCCCAGTGCCGAGGTCCTSCATCCACGGAGCCTCTGCCAGCCTTAACCCAGCTCAGAAAGTTCCCACTTCTCGTCAGCCCTTCTTACAGATGTGCAGATTCAAAGCACCRATAGCAAAAGCATTGGGGAAGTGAGAAATGTGTTAAAACGAATGAAGAAAAGCAAAATCAAGCTTTAAAAGTAAACTGGTAGATCCTGAGGATACCTGTAGTAGAAGTATGAGGGTGCTAGATGCGGTGGAAGGACTTCATAGCTCTGTGTTACAGTCTTTCTGGCCAAGAACTAGCATTGGTAGACAGTAAGACAATTTCGTATGGATTTTGGTGGAAACATTTCATGCGGAAGGTGAAGAAGAAGGAATTAAAATCATAAACTGAATTTCTGTTAGAATGTGTCCTTTGTAGTGGTAAAACCCTCAGCTGATGAAATGAGGAAGCTGTTTTGTCTTTTTGGTGTAAAAAAACCAAGACATGATCTAGGGTACCCTAAGGAAATTTATGCACACGTAACAGGTGCACTGTTCCTGAGTAGAATCTAATTTTGATAAAGAAATAGAGATTTTGAGAAGAATTGTCTCTTTGTGAGAATATTTGTTTTTTAAATACTGTTTTAGTTCTGTTGGAGTCTGTGTCTGAAGTGAAATTGGTCTCTCTTCTCTTCGTAAGCAAGCTGAACCTTGTCCTTCCAGCCATTTGGGGTTAGGAAGTTCATGGAGTGATCTGCTGGCCTTCTGCAGGCCAGAAAGTTTCACCTTTCCCAGTTTTCTTGCCTTACTCCTCTGGCTGTTGCTGAGCCTAGAGATGGAAAAAGGCAGCCTGGATATCTAATCCATCCCCMCGTCACAGCCAGCTGCTCCTTGCAGTTGATTTGTTATTATTGTCCTCGGATAAAAATAATCAAGCCCAGTGCAGTCAGAGGGACCCCATCAACTCTCAGAAGCTCCCTAGCAGGGAAGGCTGTTTAGAGGTTCCTTGTCGGAAGGAATAATAATAATAATAATTTGTGTTCAAGTGCTTCAAACTGTGATTTACATTCATAGGTGATTTTCTTATTGCCTCACAATACTACTTTTTGAGGAAAAAAGAGTTTAAATCTGTGTCTTGTAGCTGGGGAGGCAGAGTGTTTTGTCCAGGGCAATGGAAATCCGTGGTAGGTTTGGGAGCTGGACCATGCTCTTGGATCATGAAGCCCTGTGCATAACCTCAAGGTTATTGTCCCTTCAAAAGCATCAGTGGTGACGACAGTCTGTTCTGCTCTCAGAGTCAGGGCTCTGCCATTAAAACAAAGGGGACTATATCCTGGTGTCTTTCTTTAAAAAACAAAACAAAACACAAACCAAAAACCAAAAGAAAATCATCCATCAATTTTTTTTTTTGTTTCTGACAAAAAGAAGAGCGTGAGTCTCTGCTAATGAAAAATATTAAAATTCTAGGTGTCCTGTATAATAAATAATAACATGAGCATGAACTTGGCTTCCCACAATCACCACGAAATCATCAATATAGCTCTTTTTGTGCAGCTCATTTTGAACTTTGCCTATTTCCTTCAGCTATGCAGATATAAATAAATAATTCCACTTGATAAAGGTCTGGGAATGCTATACTTTAAAAGATAAGAAAGCTTTGAAGGGAAATTGTTTTTAAATCCATAACATTTGTATGCTGTTCACTGTTCATACTGAGCAAAAATTCATGCAGTTGCCAGTTAACCAACGCTATTTTATTCTTATTCTGTGTTCAACCTATCCTTCTCCTGGGGACATCTAACCTTATATGTAATTACCTCTCTGAGAGTGGGAAGGAGGCCTAAATAACCTTCCTAACAGCTAAATAAATGCACAGATCCCTGGGACAGGTTATCAGTTGGATGCTGGTGGCAGAGTTATCCGGAACACTGTGCCTAAGCCATGAAGAGTTTCAAGACTTGAGTCATTTTCTTTCCAGCATTGGRCCAAAGAACTAGAATTTGAAATGTTTTCAGAAAACCAAACCAAAACACCATGGATTTTCAGATTATTTTTGTTTCTTTGATAGCTTGGAAATAACAGTGATGAATTTTAACAGGTGGCTTTTTTTCTCTCGAGGTCTGTCCAAGTCACTTGGTCTCATTGAAGGCTATGGTGGACGTGGTAAAGGTGGGCTTCCAGCCACCCTGTCCCCTGAGGAGGAGGAGAAGGCAAAGGGACCACATGAGAAATACGGCTACAACTCCTACCTCAGTGAGAAAATTTCACTGGATCGTTCCATACCAGATTATCGTCCAACCAAGTAAGTACCRGTTGCTCCATGAAGGAGTGCACATGTTCAGGTATCATCCGGGAGCCAGGAGTGATGGTTGCTTTCATATTCTCGTGTGATACTGTTYGTTCTTCTCTTCTTATCGTTCACAGGGCCATGCTCAGTAATGAGCAACCGATGTAGTTTGGCTGAAACTGAGATAGTTCATAAAGACGATTTATCAGGAATAAAAAGCTAATTTCTTCCCACTCTTCTCTCTCTCACTTTTTATTTTCCTAAAGCAATACATTATTTTGGGTGGTAGTAATGCAGTCAGAAGCTCACATCTGCYTTCGTCAGCAAAGGGCTGTTCACTGAGCTATTGGCCTTTGGTGTTTATTACCCTGTAAATGTGTGCAAAGACTCTTCCTCTCTCCGCCCTTGTCGGCTCCTTCGTACCCCTGCAAGACGTCCGGGGCTCTCCAGCTGTCCTCACCTTCCTCCCAACGCAGTCTTCCTCCTGGGGCACTGCTGTGGGATCTCCTGTTGGAGATCTGTGCAGAAGCCTTTGAAGGGAGCCCAATGGCTCAGGTGGCAATACCCTTCCTCTACTATTTTTCCAGAATGACCTTTTAATATGATGATGATGATGATGTTTACCTGCTAAGCACCGCAGAAGAATAGACTTTAAATGAGATGCCAAATCATTTCGTTAAGAGTGTGAGAAAAGACATGCTGCAAGTTTATCTTTATGAAAGTTAATTTTAGATATGGCTAGCAGAGTGTTCCTCAAAATAGGAAAGTGTCAATTTGTCCAGGCCTGAAGTGAAATCCTTGATAAAAAAGTGAGCTGAGAGATATTTAGATTCTGAAAGATAGGTGTTCAATGCCTGTGTCATTAGGACAGTGACAAAGCCATTGCTTGGCATCTGCAAACCATTGAAAATCATGCAGCAAGGGGTTGCAGCTACATGTCTCCAGCATACTGGCAAATTGTTAAGGATGTGAGAGCATGGAGGGCTTTTGTTCCTTCACTTCTCTGCATGCTGCATGAATTTCAAGCAGCCACTCAGAGTTTCCAAGGCTGTCAACCACTGACAACAGAAATATTTGGATGGGTTTTGAAAGGAATGGAGGCTCAGCCTCCAATTCTGCTGGTACGGTTCATCTGGACAAAATGAATTGCAGGTATAAATTGCACCTTTGGCTACATGATATGCAAATCCCACTATAATGACAAATTCTTGAAGTGAGACCTTCTCTACAGCTACCTGAGCCTGAGCTTCTTATTTTCWTTTCTCATCCAGAACTCTGACTTCTAGCAGAGCCAGCATTACTTTGTGAGAATTAATTTGAGAAGTAATGTTTTTTTCAGATCTTGGGGGGAAGCAAAGGATTAATTCTGACATTTTTAGGTTTGCATTGTATTCTTCCTCAGTGCCACTATCTGTCATTTCATGGGAGGGTGGTGGAGAGCAGACACAGCGATTTATTAAATATGCATCATTTTGGAGCTGGGCTAATAATTTGGAGAGAATTTGTGGGTACTGACTGCAGCTGCATAACTTAGTGTTTTTTATCTATGTAATAACTTCAGGAGTGTGTTTTGCTTATTGCTGCTTTTTTTCTTTTTTTAGGGATCAATTGTCTTGGTATTGTAAGAGCGCGGTTGGTCTCGTTATGAAATAGGATTGAGTTTGCTGGAGGGTTTGAAAAGTTTCAGCTTTTTCTACTTCTGACTTCAAGATCCAGTCGCTCTTTTGTGCATGCGATTTTATGGCTGATTTTATGAAGGGTTTAATACAAACCATTTAAGTCAAGTATCCTGGTCTCTGATTAAAATAGATTCAAGTCAAAGGAAATTAGCCTAAATGGTTTTGAAATTGTGGCATTAGTGGGGAAAAACTGTTGAAAACCCTCCAGCTGATAAGCATTACAAAGCATGTATTAGTTTTAAATATAATAGTGAAGCCTGTTTGGTTCAACTAAAGGCTGTTTAGTGTCCGGAATGCCGATGGACTCGGGCTATTGCTAGCAGCAGCTGTTGTTCATGTGTTCTTTCCTTTTAATTTTCTCTTTTTTTAAAGAAAAAGATTAACATGGTCAAGTGTCACTCTCCTGAGTGGTGAGCTACGCTGGGTCAGACCTCTTAGTCCTTTTCCTGCCCCTTCTTTGTGACTCTGGCCAAAGTGAAAGGGAGTGAGGGGAGTTTAGGGGAAATTTGGCATGTTTTGTAATCTTTCTGTATTTAGGCTCCCTGCACCTCGTGGTCAGCGTCACTAAGGGTTCAGAGACGCAGGTGTCCCTGCTCAGAGTGATTTGCAGGCAGATGCTGGCAATGAGGAGGCATCACGAGTCCCAGCTGATGGCCTTTTGAGTCCCTGCCCAGGCAGCAGAAAGGACAGAGGCCAGCTTCCCTGGAGAAAATGGTCTAAGAGGTGTTGGGTGCAGGGTGGTGCTTAGGAGAAGGTAAGGTCTTTCCTAGGGCCAGCTGTGGGGGCAGGGTACCTTGCTTGTCTTGATTTGGGGAGTTGTGGTGTCTCTTTTTGGTAGTTTGGATTRTCATCTTCATTTTGGTTATAAAATGCAGTTTATTTGAGATGTTCTTTTCTTTTCTTTAAAAGCTGAGGCTGCTCACCTGGGCTGGAAGGTAGAAAGTCTACCCTGCTGTTCACCACTTGAGCAGTATTGGGCTTTACGCCGGAGTGATTCCCAAAAAAGGGCTGCTGATCGTATGGATACGTGAAATAGGTGTGTGATACTGATACTGTAAGGGAGCTGTGCCTGTAAGACCTTAGTCTTGAGCTYAGCAATACTGATGTTTCTGATCCTGGCCTTCTACTGGGTAGGAAAGGTTGTGTTGCATGTGCAGTGCAATGTGCTTTTAGAGTGAATCAGATAACGGTATTACATTTTGGATGACTGAGAAAGCTACTCCTTTGGTGAAAATAAGGGAGGACTAGTATTTTGGTGCAAAGGACCTTATTTCAAGTCTTGCTGCGGAACAGTGGCATAATGAGATAGGCATAGGCAACACATTTCTATCCTGCTTGATTAGATTTTTGGACTTTAAGATGAGATTCCTGCGTGTTCTGGAAAACAATTACTGCTTCTAGATTGGAAGTACCCAAGGTGCTGCCCACAGACTGCAGAACTTCTACACAAATCTCCAAAAAAATGAGCTGGAGAGATTTTCTTCAATTTTCTGCAAAAACTGTGAAGGACAAGGCTGATCTGTGAGTTTTATTGTTGATCAATTCACAGCATTTTCTGTTTGCCTATGAAGGATGGGGGGATTTAAGAAGACATGTTGTTTTCTTTATTGAAAGTGAAGCATATTTACATGGGATCCTAGGGGCTGCTAATATTCCCTGCTTTGATACTAGATTTTATGCACCTCTGTCTTATTCTATGATGCATGATTTAATGGGAACCCCTCCCACATGTAGGGGGAAAATAAAAATTGCTGTGTTAGATCAGCCTGCCTGTCCGTTTTATCCAGTATCTAATCTCCGATAGTGAAATTACCAGATGCTTCAGGTTGAAGAAATCATATTAAGGAAAACTATGAAATAATCTGCCCATCTAGTACGTTCTGTCTTCTCTATTCTCTCTTTCAATCCTATCTATTAAAAATGTGGAGTTCTCATTATCTCTTTAAAAGTCTATTCCTTTCTGGAATCCTGCTAAGCTCTGATTCAGTGGTATTTTATGGCATTATGGGATTAAGGAGTAGATTTAAGAAAAATAATACCCATAATTGTTAGGACTATTGAATCATTGGGTGAAGATGACATATTCCTGCTGCTGCGAATCTCTCAACAGCTGTTCTCGTGCAGGCAAGCTTCAAGATATTAAAGTGAAGAGGAAAAATGGTGTAAGTGATAAGCAACATCCACAACTTGGCTTTCAGAGGTTTTGAGAGCTTCCTAGCCAGGAGACCCTACCCCTTCCTCCTGCCTGCCTTGTGGGTCCTGCATATGGGTCAGGCAAAGCATGGAAAAACGTTGGGATTGTGCRTGGGGAGTTTGATCGGCTTTTGTGTTTTTGCAGCATGCACCTGGTAAAAGGTTTGCATTTACTAGTTGGACCACACGGCCTTAGAGCAATGTCCTGGGCAGAGGTATATCATCACTTGGAAGCCTTTGCTAAAGATTAAACAGTTACGTATCACTGACTTGATTTTAATTTTTCCCAGTGGCATGTTTTGGGGTTGAGTCAGAATCATTACACTCAAGTGTCTCAGGTGGCTGAATCACCTGTTTATTTCTGTAGCTGCCTTCCTTGGGAGCCGGGGAGCAATTGGGCTTTTTAGCACCATCTGGCTTTAGCTGGTTTTATTACCAGACAATTCTGCGTAGCAGCTAGTTGAAAGTCTTTCTTTGGGATACAGTGGAAGAGACAGAGAGTTTTAGAGAAGACTTTGGGTTGTTCTTTGACAMCTTGCTTAACTTAAAGGAACTAAATCCATTCTTGATTTTATTTTTATTTAAAGTGGTTAGTGTGTGCCCTTTGGGGGCTCTCAGCATGTACATGCTGGGTGCTAGGACATATTCTGGGGTGCCGGGAGCAAGCTGTAGCAGGAGGCACTGCTCCCTTTGGGGTCTCTTCCCACCCCTGGAGAGCCTCTTGCCCTCTGCCATGGGGCTACTTTTGGGTCTCAGCCTCCACTCAGGTTACTGGGGTGTTGCAGGGCCAAAGAATTGGATTTTGGTTTTATAATCAAAACTGAATACATCTTTGGAAAGTCATGAATGTGGATGCGACTTAGATACATCAGGACTGTCCCGGAGTTTGGACCYTGGAGTCTTGTAATTCAGTCTCCTGCCTATGAGACCACACCTGCCTTCACATCTCTCTTGTGCTGGACCCAAGACGTTCTCATCCTGCGCTGGATGCTGGCCGTACCTGCTCTCAGGGGCTTCCCCTGCAGACTCCAAAACTGACAATGTTTTGTGCCGTGAGGCTCAACCTGTGCGCTGTGGTTGGCTCTGATGGGGTTCAGGAAAGTCTCTGCAGGTTTCAGGTGCTATCATATTTATTTATTGTCTTGTGAAGAAGAGCAAATCTCTTCCACTATGGAAATAACTAAAAAGATCTGGCTTTCCAAGTGCCTTTGTCTCAGTTTTGTCTTGTACCAAGATACTGAAATGAGATACTTCCTCAGCATTTATCATGACTTGGGCAGGAGACTGCCCTGTATGCTGCTTCATACATCTGGCATCACATTTGTCTTAGTGTCTCATTTCTTCCCCAAAACAGAAGGMATACAACCTCCTTCAAGCTTTGCTTGAAACAAAATGCTTTTTGCCTTCCCCCCCTGCCCCAACGAGGATATTCTTATTGGTAGACATGGCTGAGATTTGCAAATATTATTGCAGAAAGTGAGGGAGCTCTTTATTGGTGGTTTCCTCAAGTTTTTAGGAGCTGGAACATTCCTAGAGTCGCACATTTGTGATATTATGGCAGTTACTTAGTCATGTCCTGCCCTGGGGTGTTTAGCCAGGCTTGATGAAATGAGTCTGAGGAGAAGGACAGCGCTTAAGAATAGAAAAACAAACTACTTGAATTATGCTGGTGATATTTGCTGGGAAATAGAGTTTCATGACTGTTTATTTGTAGTCATTGCTGTTTATTGCAAACAAAGGAGGTCAAAAGAGCTCTTTCTCTCTTGCGTGCACAATATGTTATTTTACCTTTTGCAAAGAGTTTTTTGTTTTGTTTTGTTTTTTTCTTTTTTTTTTTCAATCCCACGTACAAACAATAGCAAAGAAAAGAGAGGCAAGACAAAGTGATTTTTCTTCATCAAATAATGGAAGGAAAAACTAGTGAGGAATCAAGACAGTGCAAGAAGGAAAAAAAMCATGACTGTTTCAGATGTGAAATTCTGTTTGAACAGCATGTGGGAGTGTACTAAAAGATACTTTCATCTCTGGGAAAAAGTCAGAACTAGTTGTGTATCTTCTCTCCCACTAGATAGTTGTGGTCTGATCCAGCGTTGTGTGAGAAACACTCTTGCCCTTGGCTTTTTATGGCTTAAGCTATAAAAAAGGAAAAGTGATATTTTCCAATACTTGGAAAGATGCCACCTGAAAATTTTCTSGGAGAGCAAGTAAAGAAATCAAGCAGTGAGTATCAGTGTCAAAGCTCTGGCATAAAGGAAACGTGCCTCAGAACAAGGCTGGCCAAAACCAGATCAGTTTTGCAGTTCAGAGGCAGGTTGCCGGATATTTTCTACCCGTGCACGCCATCCTGCCCCATCTGTCCGATCCCTGTGTGGCTTCAGGCATTTGTATGCTGCCAGGCTGCATGTGTTCCTTGTGCTCTCCAGAGGAGCTCTTCAAGTTGGGCTGAATCTGTCCCGTCTCTGCTCTGAAGATCGTGAGGGTAGGAGGATACTTGCAAACCCAGCTTCAGACCGGAAACAATTTGGTTTTTGTTTTTCCAGCATCATCAAGGCACTTGAGATGCGAAGAGCCGCTGCTGTTGTGTTGTGCGCGGGCACTGCCTGGCGCCGGGGAAGCCGGGTGCACCACCTGCCTCCCAGGGACGGGGCTGTGACTTTTGGTGACTTTTGGGTGATTTGCACGAGAGGAAAAAGCTGCTTTATTGCTGCATTGCTTTTCCAGTGCTAATACAGACCAGCGTGCTATTGAATAAATACTGGTATTGATCTTTATTCCTCAATGCATACCAATATGCATGTATGGAGAGATTGTTATTTGACTTCCAGTAACTCTTTTTCTTGAAAACTGGGCAAGTAAAGTCTCTAAAGACACGCTTTTCCAGCCGTGCTTGGTATTTGCTAATTATTTTTTATGCCTACTACTGTGACCTCTTAGAGGGAGCCAGCTCCACGGCACAGAGCGGTGTGGTGCCTTGTACACGCAGGCGGGCAGGTAGGGTTGGCTCCACGGAGAGCTGGGAAAAATCACCCTAGAACTGAAAGTGTCTGACTTCCTACTGAGAAGTTTAGGGTTTTATTTTTTATTTCTATTCTGGATTTAGATAGGGACACAGGACAGCTTTCTTTTTTTTTTTCTTTTCAAGTGAAGGTTGTTGAAGTATACTTTGTCTGACAACTATGCGTGCTCTGTATGGATTCAGAAGTGTGTCAAAAGGCTTCGGTGCTTATGAGTCCCAATATCTTCTTTAAACTCAGTCAGTAAGAAAGTGCTTTTGGGAAAGTAACTCTAGAGTTTGTTTAGTGGCTGTTACACGATTCTCTTGCTAGCGTTATGCTGCTAGTATGATCTTGAAACGCCGTGACCATGGATTTGTATACACGGTACCTCATTTTTTTTTTATGCAATAAATTCCACTAATTGTCAATTTTCCCCTCCTGACTACAAAATTATTGCCTATTTTTATAAGTTTGGAGCATGATGCTTCAGGGAAGACTTCTATCTATGAAGTGTGCTATAAAACATTTACTAATGTAAACGTAAGTATTAAATGCACACTTTGGCAGAGGATGGCATTAGTATAATTTAACAACTTGCTTTTGTGCTCTTCTGAACTCTGGCGCTGAAAAATACCTGCGTTATCATAAATACTTCTGACTAAACTATACTTRTGAAAATAAATGAACCAAATTAAGCTTTGGATGCGCTTTCAAGTTGGCTTCCAAAGAAATGAAAGCTTGTGTGTTTGTGCTACTGATCTGCTTCCRTGTATTGCAGAGAGCTTTTCTGTTGCCACGGGAGCTTTTGAATAGGTTGCACATTCACAGCCAAACCAGGCAGAGGTATGAGTCCAACACTGGTGTCGACAGCGTTGGTCCTGAAGTAATTTATTTAGTTTTCCAGCATCCATGGCAGTCTGGTGTGTCGGCTCGCTTGGCCGGTGGGTTGTTGCCTGGAGCTGCCAGCCTGGGTGCAGCTCGCTGGGCAGGGAGAGGGGTGGGGGACCTGGCGGGTGGGTGAGCTTGTCCTGCCGTCAATGGCTTGTTTCAAAGGGCAGTCAAACACAGAGAGTGAATTCTTTGAAATAATTTTAGAGTTCATTACTGAATTTTCCTCCTCTTCTCCTCCTCCCTGTTGTCCCCAAATTGTGGCTGTTCAATAAATCCTAGACCAAGGATCTCCTAATAATTCTCTTCCTTCATATGTATGAAATAGCTCGTGTGCGTGGGGAGAGATGGGTAAGTGGATGTGACACTCATAATTGCTCTGGCTTTTATGTCCCTTAGATATGTCTGAACCTGATAACTTTATTACACGAGCCCCTCACAAAAATAAATCCTGTTCTGCACATTCTGTTTTTACAACTCAGTAGATCATTTCTTGTTAGAACTTGCTGAGTAAGTAATGTGCATTTAGAAATGCCTGTATGTCCCTAAATATTTAAATTGCAATGAATATTTCTGATGCCCTAATTCTAAAATATAAAGCATAACATTTCTGAAAAATACTTAATGGAAATAAGGTGGGTGCTTTAAAAAACAAATTTTGTGGGGAAACATGGAGTTTTGGAGCTTTAATGATTAGAAATAGTTTATGAGAATCTAGTGTTCTGAATCTGTACACACTAAAGTGTACCAGACGGCATTAGGTCTTTTAAGATGCTTGGTTAATAGAAGATGGYTTGCTTTTCCATTTACTTCATAGGGTAGACACAATTGATTTAATATTGATAAYCCCTTTTGCAAGAAGACATGTGCAACTGAATCAGCAAAATACAAACTAAAATAAGCAATCAATGAATGGAGCATGATTAGGAAGTGGCAATATGAATAGCAGTCTGAACGTTTGCTTTCTTTTAAGCTTGTTCATAATCTTTACAAAAAAACAAATGAAGATCAATTCATTTCCTGGTGAAGCTTTATTTTTGTGAGGAGAACGTATGAATAAAGTTGTTTGAAATCAATAGCTTTAGTTTGTGGAATTAGTTTTCACCAGTTCAGAAGGATATGCAAGGTTTTTCTTTTCCTATGGAGATTTAAAGACAAAAAGCAATACAGATATGTGAGTAACAGCTGAGAAGCAGTCTGTATGACTGGGTTAAGGAAACTTGAGCAAGCTTGAACCTGCCTGTGTGCGTTCGTACGTGCTATGTGTGTGTAGGCAGCAGAAGATTGTAACATGATTTATAACGTATTGTATTTCAGCCACGGTGCTTTGCAGCCCAATCACGAGTAAATCATTCAATCCGATCAGCGCACCACTGATATATAAGACTTTACGTCCCAGGTTTTCAGCTGCATCAATACAAAGTACATATTGGTTTTCTGTGGCAAAGCAGAGCATGTGCTGGACCAGGAGGGAATCTCTGCATAGCTACTGGCTGCGGGCGGAAAACAAAAGCCAAATCTTGGATGTGTATTAATGTGTCGAGTTTGGCTGTGCAGATGGGAGAGGGCTTTGTGTTAGATCTTGCATTAGGTCTTGTGGGAAGCAGGTAAAAGTCAGATGGCATTCATAAGGTGAGGAGGAGAGGGAAGAAGGCTCCTGAATTTTCCCTACTGTGTGGTTTTCAGGTGTAGACCCAAACCTCTGGTGTATATAGGTAAATGACAAGTACGTATCGGGAAGGTGTAGACCATGTGTCACTGTATATTTGCGTACAAGTTTGCCAGTGCTGCCTAAAAATGCATCRAATAAGGCAGTCTGTATTTACAACCTGAAGTTGCAGTATACATCTGTCTCCTTTGGGAGCTGTTGGTGGTGGCAGGGTGAGAAAGGAGCTGGCTTCAAGTGCGTCAGGCTTTAGATACTCCTGTTAGTGTCTCTGTTGCAGCAGTAAACAAATCTATAGCTTTAAATCATGTTCTCTGGGTTTAAGTAATAGTAAAAGACTTTCTAAAGTGTCTGTGCTAGGTAGCTGTGTAGCATTTGGATCTCTGCAGATAAAGTCAGGCATTGAATAGGYATAGCAAAAAAGGTCTGATACCCAACTCACGGGGCATCTCTAACTCATCACTAGAAATTCAGTACAGTTTTTTTTATTCTTAACCCTGTAGCAATTTAGCTCTTGTTTGGCTGGCTGTATTGGGTTGGATCCCTCCCTAACCTGCCTAGTAGGTATGTAAATGGTGTTACTGTTTTGCACTGGGGTAAACTGGATGACCTCTCTTCTGAATGCTCGGGCTCTGAGTTAGTCAGTTTTGTCTCCCAGTTTTGCCTCTTTTGTATTTTATTTTGGCAGATGTGGAGAATGTAACCCTTAACAGTACAGAAGTCATACAGGAGCAAGTTTAACCACAGAATAGTAGTGCCGGTGTGGACCTTCATCTGTGAAATAGAGGGAAACTTCTGGCATACTGGAGGGAATGCTTGGCCTTTTGCATTTATTACACCGGAAAAAATCTCTTGCGTGAAGAACTAGAGTACGGACAGACAGTGTGGCCCGTCATTGCTTTTGAACTCTATCACTAAATACCTATGTTGTCTTCAATTTTATGAACCTCTCCATGCTTAATTGTCCCCTACCATTAAGGGGGCACCAATATTTATAACCAGTTAATTGCATTCAGTTAACCAGTACCTGAAATTGGAATATGAGTAGAAATGCAAATCAAAATCAACCCATCCTGTGTGTTTTGACCCTTTTGATATTGCTTGTGACTTGTTTGGGGTTTTTTTCCCAAACGAAGCGGTGCGTATCTCTTACCAAATGGTGCGTTATCATGACCTCGGTGAGCAGCCTGCGCCGTGTGGGTGCGTGGGTGGGTTGCGGTGGTGCCGGCTCCGGCAGGCTGGCGCTGGGGTTGTAGAGCTCTCCCTGTGTGACTTCCACCATGCAGAAATTTCCCAGATGGGGCTGAGCTGATCTAATTCTGACAGAGGTTAAGTAAACTTGTACAGTGATTTCTGTACATAACGGAAAAGGTTTAAAAACCTCTTCATCTTCCCTGTTCATAAACCCATCAGCAGAGTGGATCTGTTATTACAAAAAAGAAGAGCTAAATCTAAAAATCCATTGTGCCTTTTAAGTTCATCATTTTTATGCTAGCTGTTCCAGCAATGGCATTGTTCCACCCTGTGTTCCAGGCAGCACAAGTGTTGGCCACTTTTCTTGTTCATTGCCCTAAGTATGTACTGGAGATGTCAAAATCTTGCCTTCCCATGAGATCTATTCTAGGAAGATGCTCCTACGGTAAGGCTATATGCCAAGGATTTCATTTTAAATTTGTCAGGTAAGGCTTACAGCAGTGACAGTTTTATACCAACCTACCTGAGTAGAGCTGCGAACTTGTTGGTGAAGCTTGCTGGTGTGATTGCCACCCTGAAGACACTGGCCTGGGAGGCTCTGATGGGAGCGTAAGGGCTCGCTTCACTGGACGTGCTCATCTGAACGTTCAGTCTAGGTCTGCCTGTGATCGAGGGAGAAAACGGGCATTTCCAYCTACCCAAAAAATAGCTGCATCAGTCTATTATACCAGACAGCAATATACTTATACCTCGGGTAGAGGGTGGAATAAATTCTCCTTTGGCAGTGTCAGTGTCTCTTCATTGACCTCAAAGGGAGCTTTGACTTCGACCTTAGACTAGATGTCTCTTAATTAGCCACATCCAGTATTGTGTCTACATGATCGGGCTACATGAGCAGTAGACACCTCCAATAGAGGATGTCAAAACATACAGTGTTAATTTACAATTTTACATTACTGCCTTTCATCCCGTGATCTCTGAGCACTTACAAGGTTGTAATTGTTGAGGATTTGGTTGCCCCTGTGTAGCAGAGTCAGYGTTCCTCTGCTCGGCGGTGCCAGCCCTTCCTCGGTGGAAACACAGGGTCTGCTCAGCAGTGTGGCGATGAAGTCGAGAGCAGACCTTGCATCGCAGCCTGATTGCTCGGGATCTGCACCCTCTAGGAGGTCAGGGTGCTTCTCGCTTTGATGCAATGATGCCCATCTTTGTAAAATGCTATAAACAGCCGTTTTCAAAGCCTGTTCCTTCAGTCCATGCCTATTTTGACATTATTCAGCATTCAGACCTGTTTGGAGGGGACCGTTTTAAAACAAACAGACAAAAAATACTCCTAAATTTTCTCCCTGTCTGATGCACGTTGCCTGGCATGSCAGAAAGGCCAACAGACTGGCAGAGCCGTTGCAGCAGGACCTGTGGGTTTTGTTCCTGAGGCCTGCTGACCTCCTGTCAGCACCTTCGGGTTGACCACTTAATTTTTGCATTCCCTCATTTGGAGCAATGATAATGTTAACTTTGAACAACATCGTGTGGTGCTTAAATCATTGATGCCTTAGTTAAGGGGAGAGCAGCCTCCTTCTCCTGAAGACTCTTGACAAACTGAGAATCCCCAGCTCTGCTGTGGATGTCCGTGGTGTCCAGGTGTGGCCCTGAGGGAGCCACATTCACCTTCTTGCAACTTGGTTGTGCAGGGCAAAGGCAGTGGTCTGTGTCTAGCCCTAACTTGTCATGGTGTATTTTGTCACTGTGGGACTGATGAGGAGCAGGCAAAGAGCTGGGAGGCTCTGTGCAAGAAGCAGATACAGTGGATGTCATTACTTTACTTACGCTATCCTGAAAAGTGTGTACCTGGTGATAGGCACCCATAGGMTGGCTGTGGGATTACAAAGCACGCTGTGTGTTAACCTGCTCTTGGGACCCTGCTCCACCAAAAGAGTCCTGATGCTCTGTCTCTATCATGGGGTAAAATTGTTGGTACGTCGTRTTTGGGGAGTGCTCTGAAAGTGCAGTTT
The DNA here is from genome assembly GCA_030449065.1 of Oceanodroma leucorhoa. Taxonomy (NCBI): domain Eukaryota; kingdom Metazoa; phylum Chordata; class Aves; order Procellariiformes; genus Oceanodroma; species Oceanodroma leucorhoa. Next base: position 1,506,017 of record JASVER010000060.1, on the reverse strand, counting down.
TGGGAACCGGAGGGTCAGAGTTTCCTGAGCACTGAGARGTGTATTGATAATTCATTTAGTTGCAAGATAATGTTTGCTCCAGCTTGGCTTTATAAGAGCTTAGTGAAACAGTTGTCTATATGATAGTAATTTTGGGGAGAATTCCACTTAATGTGCAGAAATTCTAACCAAGTTGTCTCTTATGCACCCTTAGCTTTAATGTTGCAGTTCCATATATCATTGTAGGAAAGGCATTTAAAAATGTATGAGCTTATTAAGTTGAACTCTCTCTCTGCTGCTGAACCACATTTTATAGGAAAATCTACAAAATCCTGTAAAAGCTGTGCCAATGTAGTTGAGCACTTTCATGACACTAACAGTGTTTTTAAGGACAGTGAGTAACAAGARTCATTTATTCTACTAATCAAAAGAATATTTGCCTATTTAAATATTCAAACCCTCAAGCCTTATACAAGAATGAAATGTCAGGAAGGGATAAGCTCCTGATAAGCACGTTAGCTGGATTTATTTTGTGTGATGGCCAGCAAGGAAATGATTAATAACTATACTTCAGGAGGCAGATTGGGGAACTACTGGGTGCTCAGAATTAAAAATAAAAAAGTGTGTGTGTGAAATCTAGCCACTCTAATATGTGGGAGAGGAGGAAGTCTTTGAAAACCCATCATCAGGATCTTCTTTTATGAAGTGTGGTCTCCATAATCAGAACCACCAAAGTCTTTGTCTACCCTCTCTTCTTCCACAGGCACAYAGGATCTGGGTTCCCCTGTCCATTTAGTGCCACCATAGAACTGGCACAGATTTTCATGCCTAACTATTTCTGTCTGCCCAGTTCATGAGTGTTTATTATGGCTGATCACACAAAAAGGTGGAGAGGGGTCCAGTAGGACCCCCGTTGGTAGCTATAGGGGTAGCTTCGTAGGATGTGGGAGCAACATAGAACCCTRAAGGCTTGGGGCGCTCTGCAGGCCACGGGTGTGCACCCTTCTCCATGGCGGTTCCTGCTGTTGGCATTTCAAAAGGGCGCGTAGAAGGGATGTCACCTTCATGCAGCGTGGGAGAACTGTGTCCTGAACGGCCCCGAAGGGCATTTCTGCACAGATGAGTAATGGCGTAGCGTCAAAGCTAATGACGATGTAGCTATTAAATAGATACACTGGTCATCAATCAGCCTGAGCACTTGTCAAGGCTAGCACGGAGGGCTTCTGCTCCCGARACCCTCTGCCATGTGGCAGCACAAGCAGTGGGTCCAACACCTGCATGTGGCTGTGTGCTTCCAAAAATTATCTAATGTGATGCTGACTAATCCTTACCTGTGCCAGGCATTAGTCAGACCAATTAAATTGTTCCAATGGCTGCTAAAAAGCCACTTACTGTTACTTTGTTGACCTTTTCTCCTGTGTGTGTTTTTCATACTTGACATCCATCCAAAGCAGAGTAGAGCCTGGCCATCCTGCTTTGCAGCTTCATGCTGGAGGAAGGACACAAAGCAATGGGTAGGCCAGGGAGGGCTGAACATCAGCAGGGAGAAAGTAAGAAATAATCTTACTCTAATGCGATAYGAAGGTTTTACGGTAGATTTCTGAGCTCCTGGTCTGCCAGTGATTTGCTTTTGGGCAGTTGTGTGTGTTACCCTGCATCACCTCTTCAGTGTCAAGTAGCGACCATTCCCGCACTGGTGGAAGTGGGAAACTTAAAGCCTGCACCACATTTAAGTCGCCAAATACGATGTGCCACTTTCTCATAACAACAGGTACTTTGCACTGATGTTCAAAATGRGTAGGAACTGATCTTATGTACTGTTGGGGTGGGACTTTGTGTTTTGGGGATTTTCAGCATGCTAGCGCCCTTTCCTGCTGTGCAGAGCATATAGAAATTTTTGCTAGCTCTTCTTGGTTACTGAATGTAAGGAGTTGGTAAAATTCTCCTGATGCTTTCTTTCCAATCAAGGATGTTGTGTGTGGGGWCAAGGTACCTGCGTGCTCTGCTGGCTGTCTCGGTGGTGGTGGTGTGGGGCAGGGGTGTGTGCTACGTTACGGGGTGAACAAACGGCAGTCTCACTCTCTGAACTCTTCATGTACCTGCCTGCTATGCCTGCCAGGACGAGCTCTGCTCTTACTGCGACACAGGCTCAGGAGGTATTCTCCTCGGCTGTTTGCAGTGATGGTACCTGAGCCTGGCCTGCAGCGGCTGATTTGCCTTTGCTGCCTTTCTGCACTTGCCTGTATTTATCTTGAAAACAGCGTCATCAGTCCTGGAGGAGTTGAACGAAGGGAGTGCTGATGCTGTTGCCCATAGCGAGCCGCCCAAGCTTGGAAGTCAGAACTCAGTCCTGCCCTGTGTCCACRTCCAGGGGGGAGCGTGGGATCTGGTTTTGCAGCTGGTGGTGGTTTCTGAGGAGCCCCTCGGGACCTCTCCTTTTGCTGCTGACTAAGGAAGGTTTCACTGCCAAGGCAAGCGGCTGACCTGCCTTGCTGATGGTCTGTGCTGGAGCCACGATGCCCGATTTGCTCCTACCAGAGCATCGCACGCCTGTTGGACAGGCTCGCAGGTTTGTGTCAGATGGGGAACCTCAACTACAGCTTATTTGGGAAGGGCTTTAAACCARGGGCAGGCGAGTGATGGGGCGCTGGGGGAGGCATATCCTTCCTCTTATTACATTGTAAGACCCCACGTAGATATAGCTGCACTRCCTTTGGCTCTCCCTCAATCTTTGTTGTTCTCCAGTTACTGGTTAGATCCATGTTTAAAAATAAAAATGCAGCTTGGGGGAAGATGATTGTCTTCTCTTGCCCCAGGCTCTGATGTGGCTTCTGCTCTCTGGCTTAGGCACCGTGGTCTTGCCCAGGACCCCTGCATATTGCTTCTTCCCTTGTGCTGTAGGGCATGTTTGAGTGCTTCCATTTATGAGAAGGTTTTGTTTTTTATTGGCATTTCTGGAACTTCATGTTTGGTTTCATTTGCCATTGCGTTGGAATCCCAGACAGTAAGGAACAGAGTTGAGCGTAGAGTCAGAAGTGACCTTTGCAGAAGGATTTGGGCTGGTGGGGCTGTGGTGGARATCAGCTTTGGGGCATTCATTTGCAGACCAAAGGGCAAATGGCCAAATCTGCAAGCAGAACCTCTGCTTACGCTCTGGRCTGTGCCTCGGATGGCGCTGAGGTGGCACTAGCCTGGAAGAAAACAGCTCGTGGCAAAACTGTTCTGTTTGGTTCCATACAATGCAAAAAGGTGACTCAAAGCACATGTAGATGTGGCACTTCGGGACAYGGTTTARTGGGCATGGTGGTGTCRGGTTGACAGTTGGACTTGACGATCTTAGAGGTCTTTTCCAACCTTAATGATTCTATGATTCTATATGATATCCCTTTTCTATTACCGAGACAGCCAATAAACATCCTAATCTYACTTGCTGCACTGAAGAGCAGGTTTACAGCTGTGTGGTGAGCATGAAACAAATGATCGGAGGATTCAAAGGCAGACTCCTGCAGCAGACAAACATACGTAGTAGTGAAACTTAGKKTTTTTTTTTTTGTTTTGAAATTGGCTGACTTGATTAATGCCTGATGTATGCCAAGCTGTTCAGCATAAACTCAGCCATATTTCCTCTTCCCCATCTCCTCCTCTCATCCTTCTTTTGTTTCTGAATGGCTTCTYACATAAAGCAGTAACTGCAAAGAATTCACAGTAAAAATATATCCTCTCTAAATATATTTTATTTCACATGTTTCCTTSCATGTTCTCCTGATTGCCAACTCGGGCTTCTTGTAGAATAAAGATCTTGGACCCAAGAAAGGTGACAGTGTCCACAGTCCAGCAGTGCTGGGGCCTCTGCACCCGTCCGCCTCCCTGGTTCCCTTGCGGGGCGGGTGGGGAGGACTATGGCAGTTGGTCCATGGACGTGCCGGGCAGAGGTTTATGCTGGGTCTGGTGTCTGTGGTCGGTCTGTCAGTCTGTTTCTGAAGTGAAAAAAGATGTGTCTGAGCCTTGGACCAAGGATGGAGTAAACCCCCTTTCTCCCCTGTTTAAGGACAAGCGAGACTTCTCAATGAGAGCTCAGTGAGGTCCTTAAATTAAACCCAATGCCATACGTTAGGAGGTTTTCACCAGCCTCTCAAAACTTACAGAGAGTTTTGTGAGCATGATTTAATGCAATGTAGTCAAGCATGATTTAATGGGACGTAAAATGCCTCTTACTCTGATGTCCCATTGATCTAAATGAGAGACAAAACTGTAAGGAATCTGTTTCTTTTTGCTATTATTCATGATATTTTGATATAAATCCTGCAAGCAGGTGCCAACCTACATTTAACTGAARAGAGAGGGATTTAGTGGGGAAAGTGTCATTGTGTAACCTGCACTAATTAGTTTACAGGTCTTGACAAGTAAGTATCGTTCCGTGCTGTACCAGTCGAGTGTTTCTCATCTAGCAAAGAGGCGATTAGAAGGATCAAGTGCAGCCTGCTTCAATTTTCTCCCGTCAGAAGTATTTTCAGATGGAGAAGGCCAGGTATTGCACTTCTGTAGMCTGGCAGAGTGCCTCTGCCATGCAGCTCTGCCGTGGGTCCGTATGCAGATGTGCACTTGGCTGAGGAGCACCTGATACGTGGGGGGCAGGTTTCTGAGGCAGCCTTTTGGTAACCATAGAAAACTGAAAGTGGGCAAATTTAAATTTAAAATGAGGTCTTTAACCCTATGGGTAATTAACCACTGACACCAACAGGAATGTATTGTGGTGGTCTCTCCATCGTATTTCATTTAAATTTAGAAGTTTTCAGATGTATGCAGTGTTCCCTTGGAAATCCAACTTACTGGACYGAGACTTGCTTGTGGGCAGACCAGATATGGTGTGAGCTGAGCGTTACAAATAAAACCTGAGATTCTCCTCCTAGAAGATRTGAGGAGCTGCGAAGGTTTTCCAGCCTACATAAGAAATGGATTTGCTTTGGTGTTAATTCAGSTTCTAGAAAACCCTGGCAAAAATCTCAGCACAGCAGGTTTATTCCTAGAGTTTCTTATCTCCTGTGTGCTGCTTAGCCTTGAGCTCCCCTGAGAACCTTCTCGAATATCACATTTATCTCATTAATTGCTAATCYCCAAAGAGACCAGCCCACGGTCTGAGCTGAGGGCTACAGCTGTGCTAGAATCCAGTTCTGGCCCCGTGCGTCCCCTTTTGGATAATTAGTGAGACTTGAATCCTGAATTTAGAAGTATTTTGGCCTGGGATCTGAATTTTGAGCATACTGCCTGGCAAGCAGCCAAATGCTTTCTCGCCTGAGGGCAGTAGCTGTGGGCGCAGGGGGAAGATGTGTCTCAGCTGGGGTTTGGTAGCCTGTGCATTGCTTGGGACTCGTCCCCGAGCCCCACATCACTGCTCCTGCTGGGAGCCGGGGCTGGCGCCGGCTTTCGGTGCCGTTCCTCTGGGTTGCGCGTGAAATGCTGACGGCAGCAGAAATTCCACGTCATGTGTCTTCCCACCTTGTGCAGAAAACGCAGCCCCTTAGGGTTRAAAAGGTGTTGTGCTTTGGGGTGGGGGGGTGGAGGATGGAGCTCCGTGAGCTGGAGCGATGGGCAGCCCGGCAGCCTCGCCTGCCCGCTGCTGGCAGGAGCYGGCAGGGTCCCGGCCTGCTGACCCGCTGTGAGACAGTAAATCCTCCCCAGACTGCTGTCTGAATAAAACAGTCAAACCTCTGTGCCTCTGCCTGTAAGTGGTCTGAACAATAAGGCTGAACCACAGARTCCAGATCAGTCCCTTTTCTATTTAAAATGCTTAGAAGAAAAAAAMCAAACCACCAAACAACCAAAATCCCACCACTTCCCATCTCGTGTACTCATTATTCCTGCTGTTTCTAACAAGTTCTCTACTGGCCCTTCTAATTATGTTTGAGCTCAAGCATTTTTTTTCCCCCCCTTTCTCCCCTCCTTGGCCCCAGGAGAGCCCAGAAGCACCAGGTGTTTTCCTGCACGCACGCATGGATATTTGTGGACACGTCAGCTTGTCAATAATAAACGGCTGCGGTGGAGCCGGAGGGCTGAAGTCCGACAGCRCGTGGCTGCGGGCAGAGAGCATCGCTCAACCCAGCTGCTTTTTGCGCCAGCAACTGAAGAGAGCCCGCGTGAGGAAGACTGACAAACTTGAGGTTAATTTGGTTTTAAATTGCTTCCTTCCCCGCTCCTGTGGTTGCAGCCAAAGCCACTGGAGAGCACRGTGTTTATGCAAAAAGCCTTTGCCTGCCCCCCCCATACACACACGCACACACACACCCCCCCCGCCTGCCTTTGGAGAATTGTAGCTTTGTGCGTATGAACAATGCGGGTATTTGGCATGCCCAGTCCTTCCCCGGACTTATCTCTTCTCCCTGTATCTTTGTTCGCCTGTCCTCAGCAATCGGGGAAGGAGAACCGTGATAAGAGTGGTGCAGGGCGAATGCGAATGAGCAGGAGATGAACCTCGAAGGGCTCAGTTTGGATTTTCCTCCAAACCCCTTTGATCACAAACTGAGCTCTTTATCCCCCCGAAGCGTGCCCCGGGGGAAGGCTGCCCAGAAGYGTGCAATGATTAAAAGGAAATACTCTTGCTCCTGTGACCACCTTCTCTTCAGCTGAGCAGGTATCGACATATATCAAAAGCAGGTTTTTAATCTCAGAGTCAGCTTAGTTTGACTTTCGTGGCAGGATTTCAGGGTCAATTGTCACTTTACCCCATCATGACTGTTCATTCATTTTAAAGAGAGATCTTCCCTTTGGAAGATGCTTTTCAGCATTTGGTACGTTCCCTTTTGTAGGGAGCTTGGCTTGCTTTAGGGTAGGCAATAGTTAAATCAAGAAATACAACCTTGTTTTTATCCAGCATACTTGTTTAACTAAAGAAGATTCATAAAGAACTGTGTTTCTGTGAAAATCTTTGTCTCCCAAGTCTCATTTTGGAGTCTGAAGAATGCCTGCTGTTGCCTAAGTAACACCCAGTACAATTAAATACAGAGTCATTGTTGGGGAGTCAATGAGCTTSAAGCGATGCTGGGATGTCATTTGTGCGTTCGGTCTTTCTTTGCTTATCTGGGCAGGATTTACTTGGTAAACGCTCATTGTAATTCTGTGAACGCTGCTAATGTTGCATGTCTAATCTGTCATGAATGCGGAGAGGAAGCGCGGAGGCTCGTTTTCTTCTTCTTGCCTTGCACGTATTTATTGTAGGGGAAAGCTGGAGAGTTTGATTAAATTGTTTGWAGTAGTTAAAGTTCGCCTGTTTGCTTTCTGCAAGTACTTTATTAAGATTAGGTTTCTGGTTAGGATAAAGTGTGGCATTAAAACAACATCTGTATCTCTTTGGGAGTGATGGAGAGCTGTGGGTTACCTGGAAGACCTCTTCTACTTAGAGCTACCCTAGTTCTGCTCCACGGGTGTCTTTGGTCGCAAGGTCTGGTGTATCGATGTAACGTGAACCTGTTGCTTGCCAGGGATGATGCTGGCTGGCAGGCGACCTGCGAGCTCCTTCCACTTCTGTCCCRCTTTGGTACGCAGAAACGTGTCTAAGCAGATACCCAGCCACAAAACCACCTCGAGTTAAGCAATTACTCCTGAAACCCAGRGAGGTGATCGCAAGTTTTGGTTTTTAACCTATCCTGGCTGTGAAGTACAAAGACACCAGTTATGACAATGCTTTGCTGGGATACTTCAGAGACAGGAATGTGTTCAGAAGTATCTGCAAAGAGAGCTAAAACATTTATTAAGATTATTTAACCARGGGTCATTTCATATTCATTTAGTTCCAAAGTAAATGGGAAGAAAATTCACAAGTGCCATTTAAGAACAAAGCTCATTTCTGAGCACCTATTAATCTTAAAACAGAATAGGAATGTGGAGTTTCACTTCAAATGGTAAAGCCATTTTCTCAGTTCCGGAGGCTGCTTTTTGTCATGTGCCCACAGACATACGTACACAGACACACAAACACCACCTCAGTTATGTGAACTCTGGATTTACACCCTGCCCTTGGTGCTCTCTGAGCCCGCAGGACGCTCTCTCGCTGCTATCCCTTCCTAGGCAGCGCTGCCGAAGTTAGGYGCAGGGAGCTGCACTACATGGCTGGGCAAAGCTGTGGGATGCCAGCCATCGTCTGGCACTGTGTGTTAAACGTGCGCCCGGCTCGAAGCGCTGTGTGCTCTGCTAACCCTGTCTCTCTCTGCCCTTCGTGCTACAGGTGCAAAGAGCTGAAATACGGCAAGGACCTACCCCAGATCTCCATCATCTTCATCTTCGTGAACGAGGCGCTGTCGGTTATCCTGCGATCAGTGCACAGCGCCGTTAATCATACACCAGCTAACCTCCTGAAAGAGATTATCCTTGTGGATGACAACAGTGATGAAGGTTAGCAGCATTGGGATCTAGGATCTCCAAAACATCAGGAGAGTGTTTAATTTCCTAAAATCTCATGGAGGGATTGTGCCACTTTGGGAGCGGTGACACTGCGGGGAGGCACACGGTGTGACGTGGCGGTTGTGCTGGCTGGCACACCAGTTCTGTAGCAAAAAAGGAACAGGATCAAACCAAAGTTAAAATCTGAGATAATTACTGGTTGAAAGTGGAGCTGAAAGCTAGAARGCTAAAGGAAACCAGAGAGCAATCTTACCTTTCTCTTCATAGTAGGTAGCATCCAGAAGTTCTGGTTTCAGGTGTATCCTTGTTTCTAATAATAACACTTTGGTTGTCRCAGAGATGCACCTCTCACAGATTTGAGGGACAAGAGCCTGGAGCCTAGTGAGCYGTTTCTCCTTTGCCCCCTTGCAGTGTTAAATGAGACATTTTCTCTGTGTGTGCCTCAGTTTCCCTATCAGTAGAATAAAGTCCCAGGCTTTATAAATGGCTGGGACCGTGTAGAGGCCCTCCTTCCTCTCATAATATGTTTTTGATATGAGAAAGATAAGTAAAGAAGGAACACACACACCCAACCTGCTCAAGTCAGGTCACGACAAAACGTGGAGGGGGATGTTAGGTTTCCCACGTCACACACGTGTCGTTTGGTTCAACCTGCTCTCAGTCGCTGTTGCAGTACCTTCCCTTCTGGCTGTTGATAACACAAAGCTGCAGGAGGTGGTTTCATGTGGAAGCATTTTCAGACTCWGATTCTTCCAAGAGTTGTTTTTCCCAATATACAGTTGGGTAATGTCATTAGKGTAGTTAAAATCTTCATGAAGAACAGCAAATGGTTAAGTTACTTTKATTACTGCCTTCGTTATTTGTACTGCATGCTTTTAATATTATTTTAAAAAATAACAGATGTGCTGTGGATGCTGTGATCAGAAGGGAAGATCAGGGAGGGTGCAGGACGTGGAGAGCTCATTTCCAGAGGGAACCTGAGAGGTTGCTCGTCTGTCTGCAGTGAGATGAGATACAGCAAGCTACTCAAGCCTGTAAAAATAGGCACTCAAATACCASAGTAATGAGCACCATAGAAAGCGGATGAATTATAATTACCAGTAAAAGAAACAGGAGGGCAGGTCCTCAGCTGATGGAAATCACAGCAGCTCTAGTGCAAAAGCTAGGATGATGTGCACCAGTGAAGCCGTGGGATTTCGGAGCTGGAAATATTTGGCTGGTGAAGAGAAAGTGCAGGTGATCTGTTGCTGCAGTATTTAGCATTGCCCAGTACTTAGAGGGTTTGAAATACTAAAATGAGATGTTCCTCTCCGAATTTTACCATATCAATGGGGTGAAGAGGAGAACACTCTTTAAAAGAGAACCCATTGGTAATAATTATCGAGCTTCTCTACCCATGCACAAAGAAATATGTTTCTAAACAGCCTCTACCCATCATTCAGTATGCAGCACTGAGGCTAATATTGAGTCAAGTACTCTGGAGACATTATTGAAAAGCACAGGACAATGAAATGAAACCTTTCAAAAAGCATTGCCCCTCCCCATAARCTGAGACTGCAGCTGGCAGCGAGGACGCAGAACGAAATCCCTTTATCCGCCTCTGAGATTGCAGGGCACTGACTTCCCTGGCGGTTTGCTGCGAGGGCTGGGCCGGTGCTGGGTGGGGGCTGGTGGKGGGGCGGGATGGTGGYGGGRTGTTGACAGGGCAGCGAGGTGGGTGGGCAAAGCTTGCAGTGTGCTCAGGCACCTCCAGCTCTGGGATTTCCTCTTTGTGCTGTGCGGGCTGACCAAGCTGTGGGGTGTGTTGGAGTGCCTTGTGGCACCCACCTATCCAGGTGGTGGGTGGCAGGTGCAAGTAGGTGACCTTAAATTGAGGGACAAATTCGTATATCATATGCAGGAGGTGGGAAAATCCCAGTCTCCTTGCACACCTAGGCAACATGCATCCTGCATCCCACCAAGAGGATGCATTGACTGCGTCGGGATCGTGAGCATCCAGGGTCCCTAGTGATGGGCCAGGGTTGTGCTGAGGGTTGTASAACATCTGAACACCAACGTGGCTCTGTCCTCAAAAACCTTGCGATGGAAGTATACCAGGAGGGTGGGTGTAGGGAACGAGGCGATGCTATTAGCTCGTAGGGTTAGTTAGTAATGTCAGTACTATGCTGTCAAGTCTTTGGAGGCATCATGACAAATGAGATTTTTAAGGAGGGATTTGAAGGAAGATAATGAGGTAACTTGGCAGATGTTTATGGAGAGCTCCTCCCAAGCGTGTAATAATCTAGTTTTCTCACGTAAAAGAAATGATAAAAACCAGAACATATCTCTGGGACCCATGCATTCACTCTCTGCATCGTCAAGGAGCTTCGATGACAGCAAAGAATTATTAATGGCAATAACATTGTTGTATAGTTTCCACTTAYGGTAGGAAATAATTGTGAGCAGCAATAGCAACATCATATAGTTGATGCTTTGGATGTTACAAAGTCATTGTAATATATGGATTTGGCTTCCACAGGAGAATAATTACAGGAAAATAGTTTCTYATGAGCTCTAAGATTTGGAGAGGAATCCTGGAGAATCAAGCACGAGCTCTGAGCAGAGGATGGGGTTGCATGGGTGCGACTTCAGTGGCTGTGACTGAACAGAGGAGGAATTACCGCAGCCTTTTGTGAGCGGCTGTGTGTGTTTGAGGGTGTACGGCTTGTCGCTGTAGCCCGGGCAAAGCCTTTGGGCTCAGTTTGATATACCGGAAAGAAGGCTGACCTTCAGAGAGCAGGAGCTCAAAACCAGTAGCTGTGTTGTGCCCTGGTGGGTTACAAGAAGCAACTTCTGGGAAATTTTCTGAAGGCTCGTGAAAGTCCGTGGCTCTGGGCTGCATGCTGGGGGGGTTCGGTGCAGGTTTTGTCAGAGAGCACTTTACGCAGACGTGAAGAGGAAATAACAGCTTGTATGGGTAACTGAGGAACGAAGCACGTTCCCAAACCAAATMTTAAAAGGCCTCTGGGATTTCCAAGTCAACTTCAAGTTTTAAAATTAGTCCCAGGGATGGAGGTAAGAACTGCATACCCTGGGCACCCCTGGCTGTTATTTGCCCTTCAGGTAGGCCACTGACTAGTTACACAGACATGATCAAAACCTTCTGGTGTTTGTTTTGCAGTTTTTAGACTGGAACAAAATGCTTCTGAAGACTCATTAGACAGTTCTTGCTCTTATCTTTGTTGTAACACGGTGTGTGCAACAACACTGCACAACATAGAAGTATGCAGTGAGAGATTAAAAGTTAATAAACAYGGTCGTTCCATTCTTTATATCTGAGCTGTAAATAGATAAAAGATACCAATGTATTGTAATCGGGGAAAAAAAAATCCCTCCTTGAAGGAAAAAGCATGGGGAGTTGTAGTTTGAACCCCCTTCTCCCTTGAGCTGCACATTATACTTCATAAAGACTTTTTTGGAGGCTGCTYTTGTTTGTGTTTGTTGCAGGGGTGTAATTACAAAGCCAGTGYGCAGGTTGTGTTTCTGAGTGATAACATGTTTCCGAGGTGGTTGGAGGGATACAGCAGTGTGCCCCTGAGATGTTACGTTATCTCACAGCTGCACACTTTGTCTGAGTCTGTTGCTTAATCATCACCTGCTTTTTTTTTGCTGTCTGTCTTTTAGTGTTTTTAATCTGGGATAATATCTCTTTGAAAAGCAAACCTCTCCGTGTAAAAGAAAACCTTTGGATAAAAGACTGCTTAAAGGAGCTGGCTACACTCAGGGAGACATGCTACGGGTTGTAATTTACCTCAGTGTAACGTGTTACCTGTGACTTGATATATCGCTTTCTTGTTTCGCAGCTCATTTCAACAGCGACAACAGCGGTTCGTGCTCTCCCGGGAGCTGGCTCGCTTGCRTGTGTTTCGTGTGTGTTTATGTTTAGAGGAAGGTTTTAGCAGAACTGCAAGAGGCTGAGTCATATCTCAGCTTTTCCTAGGTGCTGGTTCAACCCAAGTGCCTAACTATTCCAGCTGCTCAAACTGAAATGGGTTGCTTAATTGCAGCTGACCTGGTGCTGTCCCACTGGTGTTCAGGTCTGAGGCTTTCAGGTCCTGCCAAGGCATAGCGGAGAGCAGCAAACCTTGGTTTTCTCGTATTTAGCTTTTGGTGAACCAAATGAACCAGAGACTTGCAGCTGAATGCACCTAGTGGGACCAGCTTTGCCTGTAACCCTGTATGAGAATTAATTCGTGCACCTGCTCCCTTTTCAGTTTCCTCTTCAATATTTGCAAGCAAACATCAAAAGCTTCYGAGATTCACCTGGCTCTGAGTCTTGTTGCAAAAATTCTTATATTTGTTTATTGCCTGTTGAAGGAGTTTCTCTCGTGAATTTGTGCTGCAGAAATCCAACCCACGAAGCCTTTGGTGTTTCAGGGAGGTGAGAGCGTGGAACAAGGGAGTGCTGGTGTTCCCCGTGGCACTGGAGCACTCCCAGCCCCGACTCCTGTGTCCTCCAGCTTTCAGTGTTTCTGATAACAGCCTTGGGCTCTGTAGACTTTTCCCACCCAGCTCAGCCTGGCAAACACAACTGTGTTTTCTTTAGGGGTGTAGAGGAGGTGCAGTCCACTCCCTAGGACGACCTGGGCATTGTTGTAGAAGAGATTTTCTGCTGTTGGTAGTTCCTTGAACTCCTCTGGTGCCGTTGGTCTTTGCTTCTTCCCTTGTGTGGCACCAGGTAGTTCCCATCTTTAGTTCTGGGGACTTCAACAGGATTTGGGGAGATTTGGGCAGGATTTGTGGTGCAGAGCACTGAGCAGTGGATGTTCTTGTGGTTGCTTCTGGACTAAGGTCTGTGATGTGGTTACTTTTAGTGGCATCAGGTGGTTCAATTTCTCTGGCAGGCCTATTTCCTGGAAAGCTCATGTAGGTGACAAAATATTTTGCAATAGATAACATAAGTCATTGCAGCTGGCAGATGGGTTTTTTAATAGAGCAACAGGTCTATTGGATTCTAGTTCCTTGGACTTGCCCTTCAGTGAAGATCAATACGGACAGATGGAGAACAAAAGGCAGGATTGAAATTGAACCTGCTGGCATTTTCAGCAGGGTTTCTCTCTGCAAATCTTCCCCAGAAGTAGCTYGTGCAATGGCAAAGACCATATCGATTGCATCCTTAATAAACATGACTTAGGAATGATATGGGTGTGCTCTGAAGGATGGTCCAGTAGGCTTCCTCAAAGGATGCGTGAGTGTGGGGGGGGAAGAGTGCCACAGTGTACAGAAGAGAAAGGAGTCTCTAGATTCCATTGCAGTGCTTAATTTGGATCAAATTACTGGTTGTGTAACCTATGTGGATCCATCCACTCAGMTACGTCACAAGTGCGTGGCCTAAATAAGTGGTCCTTTGATTGGGAAGGATGAAGGTGAGCTGGAGAGCCACTGCTCTGCTCCCATCCTGGCTCCTGACTTTCTTTGTCATTACTTTGCATCCAGAGTTTCAGTTTATGAACACTGGGCTAATTATCATGCTAAAATTGTCATTGGCTCACTATCTAGTGGCTGTTCTCATTTTCAGCAATTTGCTGAAGGGGGAAAAGCACCACTATGACCCCRTGCAAGGCAGAGGTGAGGAGAATGGCAGCAAGTTATCTGAACTGCGAGATGCCTTCTCCCCTGCTGTGGTTTGCATGAAGTCCTGAAAACGGCAGATCCAAAGGCCAGGTTGCCAGTTGGTGTGAAAGCTGACTCCCTTAAGCGAAGGTACYTGCTATCGTCCACTAGTGCAAGTCATTTAATTCCTGGCATACTACTGCAGACCTCCCAACCTTCCTGTTACAGCTCTGGGACGTGCTGCAAAGATGCAACAGTTGGGGATGAAACGTTTCTTAAGTTAATATGACAGATGAAAAGCTTTGCTGCTGCTGACCTTAATGCAGCAGCTCTCCTCAGCCTCAGCCCGGAGCCCTGTGTTCTGACAACGCACGTCGGAGCCGCCGCGAGTTGTTTTCCTGTTACRCTAATAGCACTCAATGAAACGACTGCCGAGTGAAGGAAAACACAGGATAAAATTAGGAATCACTTCAAATGACTTGGTTTAGAATTAGATTTGCAAGTGAGTTATGATTTCCAGCCTGCCGGAGTTCACGTGGAGGGAGCTGAGCATGTCTGGTCCCGCAGGATCGGGGACCGGGGGAGCTCTGACAGCGCGACTGTGCCGGCGCCTGGGTTTCCACTGACGCTTTTCGACGTGGCCACGTCAGTCCTGCTCATTGGCAAGGGGAGACCTGGGCCAAGGGTCGCTTGATAATCAAACGGGAGTTTCGCAGAGCATTCCCGGAGACTGGCATTTCACTTTTGATACCTGATACTGGATTTTCCACACCTGCATTTCTAGATACACTGRTAAATGAAATACAAAGCCCACCCCATCCCTGTGCCTGCTGTCTGGGTGCCCAGCTGAGTGCCAAGTGTGTATTTCGTAATACYGAAAGAGCGGTCGCCTCATGCTCAGCAGCTGCCGTGCACCATGCCCTCCTCCCGCAGAGCTGCARACCAGCTCGGAAGGGCAAGAGACTGGCAACGGCCAGCACAGATGTGCAGCCATCCTCTCTGTTACAGCTTGCGCAGACTCGTAAGAAAAGTGAATTCTCACCCAAAAGGTGTGTGCTGTGGGCTGAGCCAGACTGGGAAGGAAGGCAGTGAGCACAGCCCAGAAATCTGTGCAAGGTTGTGTGGGAAGTCCTTAGCGGAGAGAGGGTCTGGAACCACGTTTCCCGTGTCTGGTTAATGCTTTCATCTCTCTGAGTGTTTCTCCTCTTGGGTAGCAGCCCGTTAGGGGTGCTTGTAGCGTGGGTTGTGGGCAGGAGAGGCCTCTGGCCTCTGCTAATGAATGGGGCGGTGGGTTAGAATGATGCTAATCATGAGCATCTTCTCCACYGGTTCTCCATGGTCACCTCACGCCGTTTCGCAGGTGCATGGGTATGCTGTACTGGCCTTCGTGCTCTCAGCAGATCAGTTCTTTACCTCCTGGCATCCAGCATCCTTTCAGAAAGGAGGAGGATGCAGCTGTGGCTCCCCGGGGAGTTTCTGATGAGCTGCCTGTTACACAGCGTGGTGGGCGTAGGAATCTCTCAGGTGTCACCCTTCACTGCCTTTGAGACATGACGCTACAATTCTTCCTGGTTTCGCTGGAGCTATATGCTCCTTCGAGCTGCTCAAACAATTCCCATGAGGATTTTTCCTGTTTTCCTTCAACTGAGGTTAAAACTCCAATTTGAAAGTTGTTTTGGTTGTTCAGTCTAGCCTGTAATGCTGTGGTCTGSAACATTACTGACTTACCTTCTGACAAAAACACGTGACGTGCCGGTGCTATGCTTGTGGGGTTTCATCTGTCAAAAAATCTGTTTCTCTGTCTCCTTAATACCATTCAGAAGAGGAGTTGTCTTCATAAAATATTGGTTTTTCTCTGAGTGGCTCAGCATGAAATGGAAGTTGCTGAGTTATGTATGTATGTGATGYAGATGCTTTGAATTGAGGAAGGGGTTCATTTGCTTTATTCTTTTTATTCCCACTTCAKCATAAAAGAGAAATGAGACTTGGGAAATTGATACGTGAGGGGAACCATCCCAGAAAGGCATTCTGAAGAACGCACATTTAATGTGCTTGGAAGAAGGCATGGAGGGGAAGTGAACAGATAATCCCTTTTCCTTTGACGATATCTCGGGCTAAGCCCAGCAGATGGGACTTGCTGTTTACTCTTTTGCTCTCCAATGCCTTGTTTCCTTCGTGTAGGAACCCACGTGTGCTCATATGTCTCAAGTATTTTACCATGTGGATTATATKAATGGTGACTTTATTTTTTTTCTTTTTTTTCTGGAGAGAGAATGTGTGAAGGGTAGTAGACTATAATTTGGGATCACWGACCATTTTCTGCTGTCCTGCAGCTTCATAGGGATAAAAGTCTCAGGAACTGCTTTCATGGYGTTAAGGGTCCGTGTTGGTACACGGTGGTATTGCTTCGCTCTTACAGAGTATTGTCAYCAGCAGATCTTCGTGCATTTAACTGATGCACCAGGAAGTAAAAGGACCAAGGTTTTTGGCAGAGCACTAGCACTTTTCCAAATTGTTGAAAAAGCACACTAGTACTTACCCCTTATTGTAACCTTTCATGTGCTTCCACGTTCAAAGTCCTGTGTGCCTTTTATACTCCATACTTGTTACTATCAAAAAGTTTAATGCTGGTAAGGACTGCAGACTGACAGATCCATTATGTTCTCAGCCAGCACACATACAGGTTTAGACAACATAATTAAATGATCTGCAGTTTCCAATGAACAGAAGATACGTGGTATGAGAATCTTTTGAATGAAGCCAAAAATCTCTTCCATCCTATCATAAAAGCAGGGGGAATTTCAACTTTTCTCATGGCAAAGCTTAAAAAACATACAGCAAATGYCAAGACTGTAGTAGTGAGGCTGAGTAAAAAGGATAATGAAGCTCACACGCAGTTTCGATGTAGTTTAAGTTACTTCAGATGGGTTTTGCARCATTTCTAGCAATCCATTCAGTTAAAATCTCTATCAGAAATGCAGAGCACTAGTGTTCGGTATCCATGGGTGACTTCTTTCTATTCTTGTCTTTCAGTGGGGTGATACCCAGGTATAGCAAGGCAATCTAGCTGGCCTCTTGCTGCCACYCTTTGCCTCTAAAGATGGCATTTGRGCTCCTTAGTCGTCCAACAGCAATGTTTTTGGCAACCTTGAATTTCTTTTGTAAGGGTTGTGGTCAGTCYGCCATCAGGTGGTCTTTTGCAAATCAGCATTGACCCTAAATAATCATATCCCTCCCAGTGGTGTTGAGAGATGTGTGGCTCCAGTAAGTTATGCTCGTATCCATCAGTAAAGTRGGTTTATTTTAGGTGAAAACTGTTGCACCTTTTCAATGGGTTCTCTGKCACTTCTTCTCTAGAGGAACTGAAGGCTCCACTAGAAGAGTACGTCAATAAGCGATACCCAGGGCTCGTGAAGGTGGTGCGCAACCAGAAGAGGGAAGGCCTTATCCGAGCTCGTATTGAAGGCTGGAAAGCTGCCACGGGCCAGATCACTGGATTTTTTGATGCTCACGTGGAGTTCACTGCTGGCTGGTAGGTGCTCAACCTCAAGGTCTCGGTTAGAGTGTGTGTGATGCATTGAACAAGGGACAGTCTGTCATTCTGCACGGATGTGTTTGCAGACAAGTCCACTGGCTTTTATTAATSTTGCCTTCCTTCTGTACTGAATGGCCACTGATGAGATATGATGGGAAGATACAAGGAAAACCTTTCCTTGCCCTTGTTTTCTGTAATCATTTTCTATTCCCCCCTTTTATGTGTGCACACCTCCGGGCCCCCCGTTGATATTTTTCAGGTTGATTTCCCATTCCCTTAGCCCTGAGTAATTTCTTTAAGTTTAAAAAAGCCCAGACAGCAAGGGATTGAAAGAGATGGTGTTTCCYGCTTCCTTGCCCTTTGCAGCTGGATCCCTCTGGGGAAGGCTTAGATGTTTTAGATTGATTTGTTTCTTCTGCAGCTAGGAATAAGTGCAAAGGTGCAGAAGCAGCGAAAGGTGTTTCATAAGGATTTTTTTCAGAGAGATTCAAAACATTTGAGTTCAAGTAGGTTAAGTTTGAGTCTAGATCATGAGAGGATCCTGAGAGTGATTCTTTTTTTTTTTTTTTTTTCCCCCTAAGTGTAAAAAGTAAATGGTCCATGTTTAGAAAAGTGGAGGTAGAAGAAGCTAACTTGTGTCTAATTTGAACAGAGAGTAACATCCACAAGAAAAACGCTTTAGCAGCTGCAAACAGAGAGTTCTGCGCAGTTATTGAATTCTTTGTAATGATAACACAGCTGAAGGGTGTCTTTAAGAGCCGTTTCTTACGTTGATATCTGTATTCCCAGCTAAACATTCCTCTCTTCAGGTCATTAAGTCCTCACACCTGATTTTATTGATATACAGAGGAAGCTCCCATTTACTGAGCTCTTGCAACAGCTTTTCTAGGGGTAGAGAGTGAGCTTTTCTGCAGTGTGGGCTCGACTCACTCTGGTGTTACGTACCCGCTGCTGTTGCTGGAGGCACCAAGACGACAAGTTGCTCCTTGTGTTGGCAGCCTGAGCCCACGCCGATCAGTGGCTCGTGGGCTGCAGAGGCGAGGCTGAGCGCACCCCTTGCTCTGAACACATTTGAATGTCGCAGAGACTGATTTTGTAGCTATAGAGTCCTTGAACTGCGTCCCAAGGAAAAAAAGACCCTTCAAAAAGTTCTCAAGGATTTATCCTGTTCTGCCCAGTGACATGTTGTTTTGGATTTGGGGGAAGTTTGGGTTAGGTGAAGCATGGTTAAACAAAACACATCCTTCATGGTCTTGCTTTACAGAAGGGAAGTTTTCGAGCCAGGCTTCCCAGCCTGTGGATTTCTGTTTTCATGCAGGATGTCTACCCGTGCGTGGCAGCACGGGAATCTGTGTACAGTTACCCTGCAGATGCACATTGAAGCTTTACACAGGATAACTATCCAGGTGGAACAGAAGTATGTGAGAGCAGCTGTGTTGTGGCAAACCAAGGGCCTGTCTAACCTCCTGTTGTGCCACTAACCATAGCCGGAAGCCTAGGAAAGCATATATGGGCAGGGCTAGCACATACGATATTCTTTCAGAGTGTGCTACCGAAGTCCAACAATTTGCAGATGTGAGGCAGGCACGGCTTCTATGTATTTAGCAACCGTCACTGCATTTTTTCTTATTGTCTATTGAGCCCATGTAAACTTCAAGCATTCACAGCATCCTCGGGCAAAGGTGCTCTCACACCTTAGCTACCCACTGTGGAAAGAGCTAACTCCTAGTTGTCCATCTTGAGCCTGTTTCTTTTGATGGTCCATAGTTCTTGTATGGGAGGAGTCTCCAGGTGGTCATCGAGCACCTTCTCTGAGCCGCTCCTGTTGTACACTCGGCCCGTGCTGCAGAACTGGCCCCTAGTTAATGTATCGTCTGATTTCATTGCTACCTTAGTAAAGATGTCAGGAAAGCTCAGTTTAAAAACATGGACATTTTGAGAATTAAAAAGTTCAGAATATGGAATTATTACTTAACAATGCTTTTTTAAACCAGCACACCAGAGAAAACATGGTATACTAGCTCTGCAGGAAAAGATAAGGCCCAGTTTCAGAGGCTTTAATTCATTTCCACAGCTTAATGCCTTAGTTTGTGGAAATAGTCCTTTCCTTGTGCTGATAGCTTCAGCTGGCCCATGAATTTGTGTAGTCAGTTGTGTAGGAGAGTGCTAAAGCACCCCAAACCTCCAGGGCTGCCGCTACCTGAGCTCCATGCCCAGTGGCTGGCCTTGGGCTCTGGTGGCAGCTCCATGCAAGGGACCTGTCCAGGTGGGAAATCCCATCAAGTGGAAGCGCTGAAGCCTCTTGCAGCATCTCCCTTGTGGCTGGCAAAGCCTGGCAAGCCTTTCAGAAATAACTTTTAAAACTTGCCAGCGCGAATGCTTTGCCTCTCTGTGTGATTTCTGTGCTGATAAAAGCACGGGCGAGTGGAAGGGTGAGACAGAGGCCAGCGTGTGGCAATCTGGGGTCACTCGCTGACTTTGTGAGGAGCCTCGTGACAGTCTCCGGGCTCCTCAGGCTGGGTTTTGCTGTGTCTCTCTGAAGATAAGATGCCACTTGTGAGTGGGAGAAGAGAGTAGTCCACATTACTCCCTTCTGTATACTGAATGGTGACAAGAACCCCTGTTTTCTTACCCTTGTTTAAGTGTGCAAGCTGTATGAAAGCTACAGTGTCCATCTGCAAATTATGGGAGAAATTAACAGTCTCTTCCTGTGCTTTTTTTTTTACCACTCAGGGCTGAGCCGGTACTTTCACGAATTCAGGAAAATCGGAGAAGGGTCATTCTTCCCTCCATAGACAACATCAAGCAGGACAACTTCGAGGTGCAGCGTTACGAGAACTCTGCTCACGGGTACAGCTGGGAGCTGTGGTGCATGTACATCAGCCCCCCCAAGGACTGGTGGGATGCTGGAGACCCCTCGCTGCCCATCAGGTACGTCGCAGAGCTCGGGGGCCGCTCACTCTCTGTCTGCGAGGTGCAACGAGGCAAAATGCAGAAAGATAAAGTGAGGAAGCCAGCTGAGAGGGGTTGGATGTAGTATCCTGACACGAACCAGCTCAGAGAGGCTGTAACACAAGCCAGGAAGGGTTTTGCTAGGGTGAAGGGATTTGGAAAGGGGTATTGTTTGGTAACAAGATGCAAACACACTGGGGAAGTATAGGAACTGTGTAGATTTTGTACAATCTTATGTTTTAACTGCATGTGACAAAGTCGCTTTACCTTAATTACAGCATTAAGTTTTTGCAAATCATAAGGAATGAGGTGATTATTCCTGTGTAATGAACGGAGCGTGAATTCATGAAATACAGCACTGCTTTTTCTTGAATAAAAAGTACATCTCCTCTCAAGGCAACTTTGTAAAAATGCATCTTAGGTTGTTCTAACACTTCAGCTTACACAGCTGACAGCTCTGAAATGTTGCCCTAACCCCTCTGGACTTCAGCTGTGGGACAAGCCCGTTTGGACAAAACAGAAGCAGGAGGGGAGGGAATAGCTCGGTGTGGRAGGGAGACTGGGGCTGCTGTGTGTGCAGAATTCAATGATTTTTCTCTTGACAGCCCCTAAATATCAGAAGCGATGCTACGATCTGGTTTTCTGGCCAGATGAATATGATATAGTGCTCCTATCTTGGTTAATACGGAGAAGGCTTGTCCTCAGGCATATAACAGATGCATATATGCAAATCCACGCCTGATCTGAATTCTGAACCAGAATATCTGTGCTTTGGTCAATGATATAATCCCTGGAAGCTGAAATTAGGTCTATTCCCATTTACACAGAGACCTTTTTATTTCTTTGGGCTCCCTTGTTTCAGACAGCATATTCAGCCACCAGTGGAGGAATTGACAGTTTATTCTGGACAGGAATCAAGTCTTTGTGGAATAAACAGTTACTGTAACCAAATGCAAGCTGCTGGACTTGTTAAAGGAGGGGCTGAATGGCTGGGGTATACAGAAGGCGAAGCTGAGGAATTCAAAAGCCTTTGCAAGCGAGGTGTGAGCGGTGTGACGCTGGCAGTCCCTACAGACGCGTGACGCTGGTTCCCACACTGGAGCCTGGGGAGGATGGTAAAAGTGGACCATCTCTGTTGGGATAAGCCTTTCTCAGCCTGTGGATGTAATAGTCAAGAAAGTGTTGCAGGGAAGAGCAACCTCTTTTATTAGGCTAAGCTCCTGTAGCTGGGAGAAACAGGCAAGTTTTGGCATATGGGATGTCCCCTGTGACTGTGACATGACCCCAGGAGCTTGCTGTGGTTCAAAACTGGCAGGCAAGGTGCGCTGAGGAAGCTGGACCCACCCAAATATAACATTTAAATGTATGGCACAGCCTTCTGTTATATTGTCCTCCAAGAATGGGGTTTTAATTTCAGTTTCGCTGTGCTTAAGGGAGTGGTTAAGGAGGGGAAGCTGTGGCAGAGAGAGATGGGGAGGGACAGGCTTCTTTGTGGAAGTTGGTGTTTGATGGCAGGGGAGATGAGAGGGGAAAGAGACGGGGAAGAAGAGTGCATGACTGAGGAGGAGGAGGAGAGCTGTGGGCAGCCGAAGGGTTGGATGGCTGTGAAGAGGAGGAGTGGGGAGATCAGTACCTAATGCAAGGAGGATGGAGGAGGCTTTTTAGGATGTAGCTTTGCCCCAGGCTCCCTATATATGAACCAGTTTATAAAGGCAGCCACCAAGGCCAGGAGTGCAAATGGGGACACTTACACACATCTCCAGCTCTGCCACCACACGTTTTTTCCTTGGCTCAGTATTGTGAGCCAGCAGATATCGCTAAGCTTTGAGTGAGTGCTGCCTGGAGGTTTTATGTACTTCTGATCTACTGCTATAGAAATTAAGGGTTTGCTGTGGGAGTTGTCTTCTGTTAGGCAGAATGTTGTATTAGGTTTTCTGGTGCTTGTTTTATCTTTAAAAAAATCTGTGGATGGTGCTAAAACATGGACGGGATATTGAGCATCATATTTCTGCATTTAAGCAGATTGCAAACAGTTACTGCTCAGGAGGACCTGGGAGGTGCRAGAGGTTTATCAGTCTGCTCTGGGATTCCTGCAACCTTTCTGCACCAGTTGCATCCCTTTTTGGAGGCAATCTGGGAGCCGGGGATGCCCCATGAGCCCCGTGGTATCTGCAGCCTTGTAATCCCAAGGGTCTGCCTGCTCAGCTCTCGAGCACTGCTGAGTTGGACCACCGATGGATTAGAGATCAGAGAAGGCTTACGGAGACACTCGACTGGCAGCAGCAAGGATGCACATCCTGATCGCCCGCTTTGACTTTGTTAAAGGCATCTGCACTGTGGATGCTGCTGCTTGAGGCCCCGGTGTGTGGGAATCGGGGCTCGGGGGCTAAAGGGGAGCCGGGGTGGAAGGGCATTGCCTCCAAAGCGTGCTCTGGGAAAGGGCTACTTTAACAGACCCAGTAGCCTCACAGTGATGTTAAATAATTAAACAGCTTACTAAAACAACATTGTTAACATGCACTGGGGGAAGGATTATGAAAAAGATAAATGGGTAGTGTCCACAACAAAAAGCTGATGAAAAATACTGTCTCATTGCATTATGTTGTGTAACCACATACAGGCCAGAAATAAATGACTACAGTTATTTTTTTGTCATATAATGCTATGAAAACTATGCACTTTATGGCAATATTTGCATGAAGGGCATACCAGTGCAGTGCTCCATGTAATTATGCATGGGATTAGAGGAACTTCTGAAATTATAGTATACAGAGGTACATTAGTTTTCTAGAGTGGGAGTGAAGTAAGGCAGTTTATTCCTTTTTTTGGTTTTACTCTCTCGGTGCCTGGGGATTATGGCAGCCCCAGGAGAAGATCCCCTGCCTGCGAGGGGTGCTCCAGCGTGCTTGTGAGCCCCGGTGTGTCAGCCCCTACCAAATCCTCAGCAGCGGAGACTGGAGACAGACAGCTGTGTGAATGCGTTTGGAGGCAATTTTCTCTCATGGATAATTCACAAGATATAATTATCTAGGCAAAGAGAGCTGATGGCATGAAACCCATCTAAAATATGGCCCAGTCTCAAACTGGCTCCAGGCTCGTGCTTTATCCAATAATTTCCSTACAGGAAATAGTCTCTCTTAATGCCTAGGAGGGATGCTGGTGTAATACCTGGATTCTGTAATACATCTTCTTTTGTATTTTTTTCCATTAACATTTAAAATCCTGATACACGAAGATACCTCAATCTTAGCGCTCAGTTGTACATGCATTTCACAGCTAGACTTCCCTTGCCAGGCTTACAGACTTCCTCTGACTACCTCYGCCCAGAAGATAAAATTGTGATTACAGCGTAATGTATCATGTCTAAATTAGTACTCACAGAAGAGGCAGACAGTAAGTGACATTTGAAACGGTCATCATATAGATCCTGATCTTCATCAGCATGAGCTCTTGCGGAGATATTTTGATTTCCTAGTTCAAATGGTGCTAATGTGTATGTGTAAATGAATACATGCTTGCATTACATATCTGGACATACTTTGCCCTAGGAGATGTGGCCAGTCCTTTTTTATTAATGATATACATTGATTAGTGTTTATTGAGAGTCCAGAAAACCTGTGTGTCAAGAAAAAAATGGRAGAAGGCTGATGTTTTCCGTGTTCTGTGGGAAGTCCAAAAAAGTTCTTCGGAAATGCCATGAAATTGCAGATTGATGACTTGATCTGGACATCAGGTATCTCAGGGTGGGATCTGTCTTCTTGTGGTCTTCAGGAATGATTCATTTCTTACCTGGCAGAGTGTGATTTTTTTTTTTTTTTTAATTTTATTTAATATTTTTTTTTTCGGGAGGGGTAGTTTCTTGGGGTCCAGAGCCTGTCTGCTGCAGCAGCTCTGGTGGACTGTGAACCTCAACACCAGCAGTTTCTTCTGCCTGACTGACTTAGTTCATGCTGCATCAGGTTTTGTCAAAAAGCAGCTTTGGAGAAATTGCTGATATCTGGAAGATTTATGGCTAGATGTGCTGATTGCGCTTCAGTTGCGAGACTCATGATTTATAATTACATGTGTGAGATATTGATGGCTCCAGGGGTCTGATTCAGGAAAACAATTAAATGTACTCTTGCATCTGCGTCTCTTCAAGAAGCCAAGCAAGCRGATAGTGCATATTAAGCAGCCTTGAGGACGAGGGACACTTACCTGAGCGTGGAAATTGGGGTCGTTGCGCTTTTGTACTGGCAGTAGTTCACGTATGTCCCACTAGAGAGAAAAGAAACTTGAATCTTTGCTGCTTGGTTGGAGAGTCCATCGACAGTGCCATGACCCCATGTTCCCAAAAGATAGATTATTTAGAATATAATGCATTTCCTGACTTTTCTTTGTATTTTCCACACTTGGCTGGGCAGATCGGTTGAGTCCAAGAGGCAAAAGCACTGCTGAATAGCTCCATTAGTTAGCAAACCCCCGTAATGTGTTGGGGCTGAATGTCGCCGGGTGATTTCAGAGATGACGAAGAAGCCTCTTTCCAAGCACGCAGTGTGTGGGGTGCCAGCTGGGAACCAGCTAGCAGGTTAAATTGCACCTTGGATGGGGCTTTGCTGCAGCTGGTTTATGTGGTACTTAATCTTTACCGGTGTTGGAAGACAAAAGCTTATTTAATTAGTATTAAGATCACTGTGAGGACGAAATCGGTTTTGAGACTTACAGATTGTAAAAGAATAGAAAGGCTATTAGGTTTGGGTTTTTTTAAAGATGAAAATAATTTGAATTAACCCACCCAATTACCTGTTATCTCAGCCTCACAAATGCTAATGGATTTGCTCTTGCAACGTACTTATGAAACAGCGAACTCTCATCCCAGTTGTGTAAATGATGCAGAGATCGAGATGGAAAAAAACAGTGGGGTTTTAGGTTATWGAATACAACATGTGAGTGGAGAGAAGGTGCCTAATTCTACTGCTTAACAAAATGCTTGTGGTGTTTAGTATAAACTCTTCCCTCAGTCATAGACTGCAAATGGTATTGAGGTCTCCCACTCTGGTTGCTATGCATTTAATTTGAAGAAAGACCATAGGCATTTGTGATGATATTATTATTATTATTGTGTATTTTTATATATACTTATATGTGTGTATATATATATTTTTTTAATTCTAGAAACCACTAGCTATTGTTTTTCCTTAGTGCTTCCAGCAGCCGTCATCCCATGATGGCTTTCAAAAGCACAAAAATTTGGGTGTTTCCTTTATTTTAATTAATTAAGTGGTGTGTTCTTTCCTCTTTTAGTCTAACCACTGAGACTTCTTCCAGGCAACTGTTACAGCCTGAAACTTTTGTCCACACAGGATATGCACAAACCTTGAAAAAGCCATAGGATTAAAAGAGCTCTAAGAAATAACCTCTACAGCCACACAAAATGGCGCAAGTGGATCTTCATGCATGGGACAACTTGTTCCTGTAGCGCATCCACTCCTTTGCAGGGATTAGCGTGTTACGGCAGCACATCAAGTCCTCAATAGATAGGTTTAGACAGGCTTGCTTAAACTACTATAAATATTTTCACCACCATTTGAGTACTCAGCGTGGCAGTTTATCAGAAGGCATCCAGCAACTCAGAGATGCTGCAGACTGTTGAACACAGGTGACATGAGGAAAGGGCAGAATTTCAAGGATTATTTCCTGGGTTTCTGTTTGTTTTGAAAAAATCTCAAACTCCCTATAAAACTGTTCATGCAAAATGCTGAATACTTTTAAAATTAGTGTTTCCTGACTTTAACTAGCATCTACAAACTGCAGGAAAATTCCCATTTCTGTATGAAGACAGTTATAGGATGTTCTGCAGCGTAGCTGCTTTGGAAGTCAAGGGGAAAGCTGACTTCCATAGGAGCCAGACGTGGGGTGAAAATGATTAGCTTGCATTTGGAAACCTCACCTGGTATGTCTGAGAAAATACTTGTGTGCAGGTGTTTGCTCAGAGGGATCGGATGTGTGTGAATGTCACGACAGCTGCAGAATGCTTATGGAGCTCTTCAATGGCTTCATATAAAATTTAAATCAAACACAAAGATAAAATAATGGTACTGGTGCTCCGTCTCAGTCTCTAAAGCCCCTTTTCATAAGCAGCTCAAAGAAGATAAAACTCTGTGTTGACCACCCAAACACTTTGTGTTCCTTGAAGTCTGATTCTCCTCCAAGCCCTATACTCGCTGCAGTTGCATGTCCAGGGGATCAAAGTCCTACTGGTTTATAGCAAAAATCCCCATGGCCTCAAAGTACATTGGACCAGACCTTAGTCCAGCATGGGAACGATATAGACAGTCATCCACAGGCAAGGTTTTGTAAGCACTTCTGGAAAGAGAGCTTCTACAAGCATCTTCTCGTGTAAACATCTGAGTAAATCAAACCCCAGCCATCCTTACGTGGTTGCTGGAGACTCGTGCTTCCAAGTATGTGGCTCTTAACCTTAAGGTCTGGTCGCTCCTGACTGGCACAGGTCAGAACGGAGATCTCTGAAGACTTGAAAATAAGCTAACAGAAGAAGAAATGGAGGGACTTTTTTCATAAGTGTTTAATTTGGGGCAGTCTTGTTTGGGCTCGGATTCTGGGAGAGTGAATATTTAGATTGGAATCATGACCTCAATAAACTTTGTCATCCATTCTCCAGATTAAATTACAACCATCAAGTGCTTTACCAGCTTCAAAAGTACTTTGACAAGAACCTTTTCATTTTTCTCAGTTTGGGTTTTCCTTTCAGGAAAAACCTGTGAGGTTTTTGGTGATGATTTGGGGTCACAGAGGAAAAAAAAAACCACCACATTTAATTGACTTCCCTGATTTTTATTTTAAAGGTCGTGGGGAGAAGTGAACCCCAACTCACTGTACAAAGTGACTTTCACTCGCTGGTGTGCTAATTTTAAAATCTTAAACTTCACAGAGATTCCCTGTGGTGTGAGAAACCTGCCATGAGCTTTGGACGTTTCGAAGCTTGGATGGCTGGTGTCATGTCTTTTTATGATGAATTCTTCGTCTGGTCATTTTGAATGGTACATAATTTAGTGCAAAGCGTAAAAGAAGGGTGTCTAATAATTTGTAATAGTGTCAGGTTTTACAAGATGAACGGATTTATGTCACTGCCTGAAAGAMTATAAAGCCTCTGCTGAGGGTGCACCTGAGATTTAAGCATATGTAGCTGGTTAGCAGTAGCCCGTGTGATGACCAGCTATCTCCATGTACGTTAGTGCTGCGTCTTGTTTCAGAAGATCTTTTTATATTCATAAGACTGTCCTTGGGATTGCAAATGTTGACTTCATCCAGAAGCTGGGGTTGATCCAAACCTCACTGAAACATGGCAAGATTCCCACCAAACACTAGGGTTTGGGAGGGGACCCTACAAGCTATGTGATTTTTCTGCAAATTAGAGAAAAGCTTCTGGAGGGAAGGATCAATATTTCTGCAGCTTCTGAGCATCGTGGCCAACGTTGTCATCATAGACACCAGCRTGCCATTGTACGGACACAATGGAGGGACCTGAATGGGCTCACGCTTGGCTGGTTTGGCCAAGTGACCTTGAAAAGGCAGCATCTGTGCACTTTTTAGGCAGACCATTTTGGAGCATGGACTGAGATTTGGGTGCAGTATTAAATAGTTACCGCAGAGAAGGCTGTGTTTCTCCTGGGGCGGAGGAGACCCATCCCTTGGGTCCCGAGCCTTCAGGCCAGGTTGGTGCAGATTTAAATCCCTTTGCAGCCAGGAGCCCTTCACGGCCTCGCGTCGGGGCTTCTTTTCATTGAAACCACCGTTCTTTGGCTAAACTGAAGACATATCACAGATAAAGATTCAAGTCCTCCTTCAAGCACCAAAGTCAGTAGGGGTTCTTCCTAAAGAGCCTTTAAAACTGGGCAAGGGACAGTTAGCCTGCGGGCTTGTCCCTTCAGGAGGGGAACTGAGGGTGCACGGAGTAAATCCTCCTTCCTGAAGGGAGTCATAGTTTATTGGTATAAAATGTKAATATAATTCATTTCCATACAGAAAGCAAGCTGGCTATACTGGAAGCATTTGCCTTTATATTTCAAAAGCTTTACATAAGAGAAGCATTTTGATTAAAAAGAAATAAAAAACATGCTCCTGATCTAAAAAAAAAAAAAAAAAATAAATACTTGACAGAACTTTTAATCTGAGCCCAAGTCACAAAAAACAGCCTTTATTGATGTCAAAGTTGCTTTAGAAAAGGAAAGAGTAAACAGGATTTGGCCTTTAATTTGTGAAGGATTTTGACTTTTCAGAGGCATTAAAGAGACAGAAAAGATGGGTATTGAATTATTTAACAATTGCTAGTAAAATTAAGCTTCAGTCAGCCTGTTCTCACTGAAATAATCTTATGAATAAAAACAAAACAATCTGGGGCAACACCARTATACAGAGCTCATATCCCACTGACTGAATTGTTTCTAAGTAGTCCATGAAGTGGTTTTGCAAGTCAAAGCCAAACGGAGCGTTTTCTGTGGTCTGTTCACACTTCCCCTAGGAGAAAGCTGCCGCTGATGGATTACACAAACGTCTTTTCTCTCTAAAGCTGAAACCGAGGGGAAAATATGCAAAAAGGAGTTGGGGGAATTTGGCGCTTTGAATTTATTTTTTCTTTGGCAGATGGCATTTAAGTGATTTATTAGCTAAAACCAACCTATTCTCATTAAGAAGCGAGTATTTAATGACTTTGGAGGTGGGTATTCAAAACAAAGAAGTGATAATCGAGCCGACTGCGCTCGGTGACAAAATATAGCAGCCCTTCATCAAATAGACTTAAAGGAGTGTTTGAGAGCAAGCGCTGAGGGCTGTGATTTCCTTTCATGTGCACTTTAATTCACTGTCCTTTTCAGTCGGTGGCTCATAAATAGGCATAGTTTAAATTAAGGGAAAAATAGATCCTTATTATCATATTCGTCAGTTGAAGCAATAAGTGTTTGATGCCTTGGAAGCTCCCAGCTGCCTCTGCCGGGGGGAGCACGGGAGGCTTTTATAAACTATCCCACTCTCTCCCTGCCCAGAGCACCGACTTGCTGCTCCGTGTTCGATAGTCTAAATTAAATCTTCTCGAGGTTGAATCTAAATGCTTTCACGGTGCTTGTAAAGCATGTACACATGGGTGCGAGCGGCAGGCTTGCACATCGCGTGTTTAATGGGCAAAAGGTATCTTGGGGGTTGTCCATTAAACCCGGGCTTGGCAGCAGGGAGCAGAAGGCTCCGGTCGTGTCTCGGCGTGCTCGCTTTGGCCATCTGTGGCAGGCACAAGTGCCCCGTCTCCACGCTGGCAAGCCTGGCCAGCCGGAGCCGCCTCTCTTCATCCCGGGTTTCCAGCAAACACGCAGGTATGGAAATCTGCAAGTAGAAGAAGCTGGGGAAGGGCAGTTTTGTGAGTTCCTAATGGCTTTGCTGCTGTCATTTGTTCAGGTCCCTGCTGAGCCTGTCTGTACGTGGTTTTCTAAAAATTTACCTCTTTCAGTATTTTAAGATTCTGGCATTTCAACTTGGTTTCTTAGAGCTTCTCAGGAAAGCTGGAGCTAAACATTGCCAGTTAAGGTGCGTGGTGGCCTTTTACTTTGCAACAGGACAGGATCAAGACCACGAACCTCCTTGCATGGGGCAGCAGAACCCTGCCTGCTGCCTTGGCTGTGGCCAGAGTGGGTCCAGGCTAGCGGGCTGGTGTGGACCAGCAGCTCCAGAAAGGAATGCTGTGGGATCTTGAGGACCTCRGTGATGTGGAAGAACATCTCATAAGGTAAAAGTCACCTAGAGAGTAAGGGGAGGGGATAAGGTGGCAGAGCGTAGCTGTAGGTAGGGTGTTTGGTGGCAGCGGAGCGGAGTGGCTCTGCGGATGGCCTGGCAGGCGGGATAGATGTCCTGGCAGCCAGATCTCCCCAGTCAATCACCGCTTATTCTGAAGACGGGACTTTCCTGGGAGGATTTGTTTTACAGTCAATTCATGCCTGGATCAAGCAGTAGCTTTGAGAGCTCTATTAGTTAGGTGCAGGTTTGGTCTCTAGCAGGCACTGCTGTTCTCCACGGTGGGCCATGCACACACATCCTGCAGATGGAGGAAGCACTGCTGAACACTGAGCTTTGAAAGAGACAGCTTGCCTCCAGAACACAGTCCCCATGGCCCCATCATTTGTCACGGGAAATGACACATTAGAGAAGCTCAAACTTCAAACTGAGCATCACAGTTTGTAATTAAGAAGAGTGTTTCAGGCTTCGACAGGAGGCTGGCTGTTGGGTTCCGGAGAAATGGGAGGCTGGGAGCAGAGTTTTGCTCTGATGAGCTCTCTGGCCGMGTCTGAGGAAGGCTGTTTTTTCTGTGCTGGGCACCGTGGTGTTTAATGAACACCTTTCTTGGATCCCAGTTGCCTTGTAGCTGCTCCGCTCCTTAGAAGATGAGCAGGTACTTGCTAATGAGCAGTCAGGTTGGGGTTGTTCTTAGCTTGATCTGACTAGCGCTCGTTTTGCTCTGATTAACGCCCGGGCAAGCTCACCTCTTTTTGGGGGGAGAGGGAACTTGTCCAAGATGCTGCATTGAAGCAAAAAATCGGCTGTCTTTAAGGAGGGCTGGAGACTGGGCTCTGCACTGGGCTTGTCTGCCCTGGGGGAACAGCCCTTCCCCTGCCCTGCAGCCCATCCCCTCCCTTCTTTAGTCCTGTCTTTAAATTTGCAAGCGTGGAGGCAGTAGTAATAGTAGTAGTGATAGTCTGGCATGGCGTCTCTGTTAACCCAGCACCGCCTGTAGCACTAGCTGATAACATGGCATCGCTGCTCAAACGCCAGCGTAGCGCGTCCTTCTCCTTCCTTACCATGTCTGTCTCTCTCTGTGGTTTCTCTTCAGGAAAAAATAGTYTGGGGGGGGGGGGAAGAAAAGACATGAAATATTTAAGTGAACAGCTGTCAGCGGCTTTGCATGGTGCCGTAAGACCTCAAAGTTTTGTAGTTGCAGCAAGCAGGTCTGTCCAAATGGGAGAACTGGGCTGAAGCGGAGGTTTTGGCACTGGGAGAAGGTGGGGGTCCTGGCTCTCACACAGGTCAGGCAGAGGGGTGGGCACCTCCGWAGTGGGCATCCTGCATCCAGATGAGCCTCCGGAGAGGTTCATCCCTCCCTGAGAGAGGGAGGCTCAGGTTTGCTAGTCTTTGTAAATTCTTCCCAAAGTCACTGCTTGGAGGTGTTTGAAAGAGCTCTTTTCTCTGCTAAGTGTTAGATTGATATCTGCAAAGGCAGCAGTCCATTCCGTTACCATCGCAGCCACCACCACCACCGCTTTTATTTTTCTTTGCAATTAGAAAAGCCATCAATCATTTTCACAAATGTGCACCTTATAATTGCCTTCYTGCGCTCCCTGTTTAGCATTGATATTCTTGTCAAGTCCAGCCCTGGGAGAAAAGAGCATCTGACAGGTTTCCCAGAGCTCGGCAGAGATTCTCCACAAACGCAGTTTCCACGTGGGATTTAATGACCGTGTGATTTTGTGTTTCTGGCTTCTTTTTTAGGGGAAAGAAGTTTTGTTTGGTTTTTTTTCCTATTGCAATGACAGAAATTTTTCTTTAGGTGTGGGAAGTCTGCTAAGGCAGGGTGCCAAGAAGCAGTATTGTGAAATCCTCGCAGTAYGAACTTTATGCAGGCAGAAAAACAAAAGGGTTGGAGAACTGCAGACCCCAGGGGAGGTGCCACTTAGGATTTTGAAACTGGTGGCAGTCCTGCGTGGGCCTGGAGTTGAACCACTGAGCGTGTTGAGAATATCTGTGGCCAAAACAGACGCGGAAGCAAAGGCTGGCACTAAGAAAGGCTTTGGGGATGCAGCTAGCTATGTTTTTTTCCAAGTTTAGAAGGAATTGGGAAGTTCCCCGGTGCTCGGTGGGCTGCATGCACTGGAAGAGACAATAAGACAGATTTTGATACGAAGATGTTCAAAGTAATTCATGCAGCAAAATGGGTGCATTAAAAACTGCTCTTACCTGCATGTGTCTGCATTTCATAGAAAGATCAAACGGTTGGTCATAAGAGTGAGTGCTGCCATTATAGCGTTAATTATATCAGCGTGAAAAGCGGGTGTTAATTGGTTTAAAATGRAGGATGAGGTGGCTGAGAGTAGTTCCCCTGAATATTCTTCTCTCTTTTCAGTATAGCTGCAACTTTTGCATTGACTTGGGATGTCTCGTTACATTTCCTTCTTTTTTTGGTGAAGGAAAGGGACGTGAACACTTACTAACCAATGTTGTATCAACCCAGTGTTTAGGCTTATCTTTTTGCTCCAGTTGACAGCTGTGTGGGTATCATCTCAGAAGCAGGCTGAAAATACAGAGAAGAAATAAGCTGCATGAGCACTGGGTTTTGTCTTTTCTCTTTGTCCGTAGGCATCTGCACTTGTATGTGGGCAGTCATGAGTTTGGTCACCATTTCAGAGAGAAAAAAAAAAGTCAGTTTTTCTTTTAAATGACAGGGTTTGATGAAGGTATTTCACATTCCTCTGCATGAATTTCAGGATCTAGATCTGTCTAATCTACATGACATTTTGTTTTCTTCGTCTTGTAAAGCTCTCTGTCCACTGGTCAASAAATGTAATGTTTCTGCTGTGATATTTCTGCTGGAAGAAAATGTGGTTGTAAGGAGAGGGAAGCACACAATATGCAGTATTACTTACTGATGGGGAGCTGAGCTCTGACTGAAGGATGCTCTAAAAATGAAGTGGAAAATGGAAGAAGAGGAGATATTCCAGTTACTTTTGGAACAGAAGTGAGGAGATGGGGGAAGCAGATGGCTGGCTTGCTGCTAGCCATGGTGGATTGTTCCAGCTGATTTTGGGATGGGGACTTGCAGTTACTGCCAAGGAAAATCACTTGGGCATTCATGAAGACAAGTATAATAAAGGATTAATAGTTTTACTGGACTGTGGCACCAGGCTGATGGCCTCTTTGCATCGGGGACAGCGAAGCAGCGATCAGAAGGGGCTCTTATTGCTGCATGCGGTAAAATATGGTCGAGATTTCTAGGGAGGTCTTGACRTAAACCAAGGAGCTTTGTCGATCTATTAGTCATCGGGGCTGTACAATAGAGGCACGTTTTCCATTTTAGCAAGGAATACCCTTGCAGAAAGACAATGTAGTATGACTGCTTTTTTTCCAGTGAGCAGTCCTTCTCTTGCTGATTTATGGCTAGCTTAGTCAAGAAAATCCTGCATGCCTAGTAAAATGGGTTCATTTTTAACTGCAAGGGAGCATTTTCTTTTTATACAGTAGTTTCTTTTTGTGCTTTTGTGAAATAGACTTTAATATGGAAATAAATCATCAGAGCATTACTAAATTAAAAATAAGTATAAAACCAGACAGTGCTGCCAAGCCAAGGTTAAACTTGGATCAGGAGATCAGATTATAGTTTTATCGGTCTCTCCTCCCACTCTTTGCTTTATTTGGTACTTAAATGAACTTAATAACCATTTCAAAGATATGTACACCCAGCTGCTTTGAAGAGCAGTCTCCTGGTCCTCGTGTTCTTATTTTGGGTCACGCGCATCATTGCACTAATGTGCTATAGCTGTACTCCGAGATGCCACAATTTATTTGGATGCAAAAGAATTACGCTTGCTTGGAGCAGAGATTAACATCAAGTTTACCTATCTTCTCTGTAAAGCAAAAGAAGAAAAGGAAGCATTTTCAGTCTATCGGCAGGTTTTTGGTTGATTTTGTTTACTCTCATCTCTGTTCCCTGGCTCACTTTTTGGAAGTGTTGAATTGATAACATCATTAGGAGGAAAACTTACCACCACTAACAGGCAACTTGGCACTTAACAGTCATAAGGGACAAATTGGCAAAGGTATATAGGTGCCTGATGATTTACTGGTGTTGTAGGGGATTTATAAAAATCTGTCCAGAGTATGTTTTATTCCTCACAATCAGTCTAACCCAAGAGATCTGAGCTGGTGTTTCTAACAGCCTTCCATTTCAGAAACATTTTGTCCCTTTCAAAGGCTCATCTTTAGTTACTCTGCACCTCCATTCCCATCAGTTAAATGAATGTGATGATGCTTGCTTTCCGCTTTTCCTCTTTCTTTTACTGAAAGTGCAATGTGGCAAAATACTCGAGCATGTTCTTAACTTGAAGAGCTAAACCAGGAATGTTTAAATGGTGCTAAATGTGATACATGGCAAAGTACTTTGCTGAATCCTGGCCACTGTTGTAATGGCTTCTGTACAGGTCTTTTTGCTATTTGTTTGCCGTAATCTTGATCAGTTGTCTAGATGCCATTGCTAAACAAATGAGATGATAATTAGCATAGCAACATCAGAGGAAGTTGATTTTCCATCTGTAATAAGGATGATGATAATTAAACATGCATGACCTCATTGGATTGAATATGAAT
The DNA here is from genome assembly GCA_030449065.1 of Oceanodroma leucorhoa. Lineage (NCBI taxonomy): Eukaryota > Metazoa > Chordata > Aves > Procellariiformes > Oceanodroma > Oceanodroma leucorhoa. Next base: position 1,471,171 of record JASVER010000060.1, on the reverse strand, counting down.
CAATTAAAATTAAAGCTTGTTGGGAATTGTTTTTCTGCTGTGAAATTTTTCAGAGAAAGCAAGAACAATATATCAAGTCCTAATGAAAAGAAATTGGGCCGATTTGCACCCTCAGTACTAAAAAATGAAAATGTTGTGAGATTCTTCAGGGATGGGATATTTAGTGGTACCTCCCCCCACCCTGCCCCAGCCTTGTGTAAATGTCCATTTTGATGAAGTTTTTCATTTGGAAAAAAAAAAAGTTAAACACTTTTCAGCTGTTTCTAACACTGTTTAGCAAAACTCGGATCAAACATGTGCAAATGCTTCCCGAGTGTGTGTCCAGGGAGGCGTATTCCACAGGCGCTGTGGCCAACAGGGCGCATAAATTAGTTTTATAACATATTTTAATTTCCTATGCATGAGTGAACACCACACTGGAGCAGTTTATTTTAAAGGAAAATTATTTATTAAAGGCAAAGTGCAGAGATGAAACAAAAAGGGAGTTAAAGTTGGAAGCCCAGGTTTGATGCCCCAGAAGGGAGTTGGTGATGTACCCTCAGCCCAAGAGGGCTCCTCTGGAGTGCAGGTGGGAAAGCGTTGGCTGGAATTCCTTCTTTCTGCCATTTTTCAAAAGTGAAATTTCAGTGGTGCTGTAGCAGTTGCAGCCAAACTGCCTAGGGCTTTTGGTTTTAGTTTTTGAGAGCTGCATGAAACCTTTTAACTGCAAGAAACCTCTTAGCTGCAAGATGCAGCCTGATTCAGTTCAGAGCGTTGACCTGAAAAATGGGAAACCAAAGCTTGTGTAGCCCCAGGTCAGTGTTCAGCTTTTTGGGATACGCTTCCAAGCCCTTTGGTTCGAGCTTTTCTAATCTGTATAGTTTATCAAACACGGGAAGGGGTTGGAAGCAAAATGCAGTAACTGATGCTGTGGTGAGGATGCGCAGGACATGTTCTGGACTCAGCTGCTGCTTTCCCTTTTTGATGTCCTGGTTGAATATCCTGAACAACAAGATGTTCAACGTGTTTGCTCTGCGACAGTGTTGTCCTTTGGTCATCTTTCCCCCTTCCCCAGGAAAAAAAACAAAAAAATCCCATTGCATCCAGCGCAGAATAAAAACAAATGCTGAAATCTTTCTCATTTTCTCCTTTTGAAGAGTTTTGTTTCTTGACTAACCCCAGTAATTGGTAATATGGGGTGTGTGGTAATATGTGTGTGTGGTGGGAGGTAGCTGCTTAAAATCTAGATATGGTCACTTGTGCTGGTTGGGGTTTGGCACTTGACTGCGCTTGTGATGAGGATATCTATGATTCAGGTTCTTAGATTGCCTCTTACCTGATAAATAACCGTAACACAACGTTGTGTCTGTGGGTAATAGTCCTAATGATGGTGCAAGCCGTGCATTGTCTTGCTTGAGCACATATGATATGTGAAAAATAATGTTTAATACATCAGTTTAAACTTATGTGTTTTCCAAATGGATTTTTTTCGTTTGTCACTAGCACCTTCTGTGAATGTGGAGAACTATTCCTGAAGAAAGATATAAGATGCATCTCTGATAGCATCAGAGAAATAACACATCTCAGACTAGCAAATCCTGGTTTTATTTCATTTTCATCTCATCCTGGCTTTGTCTTGTTTAAGCTTCATTTCTGCAAGATGGGGCAGCTATAACTGAAGGCGATTGGTGTATTGCCTGTTATCTTTACAGACTTGGCTAAAAATGCAGAAACTACTATCCACAGGTATCAAATAAAAGGAGTTACTAGGGATGCAGAAATCACCACCAGCTGAGTTCAGATGAAGGCAGCACAAAATGTTAAATCACTCTGTTTGGAACAGTCACGCTGTCTTTCCACGTGTCAGCCCCCATCCGCTTGCTGCTTTCGTTTGGCCACGAAGCTGCACGTAAGGCAGCTCTTGCCAGTGGCTTTCTAACAGGGAAGAATACTTCCAAGTTTCCTTTAGGAAATTTCTACCCAATGTTTATCATCACACACCATGTGAGTTGTTAATGTAATGGCTTGGGTTCAAATCCAGCCCCACAGAAGCAGCGGGGTTGTGCGTGTGCTCAGCACACAGGGTTATGGGTTTCACTATAGCACCGTGCTATTTTCTGAACTAATGCCCAGTTTTAGGGGGGGAAAGGGAAATGAGGAGCGAAGAAGGTCTTTTACTAGCTGTCTGCTCCTCGGATCTCTCAGTGGTGTATGTGGTAGAAGGGTTTATCCCCCGAGCAGCTCCTCCGTCGGTCCCCGTGGGCTCGTGTTTGCTGCCACCCCCTACGTGTGGGGCAGGGCCCCTCCTGCGCGGGGGCTGCTGTGGCCGGGGGGGATCGCCCGGTGGGGTCAGCACATCTTCCGACCGGTTCGTCGCTCCCACAGCAAGGAAAAAGCTTCCTTTGGTTATGTCTACCTGCTTCGCTGTTTGTCTCGTGTTAATCCTCGGGGCAGTAGGTGAATACCCCAGCTTAGGCTGGGTTGCTGCCATCACGCGTGACCTGCTGAGTGTCCCGTTTCGGTGGCCTCTGGGATGGAAAAGACCAGAGTTGACTCAATGGGAGAAGGTTTGCAGTGCCAGTGGTTAGGAGTGGTTAACTTGTGAGCTGAATAATCGCTGCTGCCGGAGTCACAGAGAGGCAGCGGATGTTGTGTCCTGCCAGGTGTGCTTATCATCACGCTGCTTTATTCTTGGAAGAGGAAGTTAAACGTGTGCATTTGAAGTGGGTATTTGCAAAACATAATGAATTTCATTAGAGCTGGGGGCTACCTTGGGCTGGAGGCAGCAGCCTGATCAAAGGAAGAGGTTTAACATCAGGGCCTCCTACTGTTCATTAGGACAAATCTTGGAAAGAAGTTCTCTCTTTTGCCTCTTAATTGCACTATCAAGGCCAGTATCAAAAAGGCAGGGTGCAAGTGACTGCTGCTGCCCAAGATGCTATTATAATTAGAGTAGTCCCTGAACCTCATCCAAACTTACAATGTAGTATCAATTCAGGTTAAATTGGGAAACTGAGCAGAAAATTGCTGTCTGGTGTTTTGAGTGGTTTTTGCATCTTAACATTATCTGATATTGGATCATTATGTACTGATGCAAAATGCCAACAAGTAATGGCACAGCACTGCAAGTAATGACACTGGGACATAAGAGAAGGAAATAGTGAGAGAAATTTAATTTCTTATGCAGTTTCGTGAAATAAAGTCAACTCAGGTACACACTCATTCAGATTAAGTATAATGATCTGTGTCTGCAACCTAACTCTGCCGGGAATGCGTATCTATAAGTTGAGGAGAGCGGGGGGAGAGTTGCCATGGAAATACAACCAATGTCATAGTTGCGGTGTGTTGCAAATGGCTCATGTGTCATGGCTCATTTTCCAGAAGAAGGGGAGAAGACTGGGAATTAAGGAAAAACATCTTTAAATGTTTGCAGCAAGACACGTCTGGGACTGTGCAGGGACAGCTTAATAGGCAAATGTTGCAAGTCGTAAGTACTTTGTTGGGAGAAGGGAGCCGAAAGTACATCTGTAACAGAGCTTCGCAGCTCTCCTGCGCTGCCTAATTCGTTCTCCTTCCCCCTCCTGACGGCGGCTCTCCAGGGCTGCCTCCCTCCGCCCGGCGCGGAGCCGCGTCGGACGAACCTCCCGCGGCCTGGGGGCTTCGCCCTCGCTCTCGGGAAACCTGCACAGGACATCCAGGCTTCCCTCAGCTTGGGCATTTCGGGTCTTTGGCAGCCCAATTTCTTTCCACTCGCTTTTCTTTCCTTGCTCTCTGTTGTTCTCTTTCAGCCTGCGAAGGAAACCTCAGGTGTCTGCGGCAGGTTTGTGTAAGAAGAGAGTTTCCTGCAGTTGCAGAAATGTGCCTGTTCCTTTCCGAGTTGCTTGCGATATGCCACATGGTCCAGAGTTATTGTTTGATCTAATCCTTTAATTGAGAATTAAATTGCTAACTGTTGTGTGAACTAACACATTGCTTACTTTAAAACTGGATGAAGCACTCAAGGGTATTTTTCTGATTTTTCTGTTTTTTGGGGGAATAAGTTCTTTGCCATGCAAAAATAAATGAGGCTGCTAGACAAACAGCTTGGGTCTTTACAGCCTCTCTTGAAGTAATTATGGTGTAATTTAGGCTTCTGAAATAAGAAGCAAACAATAAATAAATGATTGACCTGTCTTTATAGTATTGAAACCTCTATGCATTTTAATGCAGTCCCGTTTGCCATAGTGGGTAAATACGAGCAAATGCATATTTGAACATGCAATATAGGAATGACGTGAGAATCAGAGGATTTGATGCCAGAATCCATGAGAGTTCACCAGCTCAGGCCTTGCCTGGCTCCCTGCGCTTGGGTTAGTTATCTCTGTTTCTGGTATCGGAGTGTCTCTGTGGTACGGGTATAACMGCCCTGTTGTGGCTGGGGTTCACCTGTGTTTGCAAAGTGACTTTCGGGGCGTGCAGAGAAGTTGCACTAGCTGGGAGTTTTCTAAAGACCAGTCTGTTCTGCAGAGCAATTTCTAAATGTAAAGAAATGAAAGAGCTGACCGGTTCTTTACTTTGGTGTAGAAGGCAACAGCAGTGACATGCGGACGGTGCTGAACCTCAGATAGGGGGTAACTTGGTCTGTCTTATTGAAATGTGAATAAATTCTCAGCTGCATGAGACCCAGTGTCATAGCATAGCCCCCAAACGGTGTGTCCAGACAGTGCATTTTAAAGACTTGGACAAATTCCGCCATTGAGTTGAAGTCTGCAAAGCCAGTGGGTACCCCCTGGATCCCTGGGGTACAGACATGGGCGCTCCCGTTGCAAAAGTGGGAGTGACCAGAAGTTAGCCCAGAGAGAAAAATATGCATCTTCCCTCCCCCCCCCCGCCATCTTCTACTCCAAGCAACTTGTCAACATCAGCACCTTGAGGTGTAAAGTGAGTAAAATCAGAATATTAAACTTTGGTTCCTCSGCTGTAGCGACAATGCTCTCGTTTTTGTCAGCTGAGAAATGCTGCCTTTCTGCCAGATCCCACCTGGSTGTGAACAGTGGCAGATATCCCAGAGCTGCAGCTCCGGAATCTAGTTTATTTTCTAAAGCAAGGTGATGCTCCTTAAAATTGTGTCATTTCTCTTTTCTTGCTGCTACRTTTCCTTTAACAGCAAAGAAAGGCTGCAGAAGAAAATTGAGTAGAGTTTCTACTGAATTCAAAAACACTGTAGTGATAAATATGGTTCTGAATAAACCTCCTTGTAGTCACAAATCAATTAATCTTTTTTCCCCTGTGCGCTCCATCCTCAGGATTTACTTTTTCATTGAGCTTTTGCTAGCTAGTGCAATATGCCTAATTCTTCACCTGGATAAATAACTAGTGGCATTTTTATTCCAGAGCAAACCGGCATTATCTTTCTTGCTGTGTACAAGCAAACAGAAAATAACCTTYATYTATTTATTTATTTATTTTCCCCAGAGCAACCTCTTGTGATTTGTGGCTTAGAATAAAGAAGAGTTCAGGGCTTGGCTCTGAGGAGCAGCRCACTTGGCCTCTGAAGACGAGGGGTAGCATCACTCTGCTTGAGCCCTTCGGTTTGCCATTACCCCTTGGCTGATGGTACACTGTGGATTTTTATGGCAAGGGCTGTCCCACTAGTTTGGTTAAGATGGTGGGCAGAGGCAGGTTTGCTCTTTCTCTGCTTGGAGCCGGCTAAAAGCTCTGCGCTGGGTTTAGCGGAGCTGTGCGTGGGCTCACCAGCTCCGGGGTGAGCGGTGGGGCATGTGAGCTGAGCTCGACAGGGCAGAGCAGACACACGTGTCCCTGCGATAAAYGGTGGAGGCACAGCTTGTGTGATAGAAGCTCTTTCTTCAGCCCTCTGCTTCTCTTTGAGTTAAAAATAGAGACTAAAAGTAGACTAGGCATGCACAGGCAACATGTGACTTTCTGTGTGAATCTCATGCATTGCCTCAGTGATACCTGGAGGTGCAGCACGTCCTCAGCGCAAGTTCTTGCTTGTGCTGCTTTTTAAGCAGGGAGACAATCTGGAGCAAGTCCAAATGGTGACTTGCTGACGGTGCAGGTTCGGATTTCTGGTGGAGGAGGTGCGTGCCCACGCTGAGGGGCTGGGAAGTAGGGCAGAGCTTACCTTGAAAGTAATCAGAAAATGAAGTTAACTGGAATGGGAGAACTGCTGTGTGTATCCTGACTTCTGGCATATGTTAGCTAACTGCACTATCCTGTACAAGAAAACCTCTGGAGTTTCCTCTGTGCAGCCTCTCCTTGTTAAACCCTTTTCTCTCGTCTTCCTCCTTTCCCCTTCCCTGCACTTGCATGTTATGATCTGGACTCTAACAGATCTGCCTTTGTTCCCTGCAAAACACAGGGGAGAAATGATGAGAAATAATCTGTAGTGCTGTACTTCAGACTAAACTTTAAAACCTAATTCCAAAGGTCTTCTWTATGACCAGCTTAGTACTACATGGGAACATGTATTACTGAACAGCTTATTATTTGCCTCTGCAGAATTAATTTTTCAGCTCTTTCTTTTCTAGTGACTTAATATCCGGGAGGTGGCTTGAACAAGRCGATCAATATCTTCATCCCGCAGCCTAAAAATTGAATGGCCATTCGGTTCTCTCTGCTGCCCAGGTGATGAAGGTGAAGGATGCTGCGGTGCCCCATTGTACACTGTTGCACATAGAAGGGGAAGCCAAGGAAAGTCAGCGTGACAGTCTTTGGGATGCTAAGAGACTGCGTTGATAAMGTATGGTAGAGAATTTGTATTCTGAATTATGACACCACCTGCATTTTGCCACTGCGGTTGCCTTACAGAAATATTTCTAAGAGCGTAGGGCACAGGAGCRGGAAGCTGGAAGCCGGATTGCAGAGCTCCCACGAGCTCTTCTTTCATCTCTTGTAGATGTGAAATGTTGATTGAGTTCTGAAATCCCGAGAAATAGAGATATTTAAAATCTCTAAAGAGCTCTTCTGCTYTGAAAGATTGTCTCTCATTAACATCCAACATCAAGGATGCTCCCTGAAAAGAGGAATCTTCTCTGTATATAAGTACAGTGGCCCATTAAATATCCTGCTTGGCTTGTGTCCTGCAGTTTATGAAGGAGAGATTTTTTTGCCTGTTCTGGGTGGGAGAGAAAAAAAAGCAAGAGAATACTGATGACTTGCAAACGCTCTTTCACAAGTCATGCAAAGTGTTAGCCACTGGAAGCGATCTTTATGGAAAGCACCGTGTGTTAGACCTGGGGTTTTCCACCGCAGGGTCTGGCTTATTAGGTTTAACCAGCAGATGGTAAAACCCATTTGCTGCCTGTTAGATGTGGCAGGGAACAAGGTGGAACAGGGAGAAGGCAGAAGGGTGCAGAGGTGCTGGCTGGGCTACCTTTTCTGTCTCGAAGAAGAATTATTCTGCTAACAGCAGCGTGAGTCATACAAGCTAAAATTAATTTATAACAACGTGAAACTGTCTTAAAATGACAAAGTTTAACAACTGCAAACATTAGCTACATCTAACAGAAAAGTAAGCCAGTAGCAGATGGTTCGTAAAAGCATCACGTCGGCTGTAYAAATGGTCGCAGTTTAATTTACTGATGGGAATTGCAGGCCTTTATCATCAGCTTGACCAACTGAATCTCATTTTGGTCAACAAGATCTATCTCCTCCTCCTCCTCTCTTTTTTCCCCTGGGTGGAAGGAGGGGTGTTCAGCATTAACTCTTCTGTGTAATACATGCCCTGGTTGTTCCCTCCTTGACCTGTTGATACTATGGTGGGTGGTTTTTCTCTGTATCACAGTACTTCCCACAGAGGTCCCAAACAAGATTAAGCATTTAATAGGCATGCATCAAATACATAGCAGAAGCAATCCATGTTGCAAAGGCCTTGGAGTCTGAATAGCTAGAGAAAGGTGTTTACAGGTGGAGTGAAGCGTAGGAAGTGTAAGTGGCTCGCCCAAGGCCACACATCAAGCTGTAAGGAGGACAGGAATAGAGCCATGGGCCTGTACCCTGAAGGCAAAACACTAATTCACATCTTCCCTCAGCACATTTATTTACTGCACCTRCCTCCTTTAAACGAAGCTCTTTTGTAAGGTGGTGTGTGCACTCCGTCTTGCACAGTATGAAGCGGAAAACAAATGATCCTGCTGACAAGAAGTGCATTGTATTATACGCCATCCCATGAAAAATCTGCCAGGGTGTGATGTATCTTCCTAGCACATCCGAGACCACCACCTTTAATGTCCTAAAACCCGAATCAACCCTGAAGAGTGACGCAGGTGCTGGATAGTCCAAAAATGCCTCAGCATCACCAGTAAATGGTGGCAGTCCCCTGGGCTGACCCCCACCRCCGATGTGACTTAGCACATAAGCACCCCAGATGATGGCGTGGCATGATCCTGCTCTTTGTGGCAGGGCGCTGACAGCAGCASGGTGATGAATTCGGAGCCGCCGAGCCCGCTCTGTGTGTATAATTCATGAGGCTTGTTTGTGACAGTTTGAAGGACATCCCTGTCACTCTGGAGCCAGATCCCTGGGGCTGTTGTGTCGTGAGCCAGCTCCAGGGAGCCCATATGTGGTTTTGCAGAGCTAAACTCTACACCGCTGCTAAAAGAGAAGCTGCAAATGTAATGGATGGGACAGTTTTCTCATCTGGTAGCAATCAGCTGCAAAGCACATTTAAATGCTAGTGCACGGCGTCCAGGGAAGTTGGTTTTTCACACCTTTTGCCCTTCAGGTACCAAGGGAGTCCAGTTGTGGAGCAGAGAGATTTTAAGAAGTTGTGGCAAAGTGTAGTGAGTTTGTACCGATTTCATCCCAATCAAAGGCTGCTGGGACAGCCACAAGTACAGCACGGCTTTGGAAAGAGGGAAAACACCACCACTGTCTGCCAGAAAAGAAGTCTGTCTTTGGGAAGGCTCTGGAATRAATGTCTACTTATTAACAGCAGGGCTGGGGTGGTATGTGCCTGTAATGGCTCGAAAGTCAGCGTTGGAGTTTGCCCTGGCACGCCTGGGACTAGCTGTTGGTTGAACGCATTTTGGGATTTAAGAGTGGCTTTGGAAGGGCTTGGGATGGTGGGGCGAACATGGGGGGGCCCGTATTGTGGGATATCTCCGTGGCTCTAGGGACAGGGGAGGCCTGGGTGGCCTCGCTGTCACCGTTGGTAGCTCCTGAACACGTGGAGGTCTTGATGCCTGGCTGCAGAGCTGGTCAGGGTGGCTATTGAGTGTGTTATATCAGGGCCCAGCTCCAAAYGCACAAACAGCAACAAAGAAACCTGAAAATCCAGTTTGCTACCAATATTTCTTAAGGTATTTTGGTGAAAAAGCTTCCTGCTGCATTGCTGAGAAGAAATAGTTGACCAGGTAAGTCACTTTATAGCGGTAACACCTTGCTGTTAACRTTGAACCTCTCCTGCAGTATTAGGGAAGCTAATGGGATTGCAGAACCATTTTCCTCATTTCTCATAGCAGTAAGAGAAAAGAAGGGATCTGCCCCAAATCGATGCGGTTCAGGATTGTAGGCATCCAAGTCACCTTTGAAAATTGGATTTTGGTTCTGAAGACCTCTAAGCACTGTCAAGCAATTTGCTTCAGTGAATCAGTTGAGGTTTTAGGATACAATTACTATTCATTGTGAACTAAAACTTTGTGAACCATTGTAAACTGTCATTCACTGTAAATGAAAACAACATTTATAGAGAATGAACTTCTCTATAGACAGCTGCTGCTGCCCCTAAACTTTAAGCCCTATCCCTTGGTTTTCTTACAGAGATCAAGATGTTCTCATCTAACATCAGAGCCTTCTCTGAGTGCTGCTGAATATTCAGCCKCTGAAACAAGAGAGGGGGAAATAAGTGAGGCAGTGAAGTTGAAAACGCATCTTGACAAGAACAAGGAGAGCTAAACTCTCCCAGCAGTCGAGCTGGGATGCTGATGGACAAGAGGTTCTGAGCATCCTCATCGCCTGTGAGATTCTGCTCYGTGGATAGATCTCGGAAAGGTTGCTGATGATCAGCACCTTGCAGGATTTGTCCCTTCATGCAGTAATAAGAATCAGGCAAATACTGGCATATTTATCTCCTTCCTGAGATTTCATCAGAAAAATGGATGAGCTCTGAATTATTCACCATATGTTTCACGTTTAGACATCAGGCTTTGCACTCTCCCCTTGCTGTTGGGGACTGGAGCGATGGAGCAAGGGTGTACCTCGAACCTGGCTACCGTAATCTTCCTCCTTTGCTCAGCAACTTTGAAACGCTAATATTTAATACAGCGTTTTCCCTTCCTTCTGCTGCAGTGTCTTCTCCTTCCCCCTGGACTTTTCCACCCACTTGTGCAGTCAGCATGTTCTGCTCCCCCTTGCACATGGCATGCATAATTTCCTGTATATTAAAAAACAAACCCAGGAAATATTTAATGTTCCAGAAAACATAACAGTGAAATTAGAAACATCAAAATACGAAGGCTACTGAAAGGGAAGGGGATTCTACCCAGGAAATAACAAAGAAATCTGTCTGTAACATGTCCTGTTGCATTAGTGAGCAGTATCTGGATGGAGCAATTTGAAGAGCCATGTTTTTAATCACAGTAAGTTTGAACATCTGGCTTTGGGAAAGGGAGTGAAGTGAAAGAGCCTGGCTCTATTGTCTTGGTAAATGACTTGGAGGTATGGGGGGCTATTAGCAGGTGTGTGTCCCCCAAAGCCTTCTCTTCCCTAGGCAGAGCCGGCCCTGTTCCCGCAGCTTCTCCTCCACCATCTCGGGGACCTCCACTGAACTCTCTTCTGCCTGGGCTGGTCCTTCTCTTACCCTCGGGGACCTAATGCTGGATGATCTTCCAGACGTGACCTAACACATACCAAGTGAAGGGGAATAGTCCTCYTATCTACTGGCTGTTGCTACAGCCCTCTATGCTGCAAGCCTGGGTTGCCGTTGGGGTGTGCTGCTGGCTGGTGTTCAGCCTGCTGTCCCTCAGGACACCTGGGTCCTTCTCAGCGGTGCTGCCCCCAGCCTGTCCTCGTGCAAAGGGTTAGGCTGCTCCAGGTGCAGGACTTGGCGTTTGTCCTTACCGAATTTCCTGAAGCTCCTGCTGGCCTGTTCCTCCCATCTAGGTCCCTCTGAACGGCAATTTGCTGCTCCTGGAGTGGTTCCTGGAGAAATCTCCTTGGTGTTCACCAAGCAAGAAATTTTGGGATGGGCAGTCAGAGGTGCATGCTGTTGCATTTGTAGGGTCTTCAAGTACTAGGAGATCACTCTAGGCAGTGAGGACGTCTGTGCTGCAAGCATCAGACAAGGGTTGTTTTCTAGCCGCTGTCATGACTGGTGAGCCAAGTTCCATTGTCCACAGGGACCACTGGGCCCATGACCTGCTCAGTCAGACCCCATAGCTGGCCATCATTACTGGAGATATTTTTCAGAGGGGGTAGAGGAAAGCTATTTAGAGGTTACTTCAGTTTCTAGTGAACAATGTCCCAAACCACAAAGCTCTAAAACTAGATCTGAGAACTGCTCAGTCCTATTATTATCATTACCATTATTTGAAGGCTCTTCAGTTAAGCAAGTCTATCTTACGTGCTTCCAACATACGGCCTTAGTAAATGATTGCCCTATTTATATCCCTGGAGTTTTGTCAAGCATCTGTTTCAAGCACAGTGTGGCAAGCATGAAATTTTTGGTCACACAAATGCAGTGTACTGTATGTATTTGTTAAGAAGGCAGATGTGATTTTTAAGTCAAATGTCTGGAGCGAGCAGCTTTATATAGTCATGTTGGCAGTTGCCCATACATTGCATAATGTTTTCTGTTAATCCTGGGACAGGAGTCTGGTTTGTCTGTATGTGATTCTGTGGTGACAAGGGGAATGGTGGACTCTGTTTTCCAAAGATGTAGTAAATTTACTGACTGTAAGTGACCCTGGATCAAGCCTGCCTGGGATGGGGGCTTTCAGTGAAGCTGAATTATCTTGAAAATTTTGCCTCCTTATGCTCAAGGTCCTGATCGTATCTGGCTTTTAAGTAGCAGAGGGGAGTTATTGCTACTGTGCTAATGCACATGTAATGGGAAATGGTATCAAAGGAAAGCAGAAATGATGTGTGATGGGGATAGCATTACTCTCCTGAATTAATCTCATGAGTGTTGCTGAAATTCCTTGGGCAGATTGCCGGTTCATCTGAAATGTGCTTTCTTTTTAGTTCATGCATGGAGCAGCACAGAGCTCTTGTGCTGGTTGGAAATGTCAGAAGTCAAAATTTTGATGCTGGGTTTTTGCTGAAATGTTGCATTTCACAGAGAATGAAGGCAAGGTCCTTTTCAAGAAAGCAATATTGGAGAATATGCTCCCTCTGTCTTTTTAAGACCCACCATAATGTTGAATGTATTGATTGTTGGGGCATCGAGGATACTGCACGAAACCTTACATTTAAAAATAGATAAGGAAATTAGTTGCTTAAATCATGAATTTTTATCAGAATAATCACATTTAATGTAATGAAAACCCCATGCAGCTTAGTGCCAGCCTCTGCGAGTGGGTGACGGGGTACCTGTGAAAAGCAAGAGTAAGACAAACCCAGGATGCTCTTTGTCCTCCCGCCTTGTGCTATGGGTGACGTTGGACTTAGCATCGATTTGTGCCTCGACCTGGGCGTTGAAAATGTGCTGCTGGACCTACCCTCCAGAAATCCTGAATATTCAGCTTTTCTCTGTGCTCTGTGGCAGTGCATCCCCAGCATCACTTATATTTCCAATGACCTTTTCTTTTTGTAGTTCCTTTTGGTACGTTCCTGCCTTCTAGCATCTTCTCTGTAAGAAATATCAGGTAAACTATTCCCTACTGAACCTTCTAATCTTCCAGTTCACTTTGCAGTATTGCACTTGACTTGCTGTTTTTTCCTTCTTTTCTTTGTTGCTTGGGAGTACAGAACTCAGATGGTGGAATTTGCTGGCAGTTCTCATGTTCCATAAAAAATTCCAAGTAATTTTAAATCCCTTTCTTGGGCATGGGAGATGCAGTGCAGATGTTGAACAGTGAAGCAAAGGGAATGCGCTCGTTCTGCAGGATGTTACTTTCTGAAAGCATGAGTGCCGTTCTTACTGTCTGAAGCCTTTAGGTGTATCCTATACAAGTCTTACTCATAAAAGTATTATAAATTATACTCCATTTCTTATCTTCTTTGGTTGATGGAAAGAACTCCTATACCACTAGTTTTATTTTTCTGAAGTACTGTATTGAAGTGCGTTCCATGTTTGTATAAATGAAAATATCTTATTTTAAAAAATAAATTGAATGTCTCTAGTTRTTTTGCAAACTAGTATTTGTATGGAGGTAAGTACACATCGGTGCACAATATTGAAGATCCTTTAAAAAGAAAGATACTTTAAGTGGAGGCTGAAACTTTTCTGGAGGCTTTGGTTCGTGATCTGTTTTACCTGAAGCCACTTACTGCAGGGCTGAGGGTCGGCTTGATGTGCGTCTAGATGTGGGTTAGCTGGGACATGCCCCAGGGCAGGCTGCGTGACAGCCATGTCCCTGAAGCGGCCACGTGCTGCCAACAGCGGGGCTGAGCGGGCGCAAGTGGGTCGGGCGCTGTGGGGACGTGTAAAGCCAAGGACCAGCCCCTGGATTGCTCATGTGAGGATGGCTTGCAGTCCCATCCTCTGAGCTCCACCAGCATGCTGGTTTGTGCATCAAGCCCACATTGGTCCTTTTAAAATGATGTCTCAGGAAAGATGGCCAGGGGTGCAGAATCCCTCGTGCCTCTGTGTAGGTCATTCCCATAGTGAATTGTTCTCTGCGTTGGGGGAAAAAATAACCCAACCCCAAAGGCAGTCCCCTCCAACCTCCCTTTCTTTTTAATTCGTGCTAAGCCGTTACGTGATGCTTGTGAGAGAGCCCCCAGGCAGGTAACTCCTGGTGTGGGTGACACGGGAACCCTCGGGGACAGGTTTCCTTGCTTTGGGAAAGTGCAGWTTAGCTTTCCCTGGCTGCATAGATTGCGATGGGCAGGATAACTGCTGCTGGCAGCTCATGAAATGATGGTTTTGAAGCCTGTATCATCTTCTAAGCCTGKTGTTAAGTTCTCAGTGACTGTTGTTTGTCAGAGATTTTTGCTTCCGTCATTATCTGATGCGAAGGACCTGCCCATGTCTTCGTGTGAATGCAGCTGAATGAAAACCAGGCTGTAATCTGAAACAAAAATGTCACTTTGGGGATTTTTGGGGGGGTTAATCTAATGTAAAATCAAAGTTTTTGTGTCTGAGAAGATAACTAAGGAGGCTGTGGGTGGCCTTCTTTAGTTAAAAAGTTAAAGAAGTTGGGTCTTTTGGTTGAACTAAATATATTCTTTCAGATTAAAATCTTTTTTTGTGAAAATGGTTGCCCGTCTCTGTCCGTAAAGTCCACCTGGTACTTGCCTTTTGCTGTTGACTTCACGTAGAAGGTGTTTGCTACTAGATGGCGGGAGATGAAGACGTAGCGCAGTAACAGAGCAACAGGCCAGTAGTTATGGTCACAGTGGTTGTATCGCAGTGGGTAAAATAAAACCAAACTGTCTTGATAAACAGCTGACTGAGGGTTTTGTAGTATACCTCTGGAAATATATCTTTTACCTCATAAAGCCACCAGAGATCACAGTATAACCACAGCCGTGTGGGTCTCTGTGCATGTCTCTGCTGTTTGACTCTCAGTGCGGTTAGTCCCTTACGAAGAGGAGGTTTGTACTGGCTTTTTCTCGTACGGCATCATCCTCTTTTAGCCATAGACCTTTTGCCATCTCTCGTAGCAGTGTCTTGTTGATTGTTTATATTGTCAAAGTGGGTGGCTGATAATACTGTAGAAAGTTGTGAAGCAGCTGGTGTTTAATTAGCGTGTTCCTTATATAGCTGATTGGCCACACTCTGATCTCACTCCGACTGGGCTCAATTCAGTGACGTTCAGTTGGTTGTGCTGGAYGTTTGATGGGGTTATGTATCTGAGAACATGAATTAGCATCATATGTTTCTGCTTTAATTAAAACCTGCAGTTGCTAGAAGAGGTGGGGCAGACACAGAGGGCTTAGCTTTTGTACCAATGTGCTCTGTCAAAATCCTGAAGATCATGGCTAAAACCCTTTCCTCTGCTGAAGCTGATTGCAAAAGTCTTTCTCCTCTTGAGCCAAGATTTTCCATTTATTGAAGAGGGAGGGGGTAAGATTTAGGCCTGGTGTTATTTATTGTTGCAAGATCACTGCTATGGGATGCTTTGCTGAAGGAAAAGCTTGACTTGCCTGTTTTCATTTGCATACATCCAAGTTACAACTCCTACACGCTGTTTCAGTCGGCAGAGAAAGTCACCTTGTCCCTTCCCCACTTGGAAGTAGTGAGCTTCCAAACCAGGACTGAGATTAGACCTCAAGCCTCCTTCAAGTCTGGGCGCGTTTCAGTTTGGCTGAGATGTCTATAAAGAAAGAAAGGAGCGTTGCGGCTTGGAAAAACCTGTGCTCAAACATGCTGCTGAGAGGTCAGAGATGTTCACGTTCGGACTGAACCCGTTGCTGCTCCACAGGGTGTAAATCTGCTGGTGTCAGCAACCATTGCTTCAACGTGTCTTACTGTAACCAGGAGTAGGTGATGCTCTGCCATGTGTGTTGCCTGTTACGGCTTGTACAGTGGATCTGCCCACACTGACAAATATTCAGGAAAATAATAAAAACAAACAAGGTTTTAAGATCTCCTCTGCAAGAATAGTTGTGATGCTAAATTCATGCAGTTCTGACTACAGAGCCACACAAATATTTTCCCATTAAGAAATTACTGAGTCTTGCAGGTTTTTCTGAAGCGGCAGGATTAGGATTTCCTGCTCTCGAGTCCGAAGCTGGTGGATTTGGGGGGTGGTCAGACAGTGGTGGGGCACTGCCTCTCCTTCTGCATCATGGGATCCATGATGGGAGATGATCTTCCTTGAAGAGCGCTGTGTGTTATTTTTCCAATCAAAATGGTCTAAATCAAATGCAAAGGTTAGGTTGAAACAGGCAAGTGGTAAGCATGAAAATAGTCTCATTTATAACATGCAGGACACGGAGGATGGGATGGGGGAAAAGGAAGCACAAAAGGCTGTTAGCCAGGGCACCAACCTCTTTCTTTTCTCTTTAGTTTCGGCTTCCCTTAAAATTCCTGCTGTTTATCCACTTTGCCCACACGGGAGCCAGAAGCCTTCCTGCTCTTTTCTGTCAAATTAAATTAATGGGGAGAAAAAACAACCACACAGATGCTCTAAATCCCAGGCTAATACTGCAGAGTTTTGGCTCTTGCATCTGATTCTCAGTGTGGTTCAAAAGCAACTCTGAGGACACTCRGGGCACTGAGAAAGGCAAGAGAGCAATAATTTTTGTGTTTAAATTGAGAGCTGAATTTTTCATCTAGTTCTGGAAGGTGAGCTGTGGAATCAAATCCTGGGTTTGTCTGTGATCTCTTTCTGCATATGTGTGCATGTTTGATGGGGCTAATTTGCTGTGGGCAATGCACAGGAGTTTTCTATTGAGTACATTGGCCAGATGAGCTTTTTTGCTAAAATAATTGTATAAAAAATTTTTGGGAAGCTTCTGTGAGTGTGAGGGAAGCGTCTCCCTCATCTGCAGCTCCCTGATTCCAGCAGACCACCTGGGAGAGACAGAGATGGAAAYCCAGCTGCTTGCACAGAGCAATGTGCATACATTTTGGTGATTTGACTTTTTTGGGGGCAATTTGATTTTTCCAAGATCACTTGAAGTCTTCTCTCTGCCCCGTAACTCTTCACAGCCAGCACAGGACCTGGAGAATAGCTCTAGATCAGATGGCCCCAATCACAAATGCGCTGGCATGAGCTACTGCAGCCGCTTAAGGGCAGAACCATTGTGTCCTGTGGATGCAGATACGATTTTTGTGCAGGGGAATAATTAAGGCAAAGGTTGCGACAGTCGCAGCATGGCACCTTCCATCTGCTTACTTTTTGCTCGTTGTATGTTCAAGTAYGGAGAAGAGCCAAGAGGAGAGTGAAATGGGCTTTTGGCTTGAACCATATCTAAGAACCCAGATCATCCTTCTGTAAACAGCTTTGATTTGGCTCTTTATAGGCAGCTCAGACATTCTCCTGCCATCATTGCATGATAGCACGTGCTCTGCTATCGTAGTTCCTCTTTCAGCACTTTCTTTCCTTTCCTTTCTTGTCACCTGGATGACTGGGTTACAAAGGATGCTCTCACATGCTCCAAATTTAGGGCTGGAATCTCATGGTGCCRCTGGGAGTTTTGCATAAGTGATGCTATGTGCATGGATTTGCCTTTTCTCTTAAAAACTGTTGGAGGGTGGGCAGAGTTTCGCAAACCTTCGGGTGGATGGAAGCAGTTTTATCAGTATTAATTATAATGAGCTCTTCTGGCCTCAGTGAAAGCGGAAGCTCTGGATCAGTATAAGAGTGAAATGTGTAACATCACGGATCGGAAGCTGTTGGAGCTACTCGTGGTTGATGCCAATGCCGTGTTCAGGGCTTTGCTGAGTTGGAGCGTATATGAAGATCAGCAGTAAGGACTGATCCTATGCTAAATGCATACTTTAAACTTCATTCACTTACTCATCTTTTAACTGAAAACCTATTATTAAAGTAGGTTCTGTTTGCATGAGTAAGACCAGAATTTGCCACACAGTGTTTCTAAATGCTAGYGACTAGATATTTATGAGAGCAAAGCTTTGGTTTGCTTTGTTTTTTCTCCAATTTGGGAGATGCTGCCAGCAGGACAGCTTGTTTCTGCAGTGTCTTTTGCCGTACCCTACTTCCCCTCTTAATGCTGCACATCTGCAGGCATAAAGCAGCAATTTCTAAAAATGTGCATGCTATACAGTGTTTTGTATGACAGTGTTTTTTTACTTTTTGAAAATTGCTAGTCAGGAATCTCTAAAACGTATCGCAAGCCATCAATACGGGTTTAAATGGTTTTCTTAATTCAGAGTAAATTCTTCACAGAGAGCATGCCATCCACAATTTAGTGTCTCACCTGTTAAAATGTCAGATTCTTGCCTCTCAATTAAAGCAGGGTTGGTAAAGTGGGACCTCAATAAAGAGGTTCTTCAGTGTAGCATTAATGCTGTTGGGATGCGTTTCACGTACAGACTGTGAACCTTTTCGTTACAGCACTTGTCCTGTGTAGGTTATGTACAGGATACCCCACAGCTTCGGAAGAGTTTGGTTTTGCTGTTCACTCCCCATTTTTGATTGACTCCTTTACATCGCAGCGTGCTGTTAAAAAGCAGCCTCCTTCTGCACCTGGCTCTGGTAACCAAGAGGTTAAACCTGTCCTTGCCTCCTTTGCTGTTCTGTGGTCTGTCCTTAAACTGTTAAAATCAGCACACGTATTTTCTGATTAAAGGCAAAAGTGGAGTGRAAGTGCTTTTGGCTCTTTTGGCACGCGATGCTTTCTATAAAGAGAGGGCATAATTGTTATTACATGTGGTAAAACTGGCAGTGATTCCTAGCACGTGCCTTTATTTTTTGTCTTTCCTTCCCACTGTTAGTTTTGCACAAGCAAGAAGCCTCTGCAAAGACACTTTAAAAATCAATTTAAATTAATACTTGTTTGTCCAAGAATCAGAAGGCAGTTTGGATTAGAAGGCATGCAGCATGTCCTTATGATATAAGCTCATTGCAACTCATGGTTTGGTTCAACAGTCTTTGGACTTGGAGGACTCCGCAGACGATCCACTGATAAAGGTTTCCCCCCTAATCCGACTTCTTTTCTAGGAGTTCAGATGCTGACATCCAGTCCCTCCAGTTTTTTCCAGACCRTGAATTCAATCACAAAGTCTTGATTTGTTTAAAGCCTGCAGCATGCTGGAGGTCTGCCAGGGCAAACTGCAGATCCTTTCCCCCAAGGAATCTGGTGCTGCTTAACTTTTAGGCAAAACACAAATAAAAGAGTCAGCCTTTTCGCCACAAACGTATTGTGGCGAGGGACAAACGCTTTGTTAGCAAAACGAGAGTGGCAAAACACTTGGGATTCCCTGTGTAAAAATGTCACCTTTCTTTAGAAAATGGAAGCAGCTTGCTCTCTGCTCCCAGCTGCATTTTTGTGCATCAAGCTACAAAACTGTATTGCGGAGCTGAAAGACCCGGCCGTCTCAAATACCCCTCCACACAATCTGCGCCGTGGTGGGTGAAGGGCAGTCCTCCCCCTCCCGGAGAGGAGCCTGTGCCCGTGCCAAGCCCGGGGTGTGGGGAACCAGCCTTCCCTTGACCTTCTCCTTTTTCGTCCTGGGAACCTTGTTGCCAAATTGGTTGTGAATTGCAAGAAAGCACCAGCAAACACAGCTAAATGAACATTCGTGCTGACTTCTCCAGTTTGGCTGTGCGTAGTCAGTGAATGATGTTACATTCCTTGGGATGACAATTTGAAGGGGAAAAAGGACGGAATTTCTCCATTTCCTTTGCTCCCTGAGGATGCTGACTTCGAATGAGCTCACGTCATGGTAAGTGTGTAAGTGAAATCCTGGCTCTTCATCAGGTCCAATTCTTCTTGGGCTGATGCTGCCTTTGCACATGGCTAAGCCCATTCATCCCGGCTTGCGCAGTCACCTAATTATCAGGTGCCAGAGAGCGCAAGCTGGCTGATGATGTACACTGGTTGCTTACGTGGGCAACCTGTAATTCAAACACGTTTKGKTTTTTTTTTTTTTTTTTAAACGTTGAAGGATAACTCTTGCTGCCAAGGAGCTTGCTGAGAGTTTTGCCAGTAACTTCAAGAGGGCCTTGAATTCAAGTTCTCCATTTAGAAAAGCAAAGCAAAACCAACCAAAAAACCCAACCCTCCCTCCCCCCMMAAAAAACCCACAACAAACTGACTCTGAGTGGGTTCATACTGAGTGTGCCCCATTCCAGCAGAAGTCAGTCACAGGCGAGGCTGTTGTGCTCAGGCTTTGAGCTTTGTACCAGCTTGAAGGCAGTASATCATCCGTATCAATTTCATTGCTTGCACTGTGATCAGCGTTGCTTCTCGCCGCCTTTTCAAAGAGCTCTTGCATCAGAAGTAGTGGTCCCCAACCTGAGGAAACACACAGAGCCTTAAAATTTTCATAGGTCTTTTGGTGTGATAAATGTACCTGGGATGGGATGTGATTTCTGCTTTTGAAGCTGTTTGCCCTATGTTGTCTGACCCTTAAACAGGCAGTTTGGTTAAATCCCTTTGCAAATATTGGGACATCTGATTTGTGGTTGGGTAGATCTGCTCTAATCCAGATGGAGATGAATACAAAACGGGCCTCTCCACCTCTGAGTTTCCTTACCCAGCAATCATCTTTACCAAGCTTGCTTTTACATTTCAATACAGTTCTTCCCATATTAATTTTTCTTTTCTGTCTGCTTCGCTCAGTGTTAATATAAAATAAAATAAACCCCAAACCCTGAGAAATGAGAATGACATTTACTATTAAACACTGGAGGCACAAAATATATCTGTTATATTTCTCAGGAATYGCGCTTCTGCGCTATGGATGCGTGAAGGGTAAGATAAACCTGGGAGCTGCCCTCCCTACGAATAGGCTCGTATCAAGTAGTTGTCAAAATAAATGCATTACTCAGCTTCTTTGAGGTGCTTACAGGGCTGTTTCAGTGCACTCTCATTTACCCACAAATGAAAACTGCTCCATCTGTCAATAACCATTACTCACGTCCCTATTCTTAGTACTAGCCTATCGTGAACGTAAACGCGTTCGCCTAAATTCTGTCTGCAGAAATATCCATGAAATTCCCAACAACTTCAGTCTCCTGAATCTTTAATTTCAACCTCCATTACAGCGATGTATCAGAAAGGAACATGGGTCTGTGCAAAACTAACTGATGATGAGGAGCTCAGTCATCACCCAACGCRTATTTCTGATAGCACCTTGAATTTRKTGTTTAGGAGGAATTTAGGTTTAGGAGGTACTTCTGAGTGTTTGAARGAAAMTAGGACTGGTYRGTGAGTTGTGGTTACACTSTAGGTTTGAAAGTGGCTGTGCAAAATAACCCTCTCGTGGAAGAGATGCCGTGTGACTGCGTTCACGAGCACAGCTGGGCGTAACGATGGCATTAATCTCTCACTGCTCTTTTATTCGTGTTGCTCCTTAGGGGCCAGCTGAGCTGACAGGGACTTGTGCTCCGTTCCTAGCTGTCAAGGGAATTACTTTTTCATTCTATTTTGTGACAGCTCACAGTTTCATTTGCGTGTTTGTGCCCAGATGCGTGGTTTTGGCTTGTTTGTTGCAGGCAATGATTCACCAAGAGAGGTTTCTTTCTCGATTTCTGTGGTTTGGCTTGAGTGTTCAGAGAATAAAAATGACATTTCAGCCATAAACAGAGCAKGTTTATTCTAGAGTGACGCTCATGTGCATGGCCCTCAGAGCCCATCTTCATATTATCACCACCTTTAGAAAGTCAATTTAACTGCAATATTGCAGTTTCTTTCATTTTGCATTTGACAGTCACTTGAAGCAAGTTTAGAAGCTGGAGGAGTATTTTGGTGTAAGTGCTGCACTGGAGAAATGCTTTTTGGGTTTGCACGRTGAATCATGAATGTTTTTCTTGCGACGTCGCATATCTTCATCCAAGAAGGGTGRAAAGGAGCCGTGCATTTGGGGTGGGACCCAGCTACTGAGTGGTATCTGCCTTCCAAAGCCCCCAGCTTGGACTGGTCTGTATAGAGGCGTATAAGTGCAGATGTGTGCTTTGTGTAATAGATGAGGTGGTGGCACAGCCTCCTCCAGCTGGAGATTTTGGAAGAAAGCAGTTGTGGTCGTGTTTCTGCACTGAGCTCATTCCTCTCCACGTGAAGAGCAGCTGAGTGCGGAGCCCCTGGAGAGTGCTGAGACGTGGGAGCCCAGCAGATTGAATGGGGACACTGGTTTTGATTGATCTGCCCAGCAGATTGAATGGGGACGTCCTGTTCTTGGACGACGGCTAGGACACAACACGCTACCCAAGTCCCGTTTTGGGTACCGAGGGGTCTTTGGCAGCTCAGACCTGAACAAAGGAGCAGGGGGTTGAGTCCTGATCTTCCAACTYGGTGCTTTAACCGGGCCAGGGCTTGTTGCTGCATTGGGCTGAGAGTTGTGTCTGAGRCAAAGAGAAGTTTGTTTACTTGTGAAATTTGCTTGCTGTGGATTTTATGCTAGGTGGAGAGGAAGAACATGACTGAAAGTCAGCCGCTTTGCTGCCCTTGAGAAAAAATACATTCACGTTAAAAAAAGAAAAGTAAATAACATGTTCCTGTTAAGTGCCTGTTAGTTATACATATTACATCTAAAAGTAATTATCATTTAATTAGCAGTCTGGCAACAGTGGAAGGAGATGAAGTTACAGCTACATTGCATTTATTACTGATGGCAAGTGAAGGGACGTATTCCAGATGAAGCAATTCCTGCAGAAGCGGTTTGGACTGGCCCTTCSGTGGGTGCAAGCAGCACCACGGAGCTGAGCCCACCGGGGCTGGGGGCTGCAGCTAGCAGGACGACAGAGACCCAGAGGTGGTACCTGCCCACTGCAGGTTTTCCGTAATTGTTATCTACTTTTTCCATGAGGAATTGGATGCTCCCATTTGAAAACCAGTGGGATTAGGATTAGATATCAGATTAGATGAGCATGTGCACTCTTTGACACCCAAGCTCTGGTTTCCATTCCAGGTATTTCTAAGGATAAACATTTGGTCTTTTTTTCTTTCCCTTTTCCTCCATCCGCCAAACATTTTGTTATAATAAGTCAGGGATCAGAAATGCCAAAAGATCACGCGCTGGAGGAAATGAGGTACAAGAAATCTTTCACCTTCATAGAGCTGAAATCCCAGCATTCGTCTGCTCCCGTGTCACTGGGATTTTTGAAGTGGTGAAAATGTAAATCCTTATGTCTAGGACTATATAAAAACATTGTCATCTTGAGGAACTGGGAAATGGTTTAAAGATGTTTGCTGCCTAGCTGTGTGTGTTAAATYCAAGTATCCAGGAGGACTGGTGAAGGCACCTCCCGTTCTGCTCAGAGCTGCCCTATGAGGTGGATTTCAGTTGCTGCCAATTAACAGAAATGAGGTTTTAAACTACTTCTGGTGAAACTTTGAAGCCAGTCCCTGACGTTGCCTGGGGAGTTCTGCATCTCTAACGTGGAATAAATAGGTCTGATTTGCATAGGCGAACACTACCGTTTTAATGAARAGTTCATGTAAGATTGAAAACCCCTGAATAAGCCATTCAGGAGGCCGCTTGCTGCTTGCGTTGAAGAGGCGACTGATAGTTAATCGTAGGAAGAGACCACGRCCTCCTGTTGATTAATCTTTAAAGGTATGTGCTGTCCTTACCTATCCTGCATTAAGTAAGAGCAGCTATCCTGTGGACGGCATGGTGATACACAGTGTGGGGAAGAGACTCTGATTTACTCTCACCTCCTGGCTCGGATTAAAATTGCAAACTGCTTTGTTTTGCTAGAGTTTTATCTCATGTTGGTTAACGTGTTTTAACTAATGAGATGTAAGAAAACATATATTTTCCTAGCAGACACAAGTCTTTGTGGCTTAGCTCCTGGGTTTGATTACAAGATGTACTCCGGCTGGATAATTTCTGTGCAAGTGAAATGTAACGGCAATTTCCAGAGCTGCTTTGAGCGTAAGAYCTTTAGGGGACTAGTCATATAGGAAAAGTAAAACCAGGTTAACTAAATACTGTGCCTTTCTGACTCTTCATCCATGCTAATCTGTGCTCCCCTTTGTATTCTGTCTTGAAGTGCAATAGCTTTCCAGACAGGGAAAGTATTTTTSTTGCTATCTATGCATTTTTCAGTGGCTTCCAATAAAAATCATGCTCTTTTTTACCTCGGCCTCCAAATCTGAGACTCTGTGTCGCCTCTCCTATAGGACTGTCACTAATAAATCACTGTGAGCGATCACTATTATTTCCCCCAATTCTGCCTTTGTGAATAAATGGGACACCATTAAGGGTCAAACCCCTGGTGTACTGACGTTTGCAAACGTGCAGTCGTGCTACRGTGGCCTTTGGGAAGGAGCCTCTTCCACCTGGGCTCATCGCTGCAGGCCAAAGGCTTCGCACCAAGTGTGAAAGGCTGGGTTTCCCCCGAGTGCCTGTCTCTGCGCTGCCTCCAGGAATAGCTCTGCAACTGCCATTAAATTAGCTAAAATGAAGAGCCATCTTTTAAGTATATCCCAAGGGAGAATCCTGTAATTGCAACTGTTTCCTCAAAACCATTCCTGAACAGTGCCTRAGTCCCATTTTGAAGGGTAATTATCGAATTTACTTTCTCCAAGGTGACTCCTTCAGGTCTTGTGCTCTGAGTTACCATTTTTAGACTCCAAACTGCACACCTCAAATGCTGTGATGCAGCACTGCTCCCTGTGTACGCAGAGGGAGCGGGACTGGGACCATCGGAGTTAGCACCTTGCACTCTTGCCAGCGCTCGGGCGAATGATGGAGAACAGCCCCGAACACCTTAGTGTGTGCAAATTCTCATGACCCTGAGCAAGGTTCGCTCCCACCTCACAGCCGTTGGTCTGAAAGGGCTTCTCGAGGTTGGTGTGTTTTGCTGGGGTCCCAAAGAGATGGCCGGGCAGTTGGCATGTGGCCTAAGTGTCTTCTGCTTCCAAGTGGCTGAGGATATGGGGTAAGCCCTGGTCCGTGTAACGGAGATCCTTGGGTCTGGAGTCTTACTTCAGCTGACAAAATACATAGAGTTGAGGACTATTACTACCTGCACGTGAGCATTTTGACAGCCTATAGCAGCACGTGCTGCACGAACACCCCTGCTAAAAGTGCCAAAGAAAATGGGACCATAGAGGTGGGTGCTCAGGCATCTGGTGATTTTGAGGGCTGGGACATCCTTGGGTTTTCCAAAATACACGAGGAAGGAAGATGCTTTTAGGCAATGACCTTGGCAGCAGTTTTTATCCTGGAGGGGAAATTTTACAGTTGCGTTACAGTCCTGAAGCTTGGACGTGTAAATAGAAATCTGCTTTAGGCTTGCACGCTGTATCTTAGCACACTGTGGGCACCATAGGGGTGTGCATGCAGCTTTCATTGCTTAAAGCAAGGCTAGAAACGGCAAACTGTGTGCGTGATTCCTCATTTATAAGGTTATCAACTACCAGTGCTTTTCTCACCATAGATGACTTAAATTGGAGGGGGATCTGGCATACATAACAATATTGGTAGTTAATTCAGCAGCTCCAATGTGGAAGTCGCTAAACCGATTTATAAATGCTTTTTCTCAAGAGCATCTAGGTATTATACTCATCTGACAGATGAGAAAACAGAGGTACAAAGAAGTTAAATGCTTTGTCTGAGGTCCCAGAGTGAGTCTCTTCTTGACGTGGAAATCGGAGCAGGCATACAACAGCAACAAAGTCAAATCTATCTTGAGCAAGGTCACAGACATGTAGACATAATAGGTATTTTTAAAAATACATAGTTTTCACAGCTTCTGTGCCATTAAAAGTTTAAGTCATATTAATCTCCAGTGAATTCAGAAAAGGCATTCAATCTAGCATCTCTTTTTATGTAGTATCTCTTATTTTTAATTTGTTTCGCAGATTCTATAGTACTTAGCAACAGCAGGAAAATAAACCCATTCGAAACAGACAATTAACCAAGGTCACTGGGGCAGGGAAGCTAGAATTATTCAAGAAACAACTATTGCAGATGCCATCCTGGGGATAATATTAAGCAAGGTACGCTGCTGTGGGCTAAAATGCCGTTCCTTCATAGAAATTTTATTACATTCTCGTGAAAGACATCCAGCTTTTTATCTGCCCAAGCCATTACGCAGGCAGTGATGGGAAGCTGAGAGCGTGGCTCCTGCCTGACTCCACATCTGCATGTAGATGCCCCGCTGTAGGAGGCAGAAGCAATATATGTTTCTCCTTTGGAGATGTGCTTCATGTGTGACATTAGTTTTTGGGCTGTTGTGATCAGCATCTTGCCCTCATGCTCGTGCACTGCTGTTAGCCGCCTCCCACGGCTGCCCTGGCACTCAAACGCTCTTCCGTTACTGCAAACCTCTTAAATTAATGATCTGGAGTTCACTTTTAAAGCAAATACCGCTCCATAGCATGCATCCAGGCCCTGTCCGCCCCGCATGTTTGCTTGTGGGGGAAGCTGGGAGGGGGCTAAGGGGTGAGACAGGGGCACCACGCGTTTGCCAGTTGAACTTGCGGGGAGGAGGGCTGTGAGGGCCGGCACCGGGCAGGAGGGTGCCACCTCGTCCTCTTCCTCGTCCTCTTCCTCGTACTCTTCCTTGTCCTCTTCCTCATCCTCGCTGGTGCCTCTTGGATGTGACTGTACCTCTCTGAGGACAGGGGAAGGGGAGCAAAGCGTGGTGGTGGGGTAGGGCTGACGAAGATGGCAGGCAGGCCAGGTTTGCCTTCGGGCTCTGCTTCGCTCTGCCTGGCCCTGCCGTTTCCCCTGTGCAGAGAGTCGTTGTGCCCTGGCGTAATCTCATGTCGGAGGAGGACGGGGTTGCTTTCCACCGCCGGGCTCTGCCTGAACCTGTCCTGTCGCTGCCTCGCCGCTCCACGGGCCCCAAGGGCCAGGTCAGGCTCCCGAGGGCAGCGCCCAAGGATGCGGGCGGTCACCAAGCTGAGTGCAACTGAAAAATGGGCTTGTTGTTTCCCAATTAATTTTTAATTTCTTCAGTCAGCAGAGAYGCTGCCCCTCCGCCATCCTGGAGCCATCCTGCTGCGGTCAGACTGGGCCCAGTGCGTGGTCTGCGGTGGGCTGGACCGGCCAGGAGGGCAGCCGGAGCGGGAGGGCTCCAGCCTGAGTCCCTTGGCGAGGCCGAGCAGTCCCCGAGCCCCGGGGACACAGCCTGCTGCCCGCCGAGTGAAGGGCTTTGCATGGTCTCTGGAGGTCTCTCTTCTGCATGGTCTCTGCCCCACGGAGGTCTGCTGCCTGTGGGCAGGGTCTGATTAACCCTGTCTCATGACCAGAGGGGTCAACCCCTAGTGCCGCACACTCGTATTTAATTTCTTTTGCTATAAACCCGTGTTACACATCCCGGTCTTTATTTCTTCTGCAGTATGTTCGCTGTGCCACAAATGCAGAAGCACAGAGGTGACAGCGCTGACAGTTTTTTCTGTTTGCGGATCGGGTCCTTAATTTCATCTATTGCCAAAATAAAATCAAGTGTTTTATCATAGAGTGCTATGTAAAAATAAAGATGGTGTTCTCCCTTACCCTGGTATAGTTGGGGAAATAATTGATAGGCCACTATTTAAACCCACAGGCTTAATTTGACCAAATTTGATAAYTGACCTGAAATTTTCTACATATTATGAGTTTGGTAAATTTAGACCATAAAGCTCAGAGTCTCCCGRTGTTTCCTGCTGAGATGCTGGCTCCCGCCAGTGACCCCCAGCTGAAAT
This sequence comes from Oceanodroma leucorhoa, assembly GCA_030449065.1. Classification (NCBI taxonomy): domain Eukaryota; kingdom Metazoa; phylum Chordata; class Aves; order Procellariiformes; genus Oceanodroma; species Oceanodroma leucorhoa. The sequence goes on along the minus strand of JASVER010000060.1, from coordinate 1,443,811 downwards.
GCAGAGGTGCAGATGGACAGCAGAAGTGGGAAATTGTGCGTGTTTCGGACAAGTCTGAAATCTCAAAATGGAAAATAAGATGTTTGAATTTGGTATGTTAAATTAGGAATGGCAAATTTGGGAGAGGGACAAATAACACCTTTCTGGGTAGGTAAAGGACCATCCCTGATGTGGTAAATGTGGTGCCGTGTCTCCTAAAGTGGTGGGAATGTGTTGTTGAAGGTAGAGCAACTTCATTATTGAAGTTATTAAAAACAACAGCACTTTAATGGAAACTGGACACCCCAGCAGTTCTTAAAGTATATTCTCAGCCTTCCTGCGCTTAGCGGTATGACTGCTAATTATTTTTTTAATATCTTTTTTCTACATATTTTATAATTTGCACTTTAGTATAAAATTGGAAGCAAAATCCAATTGTGTAGGAAAATTAATTTCCTTGAATTGAAGAAGCAATCTACTTGAGACTTTTTAATCATTAGATGGTAACTGTGCACTAAAGAAAAGAAGACCATTAAAGTAACTTAATAGACTAGGATAAACGTTTTTCCCTGTATCTTCTTCATCTTTATTTAGAGATTCATGCTGAGGATATTTCCTAAAAGCTGCTCTTCTTGACCTTTCGTCACTTATTGTATAGAGGAGCCAACCGAAATAATGGCAAGGAACTAACGCTGTGGATTTCTGGGTACAAAACCAGTAATTCTGCTAAACATCTCTGTTCATCCTTTTCTGCCAAATTCTGCTTTTCCTTTCTCATTAAAGAAAGAATAGCTATCGGGACAAATAAAAATGCATTTAGCTGAGCTGAGCTGTGTGATTTTTAAAAACAAACTGTGTTAAYGTTTTTAATTAAGGGGCAGAGGAGCAGGAGGCTTTATCAGCTCTTTGTCTGCAGGCCATTGTGGATGGGCTATCTATTATTGTAAAMGTCCACCTTTTTGAAGGATTTACTACAAAATCAAATGGTGTTTTTATTTAAATTGTTGAGCACTGCTTGATTCCTCATTTATTTAATATGGAGGCATTGTTACAAAGAAGAATGTAGTACTTAATTTGTATTGCTTGAGGGACCTCAGATCCGCTCGGGAGCACTGCTTTGCATGCTTCACAGTATCGTGTGTTGAAAACAGAATGTGCAGCAAAATGAAGAAGAGGAAAATTTGAAGGTGAAGTTACAAAATCCCAATCAGGCTGTTTCCAAGAGCATTTTGGAAAGGATCGGTGACTCTGTGGTCTATAAAGTGAAGTCATATTGCAAAATAATGATGAAAAAAGCTTTCTTGGGTTCGGCTCCTGTGCCTGACTGTTGAGTGGCTTCCAGTTCAGAAAACCTTGTTTMTCTGGTGGTGAGTTCCCAGTGATCCAAATTATTGGATCAGAAGTGCAGTTTCATTTGTCTGAAATTTTCACCTGGATTTTTTTCTGGATTTAACTGATCTCTGAGTGCCTTTAGCAGACCTAACAGGTTTTGACTGGAGAAGTCAAAGGTTCCCGTGCTCCTCCACACCTATTCCCCATGGAGGAGATGAACTGTGTTGTTCATGCTCTGTGTAAAACCAGAGCAACTTACCCTTCTATTTAATTCCAGGAGTTAATCTAGGATAATGGAGCTATTAGATTTGGCATCTCTAACGTGGTTATCATTTCAGAAAGAATTGTTTCTGCTAATGGCAGTTAACTTGCTACAAATAAAGCAATAGAATTGAAATCTTAAGTACTAGAGTGGCAGCAAACCATGAAACATTATACCGCTTATTGGAAGGAAGGCTGAGCTGGCTGTCAGGGAAGAAATCTATCGAAAAAAACCCTCTGATGGATTCCAATTCTAACTAATTTAATATGGCAGCAGCATTCGGCTGTTTTACCAGTCTATTAAAAGTATTAAAATRTCTATAAATAATAATACTTAACTGGCTAGAACTCTTCATCCCAGGGGCTCAAGGGTTTCACAAAGATTAATTTGGCTGGCTTTTGGCGGAGCCGAGCTGCAGGTGCTTGGGGGTTATTGAGCCCTGCAGCTGCCTGGAGTGTGTTGGGGACCCCAGATGCTCCTCTGGCAGATACGGGCATTTTGCGTGGTGTGGATGGAGCGGTTGAGTGTGGGCCTGATCCTTGCCGTCTGTAAGCCGTGTCTGGGTATATTCGAGCATGCGTTCCTCCTCTGAAGCCATAGCTGCTTAGTTCAGCCTTGCTCCACAGCGTGGACAAGCCGTGCAATGTGCTTTGAGCCAGGGCTTTGGGGCTGCCCTTCAAATACATGATCCCATTATCCTGTTTCTACCTCAAGACCAGGTTCCCTCTGGAGAGCAGGTGTTTCTAAGTGGTGTGATATTTCCAGGTACCCGGGGTACCGTTGGTGTTACACCCTGCAAGTCTTCCCCAGGCAGCACAAGGCGAGTGTCCCTTAGGCCCAGGCGAGGAGCTGCGGAGGTGATGGCCATTCCTGCATGGTGGAGCTTCCCCCTGCTCGAAGCTTTGAGCTCAGGGTGGGAAGGGGGGGTCCCGTAGCTCCCCCTAAAAGCAGACTCTGGCAGTACCTTGGTATGGCTTAGCTGTAAAATTCATTGTCTCCTCCCTGCTGATCCCTCTGAGTGGATCCTTGKTTTTTTTCTTTATAGCATGGACTCAAATGAAAGCAAGTTAAAGGGGAGAATGGKTTTTGTRTTTCTATTTTAGTACAGAAAATATCCCAGGGGGTAAACTTCCCACATACCATAACCACAACAGATTAGTGTATCCCCAAGCAGCAAGAGCATAGTGATACGGTTTTGTTCAGTGCCGTGCTCTGTGGCAAAGTGTAATTTTATGGAGAGGGTCACAAGTGTTTAACCACTCAAAAAATACCCCCAAACGTGATCTCAGCTTGCGCGAATCAGAGCAGCATCCTCATCTCAGGGAAGCTGTATCAGATGGAGATCTGGTCCAGTGTTTTGCAAGGTAATGAGGGAGGGACGGCGCGTGTGCATGTGGCAGCCAGGTCGTTAGYAAACACAACCATCTATTACATCCTTGAAATTGCATAGTTATTATAAATTAACCCCTGACACTGAGTTTTTCCTCAATCTTTCTGCTATTATATTGATGTCAGTATTGTTAGTACTGCTCTCATTTTTCTCTATTATTTCCCCTGACCGGACACTGTGCTTGGCTGCTCTTGCAGCGGTGKAGCCGAGCAGCACTGTTAGCTGGAGGGCACGGGGTTTCGCAGGACGGACGTCACAACTTGAYCTCTAACCCGCAGCCCTGTCAATATTGGTGGAACTGGACAGGTGACACAGCAGATGTTTCTGCAAGCAGTTGTCTTGAGTTTTTAAAGAATTTACTTTTGCAAATTTTCAATTTACTTCGTTGTCGCTAATTGATAACAACTCCCTTGTGATGTATAAGAAAGATCCTAATCGGAAACCTCATTTCACAAGGCACCGTAAAAACTAGTGCCTGTCCTGAAGTCTCCTCTGTTACTAGACATGCTAGAAGGAACTAAGAGAAAGGGAATGCCATTATTATATTTCCTTCACAAATGGGGAATGGAAACCCCAAGAATTTGTGCCCGTGCCTGTAGACACACCAAGGTGTTTGCAACAGAGCCAAGACCTGAAGGCTTTTCAGTAATTTAATCCTAGGAGAACTCTTTCTCCAGTGTACACAGTCAAATTAACTTAAATTTTGGACGATTTCATTGCAGTGGTAAAATAATATCTTAAAAGGCRCAGAGCTCACTCATTGCTGCAGTGTCTCTGAGATAACTGCAGGAATWAGCACTCGGTCCATTAAAAATTGGAAAATGTCAATAATTGTGCATTTCTGTTGGTTTTCTTTTCGTACAGGACACCAGCGATGATCGGTTGCTCATTCGTTGTGCACAGAAAGTTCTTTGGAGAGATTGGGCTTCTCGATCCTGGGATGGATGTATATGGAGGGGAGAACATAGAGCTTGGCATTAAGGTTTGTGACACATTTGCAAGAAAAATTGCACCTAACAGTATTTAAAGAACCCAAAGCAACACTCTAACAAGTTAGCATAAACAGTTATTAGAATGCTTCAGGGGACTGAGCACTGACGTGTTTGATAGCATTTTAATTTAAGTTTAAGGGGGAAAATTACTTGCTTTTAGGGGTGAGTGTAGTTTTCTCTTTCTTGGATGCTTATCTGTCTGACCTGATGCAAAAAGCTACTGAGATGAAATGACATGCCAACATATACAGGCCTTGGTCATGTTGTCACACTGTTTCTGTAAGTTATAGGTATCTTAAAAATATAGTGCTTTTGTCATGTGAACAGTCTTAGGGAGGTCGGTGAGGCTCCTGTGAGTATTTCAAGAAGGCACAAASCCTGAAAATATTTTACAGGCATTTAGCATCTGCAAATAAAATCAGTTAATAAACAGCAAAACCTGYTTTTTAAAGTGAAACACTAATAGCTGTGTTTTTAGAGCTGCCTCAGTGCATCTGCGCGGACATTTGTCATYGCAGAATCCACTGTGACAACATCACTTGATTACTATGTACAATATTAGATGTGGCTTAGTGATTCAAGTGTTTACATACAGTGAAGTGATTCATAAGCAATGAATTCAATGTTCAGAAGCAACTTGGGATGACAAAGTCTATGGAGATTCTTCCAGGCATGAGTACAGCACTTGTACGTTAACAAGCTGATAGGGAGAGGCTTGAGACTTATAACTGGAAAATTGAATTGACTGTGCTGTTGTAAAAATGAAAAATTGTTGTTCAGTGCATAGATTTACCAGAGGATGTTTGCTTTGCTGGCACATCAGAAGAAACTTAAGAAATCTATTGTTATTGGCTACGGGGAGCAATAATCTCACTTAAACAAGGGAATAGAAATTAAAGGCTTTAAATATGCCACATAGCTGTTATCCATATGAAGTAATTATTGCACATCATCATGCAGCTCACTTCTTTGGTCTAGAGAGATCCCGCTCTAAACCAAGCTTCTCTTGTGGCTATCATTTGTTTGTTTATGGGATTTTTTAATAATATTGTGTAACTAGCCTTCTCACAATTAGTAATTCAAGCCATCTGCTAGGTTTTKGGGGGTTTTCATGGAAGATTGGCTTCTTAACTGGAAAAATAAGATGGATGTCTCAGGGACAAGTGATGAGCATACATCCTCTTCCTTTTCACATGCTGAACTTTTTAGAAGTCTATCTAATAAACATCCTTTTGGAAAAAAAAAAATCCCTCTCTTCCCCAAGTGACTTTCCCAGGCTTGCATTTCCAATCCATAGTTTCCCTGCTGTTTGTCCACTCATACGCTCTGTGTTCTGGTCAAGGTTTTAAAAATATTGGTTGTTTTGAGAGCCAAATACTTAGGAAATCCACCTTGTAAGACKATGTAGAAAGTACATTTTCAAAGATTCCTGAGCTCCAAAAATGCGTCTGTGTGCAAGTGTCTTATTTAGCGACCAAGAGCTCATGGCACATCAGTCCCATTTAATACACGTTGTGTATGCAGATCAGGTAGCTCAGRCGGAGAGCGGTCCTGGAGATGGTGTGTCTGCGGTTGCCAGATATTTGAGTTCCACTTTCTAGTAAGATTTCAGTTATAAATAGTTTATATTTATTGGATGTGTAAGGAAACAGAGTCTCCTTATGGATTCAAGCAGATGTCGGGTCTCGGGTGAATGTATCTGTTTCTARTAGTCCTGATGTACCAAGGTTGCCAGCCCTTCCTCACGTGCCTGCAACCTGCCACGGCTGGGGTCTGTGGCAGCCATGTCCCATTACCAGTAATGTAGGACTCTGTGTTAATAAAATCTCATTTTAAAAGATCAACTCGAGTAGAAAATTATTAGGCTTTTTGTGGGTGTTTTGCTGTTTTGTCTGATAAGTGGCTGTCTGTAGTTGGAAGAGTAATTCGGTGGTTCCTTGTTTGTTTCAGTGATTCTTGGATGARAAGATATACAGAAGGTATTTCTTTTCATCCAAGAATCACTGAAACAAACAAAGAAATACAGAAAGTATTTCTCTTGCTTTTGATGCTGGTGCAAATTCCATCATCTTTCTGAGAATCATGTGCCATTTTTTAAACATTATATTCTTGTATTACCAAAAACTCTCAAAGAACAAAAATGAGATAATAAACCCATTGAGGCTACGGGAGGGACATGGAAAAATTATAGTGTTTCAGGCAAAAGCACAAGCTAACTATATTATGGTAAATTTAAATGCAAGCAATCTGAATAACAAAATGAAATGAATAATTGAGAAGGTTGGGCTGTCCTAACCTAGAAGGGCCAAGGCCATATACTGTACAAGAGTCTTGTTTTATTAATACGCTTCAAGTATTCTAAAATAAACTGTACTGTACCTACGTGTGTTGAAATATATGGGCCACATGTTTCTTTCAGTTGCTGAATTCAGTTAGCTAAATGAGAAAGCTCCTGCATGAGCCACTTAAAAAAATAAACCCCCGTTACTCACATTCACAAAGGTGGCTCTGGGCTTGCTGCTCTCCCATACGTGCTGGGAAGCATGCTCGGATTGCTCAGATAATAATAATAATAAAGCCATTAAGCATGTTGCTGCCCCAGGCAAATTCCTGTTCGGCTTGCGGGGTAGCTTTGGCCCTGACAAGGGGAACATGCTGTTCTCTGTATTAGTGTATTTTCTTTTATCACACTGGAGTGTCTCCAGAAGGTTGTGCTTATTCACTCCTCTTCTCCCTGATGTCCGCTACTTCACTTCCCAAGGCAGAATTCAGTCTAATTCCCCTTTTCTTGGCACAGAACGGGGAAGTGTTTGCTCAGCAAGGCAGTTTAGGCTAATATTTCAACTGAGAGGTTTTCAACGCACTTTTTCTTTCTCCCCCGCCCCCAAACTGTGCCTTGCAATCAGATGACACCAGCGCCAGGTCTTCCTTACGGTGTTGACGGCCGCAAGGACCAAACATTTGATCTGTTCCTGCATTAGTAACTCCCCCCAGCAGACTGCCTGTGGAAGGCTCATCCTCGCGCCCGGCTGGTGACCAGCCGCTGTGTGGAGACGTCTCGTCCCTGCTCTCGGTCTTGCCGTGGGAATCGGGGGAGCAAGCGTTGCTCCAGCTCCCACCGCTCGTCCTGGGGAGCAGGCGGGGGCTGTGGACCACAGCCTGGCCCCTTCCCTGGGCCCAGCTCCTGCTGTTGGTCCCAGAACGAACAACCTGCTCGCTCTGAACAAGCTTTGAGCCAACTCTTTTAACCCTTTGCTGTACCGAACAAGTTTCTGCTCTGATTTTATAAACCTGGTGTCCAGTTTCCACAGTTTGAAAGTGTTGACGCTGCCCTGGGTCCCCACCGGCTCCACGTGTGAATTTTGGCACGGATGCTTCTCTGACTGTCTCTGCTCCTTCTGTCGAAAATTTTTATTTTATTTTAAAACTGTTTGTGGCCCTGACTTTTAGTGACGGCGTGACTAAGCGGGAAGACTGCTTTTGCTGCATGTCTCGCTTTTTCTCTGCAGGGAGGGTTTCATGGGTTTTCATGGTTAGTCACAGACATTCGCTAAAGATGCTCCCTAAAATTGCACGTGTCTATTTGAATAAAGATGCAAAAGGCTATTATGTGACTGTTGCCATGATTTCAAAGTCTGGGATGGGCTACAAGGTTGTTTTCAGAGTATTTTGTGCTTCTGTCATGCATTGCTAATTAAACTTATTTGAGTTGTCTTTTAGAGATTAATTTAATCAATAAGGATATTATTACTCCGTTGATGGTATCGTTTGTACAAATTGTCACTTGAAGAAGGCAATTAACTGAGAATGCTTATTAGCTGATCCATCCCACACCTTATTTGTGTAGTAAGAATCAATTATTGAATTCATTAAGAAAAGCACAATTCAGGGATCCCTTTGAGGTTTAATGACTGACTCGAGCTACTTTTTACTATGAATGTTAAATTGTCAGAAGTTTGGTTTGGGTCTTTTAAAACTATTTCCAGAGGAAAAGCACACCATGTCCTCTTAATATCCTATATTTTTTTCCCCAAATTTGTCATGTAGCTTCAACAGGACAGATTTCTGGTGCCGCCGAGCCAGCAGTTGTGTGCACAGAGCAGAGAGAGTTGCATCCATGTGCGTAGCTGTAACGGCTGGGAGTATGGAGCTTTGAAAATCAAATGGGTACAACGAGGGATTGAGCATATTGTTGTTAGTGGGGATTTCTTTAATAATCAGACTCTTCTCCTGCAGCCGCTTAGGCATATAAGTAACCTCATTGCACTGGAAGTGACATTGATCCTCTCCCAGAGGGTACCATGCCTGTGTACCCTTCAGTCTTCCAGAAACCCTTAAAATAGATTAAATAGCATTTTAATGGTACAAATCTCTTGTGTGCGTTTCATCCATGAAGGAGCCCATTTTGTTTATATGGGTACGATTATTCATATGCTGAAATATTGAGAGGGTCAGGCAAAAAAAAAGGAAAGCCATCAAATAGGTATATTTAGATTCCACAAGGGAGCTTGACTCTTTCTGCATTCAGAAAATCAAATCCTTCTCTTCCTGCATACATTTTCCATAAAATTATGGCTACATCTTTTTGTTAAGAAGAATACAGTGAGGGTATTTAGAGCAAGCGGTTCTTTCGGCATCCGTGGCTTTGTCAGGTCTGAGGCGAGGGATGGGCAGCCTGTATCCAGCCCTATGGGAGGCAGAAAATCCCCCCATGGGTGCTGGGTGGGAGCAGAGGAAGGATGTCAGGGCAGGGCTGTGAGTCATGAGAAAGATGTTTTATTTTTTTTTCCTCTCTTTTTGTAAAAAATATATGCTAGCACAGACTTGCTTTCCCAGCTCAACTGGGAGCACAGGCTCTGGCGCTCCCTGTGTCTTTATACAACATTGTGCACGTCTCTAAAATGGAGAGTGATAGACGCACGCATAATGGGGAGCACAGAAATGCCATTGCTGGATGGATATTTGGTTAGGTTTCTGCCTGCATGAACCTAATATCTAAATAGTTAGTACCTGTCATCAAAATGTAAAAATATCCCTGGCTAGGGTGGAATTTATTTTTATAATGTCAACGAAACACGAGACATCTAATACCAGGTGTCACGTTTGACTCTGCGATGTGTGTTACAACGTTCATTCGAAATGTTGTTTTGCCGGGGCTTTTTGTTTGATCATCTTCAAAAGTCTCTCTCTCTCTCAGTTCTTCTGATTAATACATTAACGTCTGGGAGAGATAGCTGACGGTAGGCAGCACCTGAAATCCCTTTTTAACCACCCTGTCCATCAGCGCCCGGGCGTGAATTACAGCGTTCCTCCGGTGACTGTCACGTCTGGGCTTCACCAGCCGCTGCACGGTGTGCGCGCCRAGGCTTGCGGGGTGGGATGCGGGAGATCTGCGATGATGCGTTTTTACATTTTTTATCACTTTGAAAAATAGGAAGCTGAAAAGCATGTAATTTATTCATAAGGCTTTATTAGGCTTGTGAGGGTTCACTGAGATGCAGTAGTTAGGGTTGAATCAAGTTTCTCATGATGTGCAGGGGTTTTTTCCCCGTCTGCACCTAGCTTTGCTGAGACTGAATTAGTCATGAAATTACACATGTGGCAGCGAGGAGTTTTTTTGGGAAGTGTGGGAATAAATCAGCCCAAACTTCTGAGGGAAGGACTTTGAGGAACACAGATTTGCTGCGAGATGCCTGCCAAGCTTTATTTTATGGCTGGTTGCAGGAGGTGTCGGYGCATCTGGCTGCAAGGAAGGAGGTAACGCGCCTTTGACTAGTTGAAGGCTTTGGGGTAGAATTACCAGATATCCGCTGGTTATCTGGGGAGTATGTACTGTTCAAATATCCACTCTCTTAACATTTCTGAGAATTTATACTGAGGAACTGCAGTCTTCACAAAGTTGGTCAGATGCAGATGATGCAGAAGTCAGTGCCAGCGGTGGAAGATGCCCGAGTGGGGCTGTTGGCAGGAGGGGAAGGGGATGAAATTCTGGGCTTACCTATCAGGGAAAGAAATTTTGGAGTTAGAGCAAGACCCAGTTTGAAAAGTTGGGGGCTAAACCGTGGTAAAAGTAACGAGGAACCACTAAAGGCTGGGGAAGTTTTATTTAACAGATGTTGGAGTTACAGTTGGCCCAGCCTGATCTGCAGGATGAAGCTCCCTGGGGATGGATCACGTCTCCCTCCTCTATCTCCGGGCACAAAAAGCCTCCCTGTACCGTGGAGCAGCTGTAGCAGCAGTGGGTTTGATGCAGGCTATTACAGACCTGCCTATGGCTTGCCAAGACCCCAGAGACTCCTGCAGTTTAGGAAGCATAAAAAAAACTGCCCCAAAAAAACAAAACCAAAAAAAACCCCACCCCACAACCCAAATCTGCCAACAATATAAACTCAAGACCAGCTTTTAAAAAGTATTTTATCTGTCAGGCACTGAAATTGGGGCTTAAGGCTGTTTCCAAATAAAAATCAAGTTAACTTGGAAAAAAATAAGAGGCAGAGTAGGACTGACCTTGGAGAAGGTCTTAGAAATACAGCTTTAGAAATAGTGATACACCGGTAATACATTACCTTCGTGTACAGCCACACCCTGTTTATTTGTACCTGTATCCCTGTTAGAGAAGTCAGTTTTGCTCTTCAGGGTGATTGTTGTGTGGTTGGAAGAAATATTTCCACCACTGAACAATATCCAATCACTGYTGGCATTTATTTTAAGAGCAGGAATCAGTACAAGCATGAATTCAGATCCTATGTTTGGCATTTTAGTTGTCAGCTCAGTATTTACCGTAGGTGCTTGAAGATGCTTTATAAGAAGCTCTAGTGYAGTTTTCCAAGCTGGAAAAATGCTTTTCATCACAACCGCCTCCATGGAAATGGAGCCGTATTTTGATTATTTTCTAAACAGGCTATAACCTCCGCGTTGGGAGCCGGAGAGCAGCTCTGCTCYTAGCGCGGCAGTGCTTGGGCGGTTTATAGCTATCCCTCCTCGGGAAAGGAAATTGCAGGCAGGCAGCCGCAGAGCTCCCGTCTCTCTCTTTCCTCTTGATAGAAGATGATTTGTCATCCCTGCCTGTTACCCGCTGACAGATGGGGACAGGTAGAGGAGGGAAGGGACCGCTATTTTCACCCCACTGGATTCTAGTGGTTTTACTGACAAGTTGATTTTTATGCTGGGAAGACACTGATCATCTTTGCTGGGAAACATAACTCTTGCCGTGCAATAGGCCGTGTGTTGCAGCTGAGATTCACTGGTGGATGAAGAAATCCATTTTAGGACTCAGCCATGCCTTATCTTCACTTGAAACTCTGGCAGGTGTCAGCTCTTTACTGATTTTTTCACAGGATCGGTGCCTCTGGCCAGCAGTGGTTAGGGGTCTGCCAGATGTTGGTTTAACACACTGGACCATAGTTGGAGTCCACCCTGGGCTCGGGGCCTGGGTGGAGAAAGCCAGATGTGGAGAGCAGCCACAGCATCTCCATAGCTAAAGGGGCTGCGGAGAGCAAGGACAAGTGGCCATGCAGGTTTGTAGAGATTAAGCAAAGTTTGGTTTATTTATGCTTTTCACCAATGGTTTTTAGAAAGTGGAGCCTAAATCCTGAGGGAGGTTCTGCYGCGCCCATCTTTGGCCTAACTCTGCTCCTGTTGAACAGAGCTGTTCCTATGTTGCTCTTTCCACTGAATTTTGTGGAAATTTGAATTTGCATTTCCACTGCTCTAGGATTTGGACCACACTGACATTGTCCGGTGAGGTTGTTCCAGGGGCTCCTCAAGCACAGGAGCTCACACCTGCCTACACCAGCATCCAGGCTGTGGGCATCAAAGACATCTCCAGTATCCCCAAGACAGGCTTATTTTTTTTCTATCACATGCTGTGTTTCTTGGGCATGACACCCATCCCACAAGCCCTTTAACTTTTCCTGGGCTACAAGCTCTCCATCCTCTGTGGAGAAAGATGTGGCAAAGGAGGCACCCTGAGTCTCTGAATTTTCACCCTTTCCCATGTGTTCCTCAGGGGCGCATTCATTCTTGGCCATGTTCCCTCAATATTTTATGTGGAAATGCCTGAACTCTGCTAGGCATAGGACTCAGGGTGCCTCGCCATCCATGCTTTGTATTATGGCTGTTGGGATAAGATGCGGCAGATACGCAGCATCTGCTGCCAATGCATGGYCTGCTCTGACATTTGTGCCATTCTGGGCTCTGGTGAAGGTGTTTGCAAGACAGATTTGGGTTATCTGGCAGTCCTGGCTTTGATGCTCAGGCGATGGTTTCCCTTCATCTCCAACCCCACGGATACCTGAGGTGCAATCCTATGCATCTCCTCCAGACAGCCCTTGCTGTTGTGGGGAAGACTCAAGAGACGTTTCTTGGCTGGCTGGGCAGGGGCATCGGGATGGACTGAAATGTGGGAACCAGGTTGCATCTTTGGGGTACATCAGCAGGCATTTTAAGGGCTGTGTGGGCCAGAGGCTTGTTGTGTTGGCGTTCACCATAGGCTGGTGTGTCTGGGAAGCACAGGGGCTGGCATGGGGGATGCCAGCAGGCTCAGCACAGCCGTACTTTGGCTCTCACCCTCCATGTTCTTGCAGGGAAATAAATTACTTAAGTCCTCTTAAACAGCAGTGATGGGTATGAGCAGGATTCCCATATCATTTCAACTGACATATTCCCTTCTGTACTGCAAGGAACATTGGTTTGCTTCTTTATTAGCCCTCTGGACCCTACTGAGTGGAAGCAGYCCCCCTGGGACATCCCTTCCCGTCCCCCATTGCCTGGGCCATGGTCACATTTCCAGCACTGAGCGCTCATTAATGTGGGGATGATGCATGAGCCGGAGCGGTCCTGGCTCTCCAAGTGCCTGGCAGCTGCAATTTGGTCAGGAATTGCTGAGATGTAGCGAAGTTAGGCCCCCTGAAAGCTGGTTTTATAGCATCGCTCCCTGGAGGACAACTGTCCTTTAAAGTATTTCTGGGTGTTTGAAACAATAATTCTCTGAAATTTGCTTTCTCCTTTCACTCATCACTATACAAGGTGAGCAGCAGCACATTTACTCCGTGCATGTCCCTACGATGTCTGGGATATAAATTACCCTATAAAACAGAAAACAGGCTTGTGTCTTCCTAAAAACCAACTCCAAGCCAAACTGAACTTTGTCTTCTTACAAAAAGCACGCTTGGGAAATGCCAAGAGAAAATTTGACGTGAAATTACGCACCGATAAATGAGGCTCATAATAAACTGAGATGAGAAATGAGGTTTTTTTCATCCCATTATATTCATAAAGCTTTCGGAAAGCTCCCTGTTCATCATGACTGCAAAGGCAAGGGGGTTTTTTTGTCTTTTTGTCTGTCCTTTCTTATGAGACGACTAACTTGTGATGCACTTGCTGGGGCTGTGGGACACACGGATCTCTTCCCTACCTCATCTAGAGCCACAAAGTTGATTTTATCACTCTCGCCGGCCTCCACTGACTCAGGCAGGGCGAAGGCAGGGCTATAGCCTCAAACCTCGGACCGCTCCTGTCTCATAATCACTGAGCATTGCATTTTTTTCAAGGATAAGATGCTCTCTTCATTGACTACAGATTTCTCCTAGGCCTGAGGATGGTGAAAATGTAATCAATGCCGTTACACTCCTGTGATTTTCAACCAAAAAAGCTTGTAGTTAGAAATTCCCAACCAGCTTTTAGTGTGTTCAGTGTCTCTGTAAGGCTTTGCAGTCATCCTCTTTCAAGGACTTTCAGGTCAAACCTGTTCATTTTTAGAAATGAAAACACCATTTTCCAAGAGCCCCTGCTGCAATTGCAGCCTTGGCTCCGAGAACTGTTCAAGCCGTATTTCATTTTCATCTGAACTCCTCACCAATACCGAACGCAGTTAAAAGGCAGCTGACAGCCTGATGGCAAGAAACAGAGACCATCTGCATTTCCCTGCGTATGTCCATCCCGGCTCTGCCGAGTCAGCAGAAAATTATAGTAGCAATAATAGTATTCAAGACCAAATATTGTCCCAGCCCTGTAGCGAGGCCAGCTTCACTCCCAAATTAAGGAAGGCCTTTCTACCCTGCCTCCTGCACGTGCCCTTCAAGCATCCCAGTTTTGCTGGAAGACCCTGCATCACCTCCTGGACTGCCCCTTGAACATCCGAATTCTTTTGAGACCGGCATCCTACTCCTTGGGATTGCTTTATAGCAGTTTCTTTTCTGTCAGCTTATGGCCAGGTTTGATGGATTGTGCCATGTTACAGTCACCCATTCCTCCAAGAAATTCAGTCCAGCGTGTTTGTATGCCAGTCACCTGCCTCCTGACCTTTTGCTTTTCGGTGTTACTGGGCGTGATTTGCCGTTGTGCTGACACAAGCTCCAGCATGCAGTGAGTACAAAGCAGATGTAAAACACTTAATAAGGATGTTAACACTTGGTACACATTCATGCCCGTCTCCGAAGCTTTGCAGAAGGCCCTGGTAGATCTCTGCCTCTGGCAGATCGTGCTGTGTCCAGCCCGTGGCTTGCTTTGATCTGAACAAATCCTATGTACTTGAGCTTGTTTTAATATACATGAAGCTTGATTGGGGTAGGAATTGCATCATCTCATGTGTTCAGAAAAGTTGTTGGTGTATTTGGACTCTACCAGTATTAATGGCAGTGATAAGAAGTATCAGCTTGTTCAGTCTTCTTTTCAAATTAGTTGGCTCACTTCTTCCACAGCTCTTTCAGTACTGGCAGACTTGAGTGATGGCTTCAGTGCGACAAGGAGGAGAAAATTCCTGGCAAAATTCAGTGGGAACTGATCATTTATCTCCTTCAGCCATCCTGGAAAATCTCCTCTTTCCTTTTGTGACTAGCAAGAGCCTGGTGCTGAATGCATGTCCCTTGATGTGATATCACTTGAGACTTGCCCTGTGCATCATTGAGAATAACAGTGGAAATAACTAGACATGATTTATGTTTCCCAGTGTATTTATCCTTCAGTCTAGTGCGTCCTTGTGATACTCGATGGAGACTGCAGAGGTGGTGCTCTGTGGGACTCATTTTGAACAGCATTCACAGTCGGAGCTCCCTGTRAAGTGAATACTGTCACAGCAGTGAACTTTCTGGCTTCCCCGTGTTGTGTTTATTATTCATAGCAAGACTATTGCCTCATAGATGATCTAATTGCTATGATGCACTGCTGCCGTAATGCATAAAAGGTAGTTAACCCCAGTAACACTGCACACAGTTTTTATTTGTCTTCTTGACTTCAGGGTTTTCCCAGGAGTCCCAGGACAAGGGAAAATGTCGCAGCTTGACCTCTACACCGCAGGCTGCCTCCTCGGCAGCGTCCTCATGCTGGTGTTAAGCTGCCAGCCAAATTCCAGCCTCAAATTCTGTAAGAGTTCGGGTGGTTGGCCAAAACTCCCTTGGCTTTGCCTAAAAACTCGGTCACTAAGGTATTAGATACCATGGAACGAAAGTATATATTAGGTTTTTTTCTGCATTCAGGATTTGCGCGATATTTTCAGCATCCAATCTCTACCTGAGCTGGTTAGAAGCAGCTGGTACAGGAAGCTGGTGAGGCAGGTCAGAGAATAAAATGAAATTCCACCTTTGACTACCCAGGCTGTGATCCAGCGGAGCACTTAACTTTCAAGCACCTGGGCAGTCGTCTTAATTTCTGTGGCACTATTGCACCTGCTTAAATGTAAGTGCTTCTTAAGTGCCTTTCTGGATTGAGGCCTCTAGAACTGAACTTGAGCCATAAGGGTTAATATTTTGAAAACAGAATTTTTCACTGGAAGAAGGTGTTCTTTCTCATCCTTCCCCCCCCTTGCCCMCTCCAAACAATTCTTCCATTTTATGAGCTAATTAACTCATCTAGCGTTAAAATACAAGTGCATCCTTCTTGGATTTTGTCATGTGTCACCACCTTCTAGTGAGTTATTATGTCTTATTTGCACAGAAAATACTGGGAGAAGACACCAGGAGGGAAACTAACCTGTTCATTGAATAAATTTATACCTAAAGCCTCAATAGCAAACCCATTATTTCATATTCATCTACAGACACAAAATATGTATTAATTAACCAAAGTACTGCTAGTGGGCATATGCAAATGAAGTGGCATCAGTCTAGGCATGATCACSCTTTCTTTTGCATTTTTACTCTCTTAAGAAATACTGCTTTGTGCTGACTGCAGTTCCTTAATATCRGATCTGTGTCTTGAAACTCAGTGCTAGGACCAAAAAGAGAAAGAAAATCGGAATTTCCTGGAGCTGCAGAAACTGCTGCAAATAATGCAGCTCATAATGAAGAATTCATATGTAATCCCATAGAGGAGATAACTGTCTAGATCTGCCTCAGGCACAAAGAACCCAAGTTTATTTTTGTAGAAGGTACTTCATTCTGTCAAAGCAACAGAGTTAAATGGAGAGTGACAATTAGATATAAATTCACATTTGGGCTAAATATATCTAACTTAATATGTAAAATAGGAGTTTTAAGTCTATAGCTCTGCTTTTCCAAGACACAAGGTGATAGCAATACCCAAAGCAACAGATGACAAAGGATTTCCCGAGTTGGCCCGCTAAGTGCTCACTGTAGGAGGAAGGTGATCCTCGCTGACCCTTCCCCACGCCCCGGGGTGTCAGCGGCCAGGACACCAGGTCGAGCAGCACCTCCCARGTGCCTCGCTCTTGGGCAGAAGCACTGGGGATGCTCCTGGTACGTCAGCTCTTAAATGCTTCAGGTCTTTGCCCAGCACTTTGCATGTCTGTGTCCTGCCCATCTGCCAARCCACGGGAGGTGGGTACCAGTCTGCAGGAGAAGGTAGGGTAATAGTCTCATTGCTGACCCGTTCAGCTCGGCAGCCTGCTTCCAGTATCTCTTTTATCTTATTCGTTGCTTTGGTGTCATTCAAGTATTGACTGTGCATATCAGTGTTTTTATAATTGCTTCTGAGGATGCATTTTGTTTGCTTTCCAAATGAAGGATCTAAGCTGGGTATTAAATGATGAGCCAGGACTGTGGGTAGGTGCTGTAGCCTTTAACATTTAAGAGCTAGCGTTAACATTGCTAGCAAAGACACTGTGAATGGTAAAGAAACTCCTTACTAGTGTTTTCCATCCAGAGATGTTGATCCACCCACCAGAGGAAGGTAACTGTTGATATTCTTCTTTTGCTTATGGGGTCCTGTAGCACAGATGTGTCTGTGTTAACCCCAAGCGCTCCGTATGCGTGCCTGCCCATTTTGTCCCTGGAGCTCTGGATGAGAGAATTGGTCCAAATTCCCGGGTTGAAACATCCCTCTGTGATTTCCTTGGGTCCCCTGTGCTGGCAGGACACATTCCTCTCTTCCCATTCCCCTCCAAGCAGCCGTGAGCTCCAGGAGAGTAAATCTAAAACCACACCTGAGGCTTAGCTGTTGCCCCCCTCTTTGGTCTGATTTGGTTGGCTTGGCAGCTGTGGAATTACAAACAAATGCAAAGAAAGCTTGCATCCAGCAGTAAAATATTTCCTTCTTCCTGGGATTTTGGGTTTAAAACCATATAAATGTACACATTTACATCTGTTTTCTATTCAAAACCTTAGCTTTGGCTATTTGTACTTGAAACTCGSTGTGGGTCTGCAAAAGGCTCATGTTCCTTATTGGATTTTTCCAGGATCAGGAGCCTGGGCTTTGGCTGTGAACATTAAAAAAACATTCCTGTAGCTTTGGTTTCTGCTCAGCCAGCTCCAGATCCCATAATATCTTACCATGCTGGTGAACTCAGATTTTGGCAAGCTTTGTTCTCTCCTTATCTTGCTTGCTCCAACAGCATCTCAGTGGGTGCTCAGAGGTAGTGAGTCACAGGAGATGACACACGTGCTGCCTGCCCCAGGGGTTCCTCTCTCTGTCCTGCTTTAATGGCCAGCACAGATGTCTCCATTCAACACAATTTGAAAAACCCAGAGCTGGAAAAAAAGTGCAGTTTTCTGATCTTCCAGCCAGCTCTTGCACTGAGCTATCCTGACAGCCCCCAAACCCTTCTGTTCCCACCAAGGACTTCCTTCAGCCATACCCAAAGCCACGAGCAAGGGGCAGTGTGTGGCCATGGGACCCAGAGACCAGCAGATCTTTCCAGAGCACCCAAAAGCGTGACCAGCCACATTGTCCATCCCAACCCCCTTCACAGCTCTTGCTACCTACATTATCAGAGGGTTGCAACCACATTTCGAGTCCAAGCTCATCACAGCCACCGAGTCCCCGGTAGTTTTCTTGTGTTTCTGCTGCCCAGACAGGGGGGAACTGCTGGCCAGCACTGGAGCTGTTGACGTGCCATGGTGATAGCTCACTGGCTCTGCTTCCTGCCCAGCCTCGCTCCTCGCCTGCCCATTCATCCCACACCGTCCTGTCGGAGCAGTGGCATTGCTTCCCCACTGCTTTACTTTGATAACGAGTGTGTGTAGCCTCTCTTACTGTCCATATCTGCTTTACTTGGACTTGGCCAAGGGTTTGCTGAACCCCCATGTCTGCGTGCGGGGCCCCCATCTTGTCTGATGATGCATCTCCATGTGCTTCTAAGGCCATGGAGCAAAAGCTTCAAAATACAGAAGACTTAAAACTTACTAAGAAAACAAACCTGTCTGATCACTGCCTCAGAGGTCTCAGTTACTCAGATTTGTACGAGCTGCAGGAACAGCATACAGACTTTTTTAAGCAGGGCATCTTAATGGTAATTTTTGCTGGCAGTCAAAAATCAGCCAAGTGAACCATTTTAAAAGCCTTTCAAAACTGTTCATTTACATCATCTGCTGCTTTTGTCAAATACACAAAAGAGTGTCTTGTCATGTCTTTCGTCTCACTTTTACAAGAGTTATGTTGTCTATTTAGATTATATTACAGGAGCAAGCAGTTGCTCAGGGATTATCATTTGTACGATACAAGGAGAACATTCAAGAACAATAACAGGGTGGTTACCTCCTCAGCTGAAACTGCCATTACTTTTATTTTTTTTCCTAACGTATAAGCTTAACAGTAACTAAAGCTGCACCCAGTGTTGACTCTGGTCCCCAGCATAAGGAGGAGTTCATGGAGGAGAATTTCTGGTGAGCGAAGTGTCCTTTTTCATCTGCCCAGGTGAGGTGAGGGACTAGAGGCAGTTATGGGTTTAGCACATTTTGAAGTCTCTTTGTGGAGCAGGTTTTGTTGTTCTGGTGTGTGGTTGGTTTAAGGAGCTGGTGACATGGAAATGTGTCCCCACGGAGGGCAGCGTGGCCCCGCGGGCGGCCTCCGGCAGGGTCCCGGCAGTGACTGAGGGGGGCAGGAGCCGCGTGCCCTGGAGGACAGTCAGGAGTGTCCCGCTGTGAACTGTGTGGGCAAGACCCCAACTCCCCTGAGAGGGGAATGCTTCTGACAAAAACGTGTGTTGATGGGGTGGAAGATGGAGTGGGTGTGCCCGTCTCATTTGTGCCTTCCATGTCTCCAAAAGCTGCTCTTCTTGGTAGAGATTTACACATCAGGCCAGGGAACTTGGCTGTATATTCTGCTTCGATTTCAGCTGGAAAGTGCCTCTTGTTTCTAAAATCTCTCTTGTCTTTAAAAACATTTACAGCAACTGTATTTTCATTTTTTTGYGAGGGACACTTAGACACCGAATCGCTCTTCTCCTCCCCTCTTCACAGCATCTTTCTGAACAATAAAATTGAGAACTATCTACCTAAAAACTGCGCACCCTGGGGAAGCRTATGCCTGGGCTGCTTTGATTTCATTTGGTCTGGGGGAACGCCTCGTTCGTGGTGTAGCACTCTGCGTGTTTAATGGATTTGCTTGGCTCTTTCTGTGACACGTATAAAGGGAAAAATGTGTTTATTGGTATCAAATTTAGAAGACCTGGAACGTTTCAAGAGGGATATACGTTCAGTGCTTTTGAAAATGTGATGTGAAATGGGAAATTGTCAGTTTTGCTATCTTTGCAGAAGTTCTCTCAGCTTTTCCTGTTCAGGCTTCTGCGATGCGGTTATAGTCCAAGTCCTGAAAAACTGAATGCATAATAAAATAACTATGGCATGTCAACATTTTCGGTTATTTTACTGTAACTGGCGTATATATCTAAAGGCAATCATCGCTATGGAGGAGGGAGGAAAATACAGAGAGCGCTTTAAATTTCTTTAGACATTGAAACATCTGAAGGAGGAACTATAATGGTAATACATAATAAACCCCTTTTTTTATCTTCTTATAAAGTTGTATCTCTCTTCCTTTTTCTCCCAAAGTTGATCTGACTTCCAGTATGCAGGTTTCAGAAATAAATCGATGATTAACTAAACAACAGGTATTCATAAAACTCCCTGTTTTATAGCAACTTTTGAAGTAGTGCACAGTATGTGCTCCTCAAGCAGATATACACACCTTAGGTACATTATTTGAACTGTAGATAAATGAATAGTTATATCTGATAGAGCTTGTGTTCACTTGTACTTATCCTGCCGGTGTAAATTCATGTAGGTTTATGGAGGGAGAAGAGCAATATTTTTTTATAGCTGCAGGAGACCTGGCCCAAGGCTGAAGATCTCTGGGCATTGCGCTGAGGGAATGATATTGCTTCTGCTAACATTTTCTGGCTTAAGAGCACATCTCAAGAAGTGCAAATGAGATTTTTTTTCCTGGATTTCCATATTTCAATTCCAGTTAAGAGTAAGTCCTGGGGCATTTTGAGACCAGCTGCTTTCATTACTGGAAAGCATTACTGTAAAGGAAAAAAGGAGAACTTTATTCTAAATGTGCAGTGTGTAGTAGATTATTCTCATTGAAAGCATTTAGCTCTTGGCAAATGTGTATCATGTAAATAGAATAGATTGTAAAGAACATCTGATAATGTCGACTGAAGAGCATGAAAAGCCCATTGTACAAATGCTCTTGATAATCACCTGGAAGGGTCCGTGGCTCTCAGAAGTAAACACACGTGCAGGTTTCTCTGTTGGCATTATTTCAGAGGTGTTTGGTACTTTAAATGTAGAAGTATTGTTATGGTTGGCCCACATTTGATGTAGGGTCATACGTGCCCCACTGATCTCTGTGCTGATGTCCGTCCTTTTCTTTATGAAACTCTCTCCTCTGTGTGGGGAGTTGGGGATTGGTGTTACAGTGGCTCGTCGTGGGCAGCTTCTGAAAACATCATCTCTGTGTCAGCAGCAATTGAAAAGGCAACAAAACCACGGGCATTTATCAGGAAGGGAGCTGAGAATAAAGGCGAGGCTGCCCACACCCTGAAGTATGCTGTGTAGCTCCTGGACCTCAGTCTCAAAAATGATGGCTTAGAGTGGGAAACGGTTCAGAGGGCAGTGGGGGTAATGAGGGTACAAAAGGGCTTCTGCCTGGGGAAGTACTCAGCGGAGAGGGCGCCTGGAGCCTGGATAGCAGAGGAGGATGTGGGAAAGCTGCAAAATCAGAAGTGGCACAGAGCACGTGAATGGAGAGTTGCTTTTTCTTGGGCCCTTTCAGTGGGACAGGTACCGAAGGGAGCACAGGGGCATTTGAAAACACTGCAGAAGATTCTTCTTCACAGTGTTTGTGGGCACTTGGCTGCTAAAACTTCACTTGCTCAACAAGTGCCTGGATTAATTAACGGATGAAATTCCACTGAGGGCTATTAAATTTAGATAGACTGCCTCTGGCTCTAAATGTCACCCGTATCACTGCCCGAGGGTGGGAGCGAGCTCTGGGGCAGCAGCACTACACGCTTCTCCTCTTCACCGAGCACTGGCTGTTGGCCACATCCAGCTTCACTCTGTTCTCAAAACCTTGGCCTGAATTTGGCTGAAAGCAAAGAGACTGACTCCTGAATGTTATCCTTGCTCAGCTTATTCAAGTCTCTTCTGCCCCACCTACTTCCATCTTGTTTTACTGTGCACGCAAAAGTGGTGCCACCTCTGATGCAGCTGGTTGTGGACGTGTGATGCTGCCGTTGATGCTGCTGCAGCTCTGGGCTTCTGAGTTGAAGGTTCTCCTTTTGCATCTCTCGCTGAAAAATCCTGGAGGGGAATGTGCATCCTTTGTAATGAGAAGAAAAAGTTGAGCACTTGGAGTGATTCATCCTGCTTAAGTTTAACTCCTGCGGTGGGAGTTTGGAGAAATGCCTTAGGCTGGATGCCTACGTTTTGGATCGCTGAGAAGAGATGCATCTTACAGTCCTTATTTCACCTCTGTTTGTGCGGCCTCGCTTCACAACTCATGTGTGTTTATAGGACAACTCCGGGAAAGCCATAAAGCACAGAAGATGCACACAAGTTTACAGCAAGTGATTTCCAAGTTGTTTCTGCGCCCTGCCGCCAGCTAAATCGTAATATGTAGGGGAAGCGCTCAGCAGCGAGGAAGGATTTCTTCTGACAGAGGAAATCAGCTCAAAATCTCCTTGCAGGAGAGGTTAAGCACAGCAGACCCAGATCTGTCAAAACTACACTCATTTCATCATCAAGGCAGACAGTGTCCTCTCTTCTGCTGTTGGGAGTGTGATATTTGTTAACCCTTTACCCCCTTTCTTTCTCAATCTGTGTCCTTTAATCTCCTGTTAATCAGATTAGCATGCCTGACTTCATCCTTCTCATTGCTGCTGTACTTGCCAGCCCATCTGAGCCAGTTAACAGTCAGCATTGGCAGATATTACAGATTTTTCTATTTGATTTTTTTCCTGCTGTTGCTCCTCATTTGACCCTTCCTTGTACATCACTAGTAGAGATGCTCGAAGATTATATCTGTTTCCTTTTGTGTGGATACTGCATTTGGCACCTCTGTTCTGCAGAGAGGGCTGATGCATCAGAGCTTTCATTTTAAACTACTTTAGGCAGCTTTAGATGTGCCATCAAAATGTGTGCTGTCTGAAAGTTGATGTACAGGTAGCAGGGACATCCACGTTAGCACTGATGAGTTGTGGAGATGCAGCTGACAGAGCTGCATCTCAAATGCAATTTCTGGCACTGGTGTTATTGCCAAAACTTGTTTTTTCACATGAACAGTAGGTTAGGAAGAAGACAAACAGAATCAATGCATCAGTGGAGCTTAGGTGAAAAAAAACACTGCAGGAGACATTTATATTCTCCAGAAGAGCAGCTTTGAGAACTTGTCCCCACCCTAATATAAAAGACGTTTCTCTTCTAAGCGTGATTGAAATGTTGCTTTAAAAAAAGAAAAAGGAAAAATATTGAGGATGCTTAAAGTGTAGCGAAACAGCAAATGTCTAACAGTCCTGGGGCTGGGTCGAGGAAAGACAGGTCTCAGCGGCCTTAACATCAGCAATACATGAAAAGTCTGAAGCCAGCAAACATGACACCATGAGCCTGAACTATCAATGTGAAAGGGTTCCTGCCTTCCAGCGAACAACGTGACAGTCAATCCACTTATCTTAAATACTTACTAACGCGCTGTGTAAGAGCCAGACACTTCACGCCCAAGAAAACCGATCGCTGCTTCTTCCTTGTTTATCATCTCAAATATAAGTTTAACTTTCTAATGCCCATCCACTGCTGGACCATCCTGTGCCATAACTGATACATGACCTGTTTCGGGTAACCAGCTCYGGCCCTAATCTGGCAATGAGTTTTATGCAGGGCTCTGCACAGGGAGGACCTGCCTGTAAAAGTCTCATTCCCAGACTGTCATTATCTACTTTTTCTTTTCTATATCAGTTTCTTTGAGAGGCAATGCTATTTAAAGACAAAAAATGTTCCTCCCGAGCATGTACAAATATGAAACATATTTCATGACATCTTGCCTTGCAGTTCCTGCACGTTGCATAAGAATAGCTGTTTAAATTATGGTGATGTCCTGGAAGTGGCATGATCATATCTTAAAGAAATGAGCTAACTTATTTTCCCATAAACATGTGCCGAGCAGCAGGTAATAACTAAAGTTACTGGAAGATGCCCATTTTTCTGCTCTTATGCTTTTCAAGCTGATCCACAACAAATTCGCTGTAGGCAGAAAATGACAACTCTTTGCTGTTAGCTAAGGGGAAATCTTAAAACATAAGATAGAGTAAACCCAGCTGGTTTTGAGTTCTGCAAGTATAAAAAGGCAGTCTTTTTATAAGTTAAAATTCAGGCATTTTCCTGTTTCTCTTGGTTATCATCACAGTAGGTGGAAGTTTTCTGTTGAAATGGATGTGGTACTACCTGTGATATCTGTGTCTCTGGGATCTTTATTGTTAATATTGGCACATCTTCAGAGTGGAGTACTGCTGAATTTAAGGAACCGCAGAACACAAATTTACTGCCGAGACCCAGTTTGATGATGAAATAAGTGGCGATGAGGTAGAATCGATGAGCATGATGAATTCCTAAGCATGGAAATACAAGGCCTCGCACCATGCAAGAAATTTTTTGAGCATCAAGAACACGTTCATAGGCATCATTTCCAGGGCAGGGACCTGCATCCAACGCCAGCCTCTTCATTTTGCTCTGCTCTTCTCCTTTCTAGATGCCTTCAACAAGCAGCAGAATGAGATGCGGACAGGCATTTGGTTTTATAATCTGGCTGGCTCATCCTCGTGAGAGTTGTCCTGGCCTTCTACTGGTTGTGGTATAAATGTTTCCATTAAATTGAGTCGCTTGACATCAGCCTTCCTTTCAAGGTCTTTGGAAGATGTGTGATCGTGCCTACTCACGATACAGAAAATAATCCCCTTGGCTGACGATGATTTAATAGAGTATTTGAAGATGTATTTTCCCTGAGTGTTTCATCAGTTTTCTGTTTAGATAATTGCTGCTGCTTTGAAGTAGTGCTCGTGGATGGCATCTGAGTAAAACCACCGGTCCTGGTGGAACTGAACCTTCTTTTTGACTGTAATACTTGATGATAGTAATAACACTTCGCACTTCACTAGGTCAGATTTTCCATAGGAGATTTGCAGAGTCCTTTCCAAACCTGTGATCTGGGTACAATAAAGGAATTAGATTAGGCTTGGTGCTAGCTGAAGTCTCCAGTGCTTGCTGGTTTCCGTGAAGTTTGGCTGGTGTCTGTTCTCCCAGCTTTGCATTTCATTTAGAAGTCTCTCATTTAGAATCATTAACGTTGGAAAAGACCTCTAAGATCAAGTCCAACTGTCGACCCAACACCACCATGCCCACTAAACCATGTCCCTAAGCACCACGTCTACATGTCTTTTAAATAGCCCCAGTGTTGGTGACTCCACCACTTCCCTGGGCAGCCTGTTCCAATGCCTGACTACCCTTTCAGTGAAGAAATTTTTCCTAATATCCAATCTAAACCTCCCTTGGCGCAACTTGAGGCCATTTCCTCTCGTCCTATCACTTGTTACTTGGGAGAAGAGACCAACACCCGCCTCTCTACAGCCTCCTTTCAGGTAGTTCTAGAGAGCGATAAGGTCTCCCCTCAGCCTCCTCTTCTCCAGGCTAAACACCCCCAGCTCCCTCAGCCGCTCCYCATMAGAYCTGTKCTCCAGACCCTTCACCAGCCTCGTCGCCCTTCTCTGGACACGCTCCAGCACCTCAATGTCCTTCTTGTAGTGAGGGGCCCAAAACTGAACACAGTATTCGAGGTGGGGCCTCACCAGTGCCGAGTACAGGGCATTTCGCAGGGCCGGGGCCATGCAGAGGTGCAGTGCTGCTGCTGCCCGGGGGCACGCTCAGGACCTCCAACTCCTCCTCTCCAGACTGACCGCGTTGCTGGAGCACCCACGCTCCCCGGTTTTGCAGAGGCCGGGTGTCGGCCCGCAGGACCGCAGCACAGCAAAGGCGCGTCTCAGGCAGCTCTGAGCAGCCGAACTTGGCTCTCCCCAAACCGCCCTGCAGCGCAAGCCTCCCGCTCCCGTGCTGGGGCTGCCCTGCCCTCCCGCTGCTGCTGCTTCTGCTGACGGCAGAAACGCAGCCTGATCAGCTTTTCTAAAAGCAGGAGAAGATGCAACTGTATTTATTTCTGCAGAAAAAAAAGGCCAGTGAGCTTCCACATCCAGGCAGAGAGGGTTATCTCAGGGTGAGAACCACACGTGTCAGTCGTAAGAGATTTCAATTTCCAAGAGCTGTGTGTCAGTCCCGTATCAGCCAGGCTGAATCCTCAGGCAGGGCTTTGCTCAGTCGATAGCAGAGAAGGTTGGCTGGTGCAGTTTAATGTGGATAGCCAGAGCACCAAATCCTCCTTGCGTCAACTTGGCTTGCACCAGCATCATCTCGTCATTTATATCTGGTCTCTGGATAAAATATGCTACATTAACGAAGTGCTTTTTGCTGAGGATGAGCGTTACAGGCTGATACCTCTGTGACCTGTGAATATCTGGGACTGGGTGGTCCGGCAGACATTGCACGTTATAAAACAGGTCTGAGAGGGAAGCGCAGCAAACCTGGCAATGGGAAGGGCGGCCGCAGCCTGTGCGCCGAGYGTAGGTAGCCTGGGGCAATGCATTACTTAAACCTCTTGCTGCTGTGGACAAAGTGGCTCCTGGTGTTTTTCCGCAAACAGTCTGCTTAATCCCCGGGGAAGGCAAGTTTCTAATTGAGGAGCTGCGTACTGTGTATTCACCCCGAGCTCTGATTTATGTGTGCTGCTATTGGAATACATATTCATGACATTTTTTGCATAAAGTAAAGCAAATTATTGTTGTGAAAATATATAAGGCAAGAATCCCTTCAATTTGTTATCTCCTGAAGTGTCTCTTGTGATTCAAATGAAATGCAAAGTGGCGGGTTTGGGTTTGCGTTAGTCTGGGAGGGAAGGGGGGTCATACGTTAGACAGCCGTCCTTTTGTGAAAGGGGTGTGGAGGATTAATACATGCTGAGAGACCCTGTCGTTCCTACTTGGTTGTACCCCCAGATCCCTCTCCAGCTTATATCAGTGTATGGCATCGGTTATATCATTATTGGTTATATTCTATTATAGTAACTGATGAGGTTACTATAATACATTCTGCTCATTCAAGTGGTGTGTGTATAATACAGGTTAATGTAGCTCCAAACACCTGAAACCAGCTTTGCTGTCCCCACACTGTCCCTCAAAAACATCACCAGTTTCTGTGCATTTGTTGGAACGTGTTGTGGTATTTGTGGGGGGCCGGGGCTTCGGGGTTACAGCTGAATCCCGTAGCCGTTCGAGATGTTTGTATTAATGCGCTCATCCTACAGCTGTAAATATTTTATGCACTTACAAAATATCAAAGTCTTGGCAATTCACAAGCAGAGAAGGAAGTTGAAATTGTTGTGTGAACTGGATAAATCGCTCCGCGTGAGTTGTTCGCCCAGCCCTGGCACTGGCCACGGTGTCGTTCAAGATCAGTTACTGGGGTTTGGGTGACTTGCGCTGCCCGCCTATGAATAAAAGACCCTTATCCTTCATCAACACTGGCAGAATCAGGCAAATCAAAGAAACGAGGGAGAGGTAGTGCTTAGCAAGCCTGAGGCTGATTTCTGATTAAATGTGAGCTTTTAGCATACTACGTAGATGAGATCTACTGTTAAATTAATACACGGTGAACTCTAAATAATTACTTGAAGGAAAAAAAGAGCTTGAAATGATGGATTACTTGCCAGCATGCCGAGTGTTTCCTGAATGGAGGACAGGTTGCTACTGCTTCTCTCCTGGAGAGAAAAAGACTTTGAAAAAGACTGTGCCTGGGTCTGTCTTGTGCAAATTCAACCTCCTTTCCTTTTCCGTTTGCATTATAAAATGTTTCTGTTTATACAACTGTTCGATTGGCTTTGAGAAGGAACACGATGTTATTTACTGTGCTTTAGCCTTGTACTTTAATCTGTTTTTTAGTAGCAGAACAAATTAACTGCTTTCTCCATCTCTAGTAAGAGAGCTCTGGTTCAGAGCCAGCTTAGCCTCAAAACAAAGAATGCTTTTAGTCACTGCATCTTCCCAAGCTCCCATCTTTAGTGGATTATTTTATTATTCTCCCTCTGATTTGAGATCAAAAGTGGATATGTTTAAAGCTATATATTTACAATATACTAGGCGTTAAGCCCCTGAGAGCTAATGCAGCCTGGCTTTACGCAATTTAGGGCACCGCATGTTACTTCAGATCAAATGCTTTGCCAGAGCAAGTGTGTCCTGATACATGTGAAATCCTTTTAAGTGGCAAATGCTGCATGGGCAACCTGATGCAGCAAGTGATTATTAATACTGGGAATTAGCATACTGGGAAATTAGAAAGCTAAAGAAAACTCCTGAAAGGGGGGGGGGGGGTGTAGTCTTTTGGAGATGCATTGTAGGGAGAGCGTGCCGTCCTGCAAGCTTAGAAGGAGTGAAAAAGCTGATCTTTCCCCTGGAGCGTAACACAACTGGGAAAGAGAATACCAGAGGGTAAAAATGATTATGATGATGATAATAGTAATAATGGTAGCACGAATGCTAAAAGAAGATGGTTTCTTTGGAAACAGTGGTTCAGGAGGCATCAGAGTCTTCTTCTCCGGGCAAAGCTCCGTTAGTCTGGTGTTACAGAGATGCTCATGGTCTGGGAAATCAGGGAAAGCCTCATCATTGGTAACCAAATCCTCTGTGTCCCTGAAGGTGTTACACCAGGAATTTGGATTAAAAGTGGTGGAGAGCTTCGGGGTGTTGCAGGCAGCTGGCTTTGGATGACGCTTTCTAAGCAGAACCTGCTAGAAGGAATTTCATATCCTAGTAGCAGTGAAGTGCCCCAAACAGCCATTTTCTTCTGCCACTGGCCAACATTATCACAAAAAATATTATTTCCACACTGGAAAGCTGCTTATCGAAACTTTGCCCAGACCTGATTATTTCCTGGTTCTTTGGAAAAGATTTAAAGAGAGATGATGCGTATAATTTCACTTGCATTTTTTCCCCTGCCGCCTTCACATTGAAAACCTAAAAACTCACATAAAATGTCTGTTTTTTCTCAGTCTTCAGTTACAAATCACTGGATTTCATGTGCTTTCCCACTTGCCTTGTCCAAATATAGATTGTGCCACGCATAGAAAGGCATAATTATTTAAGGCTCGATAAAAAAAGAGAACACAAAGCTCTTAGTTTCTCTAGGTATTTCTGTCTTTGGGCTGAATTCAGGAGGAAACCGCTGGAAGCAGAAATCATACCCCCTGTCCAAAAGGATAGTCTGGACCTTAATGAAGCTTTTCAGAAGTCAGAATAAACACAGTGTAAATTCTTATCCCCATTTTAGTTCACATCCCTTGTCTCAATTGTAACAGTTGCTTGGCAAAGCCAGACATAAAATTCCTGAAATAAAACCAGATGCTGCGGGAATTACGTGAAATAGTTTCACGGAGGAGAATATTACTGGCATATTATTTTCCTGACTATGAAATGGAAACCATTTTTAGAAAATAAAAAAGAAGTTTTTCCTCCTTAAAAAGAAGAAAGGCACGATCTCTGCGCTCGCAGGACGGAAGGGCTGTTTCTGTACATGTTTCACTGAATTGGCTGCAAAGTTACTTGGAAGAAAACATTGAAACTTCCTCTGTGTGGAAATGTTTTCATTGGTTTCACACAGTTTCTTGGGTGATGGAAAACTGTGCTGGTAATAGATTTCTTGCCTCAAAAGAAAATGTAGTAGAGAATTTTTATAGGGCCTTAAACTCTGTTTTGTTTGAATGTTGCATGGTAGTTCCATAGCTCAGGGGACACTGGGATTTCTCGGTGGTCCTTCCCTGCTTCACACGATTAACGGAGGTGGGGGCCAAATCCATCTGCCTCCGTAGGCCAATACCCCTTCCCTTCCAAGTATCAAATGGTTTCCAGCAGCTCTAAGTCTAATAAAATATCCTCTTTCTGTGTAACAGCCCCAAAACACCCACATAGTTATAGATTATTTGGATCCAGATGGGTAAGGAGTTTCCATTGTGGACCAAGGTCCAAGGTCTTCAGCGCTGAAGGTGTCACCCTGCAGCAGGCACCAGGACAAGGGGGGGATTGAGCTGGGATTTGTGGGAGCAAAGACTTTTGAATACTTATTGCAAGCATCCCCTAAGCATGAAAGTGCATGAACACCGAATGTTCTCTTTTCCTCTGAAGAAGGCACAAATGCAAAGCTGGGAGACCTTCTCCCACACTTTTCCTTCAGCTCAGGTGGGACTGGCTTCTCAGTCAGCCAACCTAGATGGTACCCACTGTCCCCAGGTTCCAAACAAAACCAGGGAGTTGGAAAAATACTTCTCTGCAAAAATACGCTTGCAGAAATAGCTTTCATGAAATTTTGTATATATATACACAAGTCCCAACTTGGCACTGTGCTAATAGCTATAAGCCGTTATTGGAATTAATTAAAATATAATACATGGTCTGGGAAATGAAACTCAATTTCACATTCAGTCTTTAGCCTAGTTATTCCATTATGAACGCGGTAATAAGTGTTGAAAATGCAGGTGAATATCATGCAGATTAAAGGGCGGATGAAGTATTTTCTAATTTTATCTGGAAAAACACATTAAGGACTGCAGCGGGTCAGCTGGTGTAGTATTAATCACTTCCCAACCCCTGTGGTTGGGCTTTTGGGGCACTTGAATGGCTGCCTACTTGATCAGGGAAAATAAAGGGAGTTTTAGGCATTCTAGGCATCTTGCCCAGCAAAAACAAAAGGTGCTATTAATTGGCTGCTAGTGCCTAGTTTTTCAAAGTTAGTTTTCCTTTAAAACTTTTATTGAAGCAATTTTTTATTTTTTTCCTCATGTAAAATGATCCACGCAAAGAGCCGAAATATTTGTGCAGTGCAATTATTCCTTATTATCTTTATGAAGTCTAAACTACTACAGAAAAATATTGACTTCTTGCACTGAGTTAGCTTACGGCATTTATTCCTTACTATACAGCAGCTAAGAAGTAAGCTTTCTGGCTCTTCCTATTACAGTTTTTCCATCATTTTGTTGTTACAGGTCTGAACTCCCGTTGACCCTTAGGCTTATTTTTTGCCAGCAAAGCAGGCACATCCTATTGAGCAACTGAGCTTGTATAGAGAGTGGTCAGTAAAAAAAAAAAAAAAAGTTTTGGCCTAAATTGTGGGCTCTTGGATGGGGGCAAGCTGCTACGGAAGAGAAGATGCAGCCAGCTCACTGTTTTTATAGCTGGTGTAAATCATTGGATTTGGCATGGAATAAAAATCCTACGGCCTAGCACGGTCCTGGTCAGGTATGAGCCATTTGGAGGGCCACGGGTTAGTGTGGTGGCAGGGCTGCTCATGGGGACACTGGATGAGGGGTGGGAGGTGGGGGACTCCCATTCATGACCAACCTGACTTTCCTTACCCCCTAAGCTTTCATCATCTCTAAAATGGCAGGAGGGTGCTGGTGTGCTTGGAGTGTGGCCAAGGACGGTGGTTTAGATCACCCAGCTCAGATGTAGAAGATTCAAGCCCCAATTGCCCGATGCCCTTAAGGCCACATCTGTCCCTGAGCTTGTCACTTCAAGTGGGGCTGCAGGCATGGGGTTGGATTTGCTGCTTCACTATTTTGTGATGACTGTGCATGTCTCTTACCATGACCTACCCGCTATTAATTCAGTAGCGTTGCTCACCACTTTGGGTGTGCTGCTGCTCCTCCGRTTTTCTGGCCTGCCTTTTGTTCAGAGGAGCAGAGTAAAAGTGCTTCATCCGCCCTCCTCTTCCTCCTCCCGCTTTGCACCAGCATAGCACAGAGCAGGACTGAGCCCACAGTCCTCAGATTTTGTTCCATAGAAAGAGTAAGTAAAAAGTAGGTCAGTGCTTTGGCCTCAGACTGACCTTGTCTTCCTCAAGCCAACTTGTCTTAAGGGTTTCGTCATATTGGATGAAATCACGTCTGAATGGAGTATCTTTTATGATGGCTGTTTCCAGGATGACGTGGAGGGGATGTATTGCAGGTATATTTTATTTTACGATTTTTTCACAGACATAATGTTAGTGTGGCTCTTTTACAAACTGAGGCTCTAAGGACTTGCCCATGCTTTTGCCATCTTCAGCATTCAACATTGCCTTCTAAGGGTGCCCCGAACGTTGCTTGGTCTTTTCATAACTCAAAAGAAACCCCAGAATGACTGTTGTAAAAGGGAAGTTGTTGGCTTCTTCAGCATGTGTTTCATCACATCACTGTGACAAAAGTATTCTACCTCTAATGAGGCTCCTTCAAATAAAGAAAACTTTCAGCACTTGTTTTTGGCTGCAAAGTGGCCAACAGAGAAGACTAAATTATTGCTTGGTATGTTGAAGGCATGGGAGGAGTCTGTGCTGAAATCCCTGCGAAGCGTGGCAGGAGTGGGGAGGCTGTGCAAATACAAATTTTATATTATATATCATATATATCATACTACATATCTGAGATGTTGGGGTCTGCCAAGGACTTAGCAGTGGTTGCTGCCACAGTAGGGTGAGATGGAGAGTTGTTGATTGAGCTGGTGTTTGCTGGAAATATCCACTTCAAGATCTGTATTTTCATGCAGTTTCATAAATTTGAGTGAAAATCCATGCAGTAACAGATTTTATATGTWTAAAGTATGAGCTTGAAAAACTGTGGACGCTTCAATATTTCCAATTGAATTGTGTTAGGTTTAACGGGTTTATATTTATGACTTGTACATGGTCATGAAAGTCATAGCAGCCAACTTTTGAAGCAAATATTGAAGTACTGCATTACAGTTAAATTGTACTGTGTTCTTGTATTCTACTTTCTGGTTTTCTCTTTTATTCTAAGATATGGGAGTATTCCTGTGCATAATACTGAACAGTACCAGTTACCTTCATGTCCAGAGCAGACTGTCTCTTGCTTATTTTTCAATAAACCATTTTAATGCTATAAATGATGGCAAAATGATACAAAAATGAAAAAAAAAATGTAAAAACATGTGAAGAGAATATTTTTCTGATGTTAAAATCCCTATTTTTGAATAGCCGAATTTCTGAAATTTTTCAGAAATATGTTTATTGTTGCTTTGCCTCTGAATTCAAACAATTTAAAGTGTTGAATTTTTCAGTATTACCAGAAGTTGCATATCCTGTGGAGCATAAGGCCCCTGTGACGAAGTTCATTTCTGGGCTATTCGGGGCGGTCAGTTATCAGCAAATATTGAAATAAGGAAGGAGGAGCTCACCAAACTTTAAGACTTTTTGGAAGCACCAAATAAAATTAGTTTTATGATCTGAGTTAAATCTTTAATCAACATTCCACATTAAAAAAGCCACCACACGTCTGAAAGGACTTTTGATAAGCAGTCTTGGTTCTGGTGACGTCTCATAAGTGAAGCAGCAAGAAGAATAAATGAGCCCTGTCTCTTGCTTTACCTTTTCTCTTAATATCACAGCTGATAAGTTTTAAGTACTGGCAGTTAAAATAGGAGAGAAGAAGAAGGGAGAGGGTTTGTCACGGCAGCAGCAATGTAGCAGTGAGGACCACAGTCCTCTCTCTTTCATCAGTAATTTGTTTCCAAAGTCTGTATTGAAGGCAAAACGATTTGAGGACTACTTGAAAAATAGAACAATAAAGATAATTTAAATAGCTGAAGAGAAATTTAAACCAAAAAAAAAAGCAAGGAAACAAATTCAAGGTGTAGCCCGTCACAACGAAGAGTATTTGTCTTCAAGGTTGTTTCGATAATCCCGTTCCTTCTCGGCGGTTGTGTAACCTCCCGTCACTCTGCTTCTCCACAGTCTCTTTATTTCTCTCTCTTGTCACTTCTAAGTTTTCCCTGGTTTGAATACCAGCTTCAGCATTTCCTACTTTTGACGCTTTCCCAGATTGGTTTGGACAAAGGTGTTAGATTGACAGTGCCCTTTATCTGAAAGCAAAGTATGAATTTTAGTCAATAGAGAATGAGGGTTGCTCTCAGATTTCATTTTGTTTTTTTCACCCTAGTTAATTGTGGGCAGAAATTGATGTGCCTGTCTGGGCAAAGTGGTACGAGAGGCCGCCTTTCAGTTCTTTAATTGAATTCCTGTATGCAAGGAACCTTTTGGGCTGCTGTGAATGCAAAGCCTGATTGTATCGCGCATGAAGGATTGAGCATCCCCGGGCCAGTCGCGCTCCGGGTCTGCTCATGACAGCCCCAGTCCTGCCCAGCAGCCACAGCTGTAGGGGTAGTTGTAATACGTGATTATATATTGGAGCTAAACATTATTGCAAAGGTCAGGGCTGCTTTGGTTGGGGGAGATGTAAGTTGGGGTAGCATTAGTAATTGATGTAAGGGGGAAATAAATATCTTGCATTTCTTTGAAGGTGACTGATTCCACGGACCAAATCTTGTACCACCTGAAAAAGTTGAAACTTGGGAGCCTGAAGCCAGAAATGCTGAACCAGTTTATTGTTTCTCTGTTTTAGTCCTGTTCACAGCTGTAGTAAGTTCAGAGGGTACATTTAAACTACAGGCTTTTCTCCTTCCTGATGACAGTCGATACAGTTTAACATCCTGGCCGGGTCCAGGCTTGCGTTTCATTCCAGGGGCATCATGAATTTTACCATTTTTACTGCAAAGCAGGGCTCAAAGCTGTAAAATGACTTTTCTGCAAACTGAATGTTGCAGTTTGAGCCCCCTGATCAGGAAAAAAGATCCATTTCCATGTCCCTTGCCAGCCTTCTGTAGGGAATTTGCCTGTCTGGCTGTGGCTCTTTACAGTCTCGCGGGTGTGAGCAGGCACACGCTCTCCTGCAGCACAGAGAGGGGCTATAAATAAGTAAAGAGCAAGATTTTTTCTTTTTTCCCCTTAATTCCTCCCATCCTTGCTTAGTCTCTGCAGTACATGTAAGATTTCACCTATTTCCAGTGCATCAGAAAGGTCAGTCCTTTGCACAAAACCAGCACTTGAGTTTTGGTTCAGTCTCCAGCTGTTTCAGGCTCCTTCTGTGATTTTGAGTAACGTAACTATTTTGTACTTTGGTTCCCTATCTTTAAAATGGCAATAAGAATCTTTCTATTGTGCCTTTTTATGCAGCATGTGAGCAGCAGAGAATATATTTGGACACAGCGCTCAGCAAATCCAGCTTACAATTAATTACCACTAATTCAAAGAATAAAAAGCACGTGTTACCCAGAACTGCCCAGCTTCCCGCAGCACTATCAGGTGATGATCTGCAAGGTTATCGTAACATCGTGTAATCGTTACAGGCTTGTTAGCGTTRCCGATACTGTCAGCGTGGAGGATCCGGTGAGCTCCCCAGCCCGCGGTCCTGGCTGAAGGCCACCGTGGGTGTTGGTTGCGCTTTTGCCAAGCTAAATGCTGCTCCTGGCTGCCAAGCTCTTAATTCTCCTTTCGCTTCTCTGCAAATCAAGCTTCCTGAAAAATACCTTCGCTTGAGTCCTCTGTGGCACCTGCAAGAGCAAAGGGCCATCAAGAGCATCGTGAGACCTCGGGGCTGCCACGGGGTGACCGGTGCCGTGCACGTATCCTGCCTCAGCCCTCTCAGTGTTACTGCCTGGGCTGTTCACTTCCAAGGGGCTGAGGGTGCTGTCTAGATAATAAACTCACAGTGCATTTATGAGGCAAATGAGCAGCATACATTTCAGGAGGACCTTGGTTATATTTATGTGAGGCTGAGCTTCCAGGTGGGCTGAGAATGAGGATTTTTTGAAGTGCTCAGCTGTAACCAGTGCTGCACTAAAAGCCATCGTGGGCCACCACAGCGATGGCTGTGCGGCGGTGGTAGCTCACCGACGCTGTTGTGTGTGCAGCCTGCGGGGGTATTTTGGCCTGTTTGTGATTTATTTTGAATATTCATACTGTTGTCAGACTTACATTAAAGGAAACAAGACAAAGTAAGCTTGAGCCACTGTTCAGGCTGCCATTGCCAAGAGGCTGTCAGGGACAGGGAAGCTGTTACATGGCAAGAAGCAAAATAAAAAATCAAGCCCATGAAGATCGGATTTTCTCATTGACTTTAATTTGCAGAGTGCTTGAGTCGATGTGCACAGCAGCTCTGGGAGCCCGTTTGCTGAGCTAGGCAGCAGCACAGTGCTTATTCATGGGCTTCCTATTAATATATGCAATAACTCATCATGGACTAATTAAGCAGCTCAATTTGTAAAAGAGGCATAAGGGAATTGGATACAGGGCATTTGTTTTAAGAGCACAATGCAGTGTTTTGTTTTGGGCAGCCGACCGTTGTGAATCCCGCTGTCCCCTTGACACTGGCAGCAAATCTAGCGAGCATGCCTGTTGGCCGCGCGGGTGTTCTCGGTGCTACGCTGTCACCGCGTTTCAGATAACAAATAACTTTTAACTAATCTGGAATACCTTTGAGAGCAAGAGGAAACGCTTATTTTCAAGGTGACATGGTACCTTCTGGCCTGGAAGCTGCCAGCTCTGAGCGCCGAAATTCCCGATGCCAGTCACGCAGCCGACCTCGATAAACAACGCAGCCGTCTCCGATGTGAGCAGCTCCTCTCTTAAGCAGCTTTAGCAATCCTGCAACTTTGTCAAAGTGAACTGAGCTCAGGTTGCCGGGCTTCAGATGGATCCCGAAGGGGCTGAGATGTCACGATTCAACATGTTTTTTCATATAAAAACTGTCACAGAGATGGAATTGGTCACAAGTGGTCTAAATCTTACTCAAAGTCCTCATCTGAAAGGCAGAAGAAACCCTTGGAGGATGTGAAATCGCCACCAATTTACATGAGTTTGGCTGGTTTATCAAAAAAAAACCTTCCGATTGTTTTAGTCTGTTCATCTGTTGGTGTTCGGGGGTGAAATGGCAGGGGAGAGCCCCGTGTGGGAGCAGCCACGAAGAAGGGAAAGATGGAAACGGAGCAGAGACTCTAAAGCTGATAGCTGGGACGGAGGGAAAAGCAGCGGCACCGCAGCCGGTGCTTACAGGAGAGGCTCTCGTAACTGCTCAAGCTACTTACAGCAGATTTTTGGGGCTTGAAAGGTTACTAGCAAATATTTTAAAGCTGTCCTAATACCTGGGGCTCTGTTAAGAAGCCATAGCCCTAATGGTGTATTTATTTATCCAAATTCTGGTTGCTTCTGTCAAAGCAGCAATCCTAGTTGATGTGTCTGCTGTGTAGTCTCTCACATGCATTACGTGGGTGTCCTACTGAAAATCACATCTTGTTTACTTGCCTTTAATAGACAATTAGGGTGAAGTGTTTCCACAAAATGGATAAAAAAGTTAGGAAGTAAGAAAGTAAAATTCTCCTTACCAGGGGAGACATCTGGAATGAGTGGCAGTCATAAGTGTGTACCTGCACTGCATATGGAAAATATTTTGACAGTTCAAACTGAAAGCAGGCTTTGGAGTTTGGACATTTTTTTTAGTACACTGATTCTTTTTTTAAAGAACCACAGTGTGGAACATGGCTTTGATGCTTTAATGGAATCTAGAGAGCTCAATATTATGTTTCAGGTTTGGATAAAAGAGAGGAAAATTGCTTCTAGCACTTTTATGCTCAAGAAAAACAAAGCCAAAATCATCCCTCTGTGATGTCTTATCTATAATATTTTATCAGTATGGTATCTAAGTGTAGCTTTGGTAGAGCTCGCTGAGACTTCTCAGCTCAGAGGGGAGATTCAGGAAGACTGGAACATACTCTGAGTTACTTTATGTTGACCTTTCTTTAAAAAAAAGAAGAAAAATTAAAGAGAGGTCTAGGTGGATAGGTTGATTTTCAAGTATTGTCTGCCCATGGTTCACTGCAACACGCAGGAAGCCAAGAAAAGGTGGCAGGACACCTGTATGGATGAACAAGGAGCTCCTGACAAAACTCAAATATAAAAAAATGTGCCATGGGTGAGAGCAGAGTCAGGTCACCCAGGGGAACCCAGACGCTATCCAAGTGTGTGGGGATAGGATTGGGAAAGCCAAAGCCTACCTGGAGTTGAATCTGGTGAAAGATGTAGAGGGCAACAACAAAAGCTTCTATGGGTCTATCTGAAGTGGAGGAAGGCTAGGGAAAATGTGGTCTGCTGCTAAATGGGGCAGGAGAACTGGAAAAGGTTGAGGTCTTCAATGCCACCTTCACCTTGGTCAGACTGGGCCTGAAGAACCCCAAGCCCCTGAGGCCGGAGGGAAAGTCTGGAGCAARAAAGACTTGCCACTGGTGGAGGAGGATCATGTTAGGGAACATAGAAACAAACTGGACATACACAAGTCCATGGGCCCTGAGGGATGCACCCATAAGTGCTGAGGGAGCTGTCTGATATCATTGCAAGGCCGCTCGATTATCTTTGAAAGCTCGTGGCAACTGGGAAAGGTGCCCAAGGACTGGAAGAGAGCAAATGTCACTCCCGTCTTCAAGAAGGACAAGAAAGAGGATCCAGGGAATTACAGGCCAGTCAGCCTCAACTCCATCCCTGGGGAGGTGATGGAGCAACTGATCCTGGAAGCCACTTCCAAGTATCTGGAGGACAAAAAGGCAATTAGGAATAGTCCACATGGATTTACAAAGGGGAAATTGTATGTGACCAACCCGATAGCCTTCTGCGATGAGGTGGCTGGCTGGGTGGATGAGGGGATAGCAGTAGATGTTTATCTTGACATCAGCGAGGCTTTTGACACTGTCTCCCATAACATCCTCGTTGACAGACTGATGAGGTACAAACTAGAGAAGTGAACAGTGAGGTGCTGGCTCGGACAGTTGTGATCGGGGGCACTAGGGGGATTATGTATTGTCATGAGGCAGATATGTTTTTTCCCGTGCTGGGCCTTCTGAGGGCAAACACATGGAATTGCGCGGGGAAGTCGGCGCAGTCCTCGCCTCAGCTGTGTCTCATCTGGGCTACATCCCTGCTCAGCAGCAACTTTCAGGTTCACTGACGGTACCTTGGGAAAGACAGACAGACAGACAACGCTGCCCAGCTCAGCTGCAGCGAGTTGCGACAATAAAGACTTCAAAACCGTGTGGCAGTACGCTGGCAAATGAGTGTTTACACAGCACTGAGATTTAATCTTCAAATCCCCCCATTTGCTTTAGCTGCTGCTAAATCTGTCCTGTATGATTTTCGGCAAGAAGCCCTATTAACTCAGGCTGTGTACAGCGCCTTCATAAAATTGAACAACAGAAGTTAATCTTTTCCCTTTCATCTCTGTTCCTGTGTTGTTTCTAAGTAATAGCTTTGTAGGTTTTCGCCCTTTTTAGCATGCCAAGCATTTCCCCCATCTCTTTATCTTCTTTTTTTCCTTTATGTCCTTATCCTCCTTCTTGAGACAGCCTCATCTGCAGGGACCGCTGTGCTGCAGACGCAAAACAGCTAGTCTGAGGAGGTTTAAGAAAATAGTTATCTGAAGATTAAGCGGAGATGGCAAGCAGCCGGCTCTAGTTTTATCTGCTTTTGTTAATTGCCATTGGAGAGAAAAAGGGGTTTTATGTTTCCAGTGATGGGGAGCTGATAACTTGCTTAATCTTACAATCTCACTCGTTCCAGTCTCATGACTCACATTAGAAAGGAAAAAATTTGTCTAAAAGATCATACAAGATAGCCGCCAAACAGCTTCTTTCTTTGGGCCAAGCTTCTCTCCCTCATCCCCAGGATAAAATGAAGCCAAAGACGCAAGTTGTCACGCCAGCCCCAAGCGCTGCAGTCCATAAGCTGTGGGTGTGGGTCAGACATCCTCCGAGACGCTCTTTTCGTCTGTGGAGCAGCCCCGTGCAGGGTGAAGACACGTCAGTCCCTGTTCATGCACCCACCGCCTTTGCCGGGGAGGGGACCGGAGGTTCCCGGCAAGGGCATGGTTTTGCCCCATGCTGGCTCTTGCAATGATATATATTAATTTTGGAAAATTGCTTTAGACCTGAAGCCTTTCTGGCTGGCCCCAGGGTGAGAGCGGCGCTGTGGGTCGGCAGTCGGTGCTTTGGGAATGGGTCGGGTGGTTGCGCACATGCAGACAGTTTCTGCAGCAAGGTGCAGGACGCGTTTGCTCTCCTTTTCCCTCTGCTTTGGAGGTACCCTATTGAAAGGATATGTAGACACTTGCTGCACACAGGTCTTTTCTCCTCCTTTGCTGCTGCTGGTAAAAATTCCTGCTGGAAGGAGCTAAGGAATTTCTTCCCCTTCTTGTAGCCATTTGCACTTAATTATTTTTACGAAGGAGAAATAATGATTTGCAGATGGCAGCAGCAGAACCCTCCAAGAATGTGCCTTTCATTTTGGATATGCCTTTTTGCCATGGTTTGCAGCCAGTAGATTTAAGAGTCGGAAAGAAATCACATGAGGCCGAGCGGAGACTGCCAGACATGATCTGCCCAGCTCCAGATTTTCAATTCCTCCTTCGCTTTAGTGGGCTCTTGTCACAGGGAAGTCTCTGTAAGTGCCCAGCCTGCCCCTGAGTTTGCCCTTCTCAGCTGCAAACCTCAACAAGGGGACTTCAGCGGGGTGGTGCCTAAGGGAAACCACCCAGTAATGTGAATCATGGATTAACAATCCATCCCTTAAGATTTGGGGTTCATTATTCTGTTTTTTTAATCCACTGATTATCCCAGTTCCTACCAGTTCTTGCGATCCTCGAGTGAGTCACCACTTCAGTTTTCAAAGATGTTTTCTTCCAGTGTTAGCCTGCATGTTTCCTGCTGTTTTATGGATTTTATTTTATTTTTTTGCGTAGATGAACTCAGAAACCTGTAACTGTTTGGCCAGCAGTGGCCATGACAGTGTGAATCTCATCGCGACTGTATCTGTGCAGTGTCTGGGTTTGTTCCTGTAGTTACTGTAGGTATAATAACGCGTGTATAACACAGCCCTCGGGCTGCGTGCGCTGAACAGCATTTGTAGCTCAGTTCCTCGGTCTTATGGCAAGCAGAAGTCTCTTCCATGGCACAGCGGCACTGCAACAGAGTTGGGTAGAAATTAGATATTTAGCCCTAATTAGCCTAACTAGCGCTGGAGGGGAGCTGGGTACTCCTGCGGGTGCAGTTCATCCTCCGACGGTGCCCGTCCCTCTCCATCGATAGCAGGGGGAGCCTGGGTGACCCGCAGGGACGAGGTGCCTTTCTTGTGAGCAGCTAACGGCAAAACCAAATGAGCCTTGCTTAAAACTTAGTCCAATAAATCACTGCTTTTTGCAAGCGATTTGCAAAGAGGAGGCGTGGTTGCGGGGAGGAGGAGGGAGGCGTAGGCTGGGGGGGTCCCCAGCAAGGGTGCTGCTGCGGCGAGTGCTCCCACGCGCGTCCCGGGGCGCGCAGCACACACGTGCTSCTGCGTGGGACAGGCCGCACGTCCTCGGCCAGAGCGTGGCTGCGTCTGCCCTGCAAAGGTGACGGGCTTTTTTTTTTTTTCAGCTGATTTCTTTATTCTGCTTAATAAGGACCTCATGGCAGCTTGAGCTTCTTCCTGGTGACTAAATATTTTAGTCCTTATTCAATGTCTGATGAGGTTTGTAGGATTTTTTTATTGATTTTGACGGGCATTGCCTTAGGCCTACAATATGCTGCTCCAGCCAGACAC
This sequence comes from Oceanodroma leucorhoa, assembly GCA_030449065.1. NCBI lineage: Eukaryota > Metazoa > Chordata > Aves > Procellariiformes > Oceanodroma > Oceanodroma leucorhoa. The sequence goes on along the minus strand of JASVER010000060.1, from coordinate 1,402,588 downwards.
ATGTAGAAGTGCACTGGTCTCCAGAGAGCCAAGAGCACGGGGATGCCAATCCCGACCAAAGCTCTTTCTAAATAATCCCATGTGTGGATGAGCTGTATGATATCCATCCCACCTATCTTGAAATGTCTTTCTGTGTCTGGCCCCACGTCTGGGCTATCTCTGCAGATCAGAGGGAGACAAGTGCCTTTTGAGGGATGRTTCATCCCACCCTGACGTCGGTGGGTAAAGCTCTTTGCAGAGGTGCCTCTCTTTCTGYGTGGGTTCGGGAAAAACATAAGCCATGAGCTTGGGTTAGAGAACTTGCTATTAAAAGCCCGGGAGGGGAAGAGATGCTCCCTGCTAAAATATTTTTTTTTTTTTTTGCTTTATTTTAATGCAAAATCAAATGGAGGATGAAGGACTGGAACTAAATAAGAATAGCATAGACTGGCCTTGAATTTCAGGAAGGATCTGCCAACAGTGGGTCGCCACGTGCGAGTAGGCTGGTCGGCTCGATGACTGCTTCAGACTTTGCACAGCCGTGACTGCAGGGTTAAGGCTCCCAGTTTAGGTTGTTAACTCACAACCAGCACTAGATTAAAGCTGTCGCGGCAGTCATGGCCCTTGCTGCAGCCGTGATTGAGCGGGATGTGCCTTTGCTTCGCAGCTGGGGCACTTTACAGCTCGTGTGTGGAGGTAACGCGTCCGTCAGTCCTGAGCTGACTCCAGCGGAGGGGCGGGCGGCGGTGTCGGCTTCAACCATCCCCCCCCAGCTGCTGCCAGATCTCCACTGCCTCCCGATCTTCCAGCTGGGGAAGACGAACAGTGTTACCTCTGCCGATGCCAAAAAAAAACAAACAACAACAACAAAAAAGAATATAAATGCTATGAACAGGTTATGAAAGTATCTGACTTGTCAAAAGCTTTTCAATGCTTTCTTACCAAAGCAGGAAGGGAGAAGCAGAAAAAAAAATGGTTTTCAGCTTTCTTTTCCTTTTTTGGTGTGTGAAAACTTCGGGTTTTGGTTTTCATTTAGAAAATGCAAAAAGGGAAACACTACCAGTGTGAAAATGAAATAGAACAATAGGTTTTGGTCAAAGCACAGCACTTTCAAGAAAAACAGCAACTACAATACCATTGTCCTAAGTAATTGTTGCTGCCTTTTGGAAGGAGTTAAATACCACTTAATTGTTGATCCACAGATAGTGTGGGGTATGACCTCTGACAACACATAAATTAATTGCTACCTTTAAACCCTACATTTGCTTAACAGCTGCTATTAGTTCATTTTAAGAGATTTTACAGATCTGGGATTAAAACCAAGTCTCTCTGTCATCATCACGAGATGCCATTGGCAGCATCAAGGCTTCGGCTGTGCTTTGTGCAGCACATGCGTGACCCAGTAATATATGATCTTAACGCAGATGAGATTAAATCCTGTCTCCTACGTGTATGGAGCTTAAGAGAAATAAAAAGCAGCTGGTGTTAGGCTGGCTTGCCACCGACACTGGCTGAGGGGTTAATTGCTGGCATATGGGTTTGGTGAGGAGCGGCTGTGATTAAACTTTGTGTGCGTATTCTCCCAGTGCTCCCAGTAAATCAGTGCAATGGCAGGTCAAACCTGAGAAGATCCACGAGAGCAGGGTCTGTGTTTCTGCTCTGGTGCCCTTATCTGGGACTGGTGAGAATGAAAAGGAATTTCCAACTGCAGTATTTTTCATGGAAATGGAGTTCCTGGTACCTGGCAAGCCTGCCCTGTCTGGGCTGTGCCTCCTCGATGCCATTTCTGCAGGACCTCTGTGCCTGCCCCATCCTTGCTGAGGCCAGGCCTGGGCTCCTGGCCGGCACAAAGCCCAGCGCAAGGCTGGCGTTTAGGCAGCGGATCGCCCCAAACACCTTTAGCAAGGTTTTCTTACAGCAAGAGGGTGTTGGAGAACCAGAGAGCGTGCCGGTCTCTGGGAAGCTGAGTCACATCTCTCTGGTGAAGGCATCTATCTCAAAAGTAATTATACCGAGATGAAAACAGTCAGTGACAAGCTCTGTACCAGCAGTTTGAGTTCAGCTTCTCATTTCATGCCGCAGAAGGATGAGTAATTCTAAATAGCTCTAAAGACATTTAAAGCACCCAAACCATGACAGACAGAATGTAGCAAATGAGAACAAGGTAGGTTATTAAATGCTTTGTGAGCATATACAAAGCCCTATTATCACTAGTACACTGATACACACGTTATCATTGTGTTTGCGTACCCGTAATGTGCTTTCTGGTGTGGGGCAGGTTTGGTGACACCAAGCCTCACCTTGTCTTTCCCCGGCAGGGCTGAAGGCTTAGGCAGCCTTGCAGCTCTGAGCTGGATCAGGCAGTGCTGAAAATAGAGGTGCAGCTGCTCCGTCGTGGTGCTTTCAGCCAGGAACTGCTTATTCAAAAATATGGGGGAACCACTCGATGATGGAAGGAGTCTTGCTCTCTGCCCTCAGACAGAAAGCTAAAAATACATAGAAATGCCAAGGAGGCAGGAGGAGAACCCCAACCTTTCCCTGTCTGGGCTATCCACGGCAATAAGGAAGATGCGAGCGTCCAGGCAGGCTTTTTCTCTGCCTCCAGCACGATGCGCGTAACTGTGCTTAACAGTGTGCTAGAGCTCACTCATTTACCGGGAAGATCAATGAGCAGCTTCTAGTTAAACTAATGAAGCAGAGCTGAGAGGCACTTCTCAGACCCAGAGCTCTCCACGTGTCTTGGAGGAGCAGATCCTTTTGCACCTGAATGCATCTTTTTAATTAAAAAAAAGTTTTACCATTGCATTCTGATTGAAATCTCAGCCCTGGTAGGTAATGATGGCATTGGCACCTCCCAAGCGAACCGCTGCCGAGTTCGGCGTGTGGGACCACGCTTAAGGCTGATTTAAAGGCTATTGAAGTGGATGGAAGCGCTTCCATTTTCCTTTAGGGACTTGGCTCACATTTTACAAGTGTAATTTGAAGTGGAGCCAGAATGTGACCCAGGCTTCATTTTAGAGGGAATTTGGTTGAAGGCTTTTCATTGCTTTGAGGTCTTCCGTGACTTCAAGGCTGCCTGGTGACTTACAGGTAAAATAAAATAAAATATCTTAACATGCTGGTGTGACTTGCAAAACCATGAATAACGTTGGAGCAGCCCTTCTCCTGCATGACCTTGCTAGAGCAGAGGGACACATAAAAGGCAACCTCTGCTCAGCCTCCAAGGCTGCAGCAATGGACATTTCTTCCAGCAGGTGGTTCATAAAAATTTGTTGACAGCAATTTGGGAGCAATCAAGGTGGGATCTTCTGATTTTATGCTTTGTTTCCATCTCATGTGGTTTTGTGTGTTTACAGGGAATTGCTATATTTGTCATTTTAAACTCGTACCAAACCCAGGAAGGCTGATGAATTAGGCACTAATAACAATTGGTGTTGAAATCTAAACAAATGAATGAGAAGTGAGTCATAATGTCGTCATGACCTGAAGACACAGCGCTGCTCATTGTCTCTTTTCTTCTCTGTTGTTCGCTTTATACATTCCAGTTTCCAAAACTCATTATTTCTGTTTGGGTTTTTAAATGCCTTTCAAAAAAGCCTGAAAAGTTTCCAGAACTGAAGTTAAAAAATGGTCTAGTTGATGAGAATGTTTTGTTTTGCTAAATCTGAAATTTTGCTCCATTCACAGCTTTCATTTTTATTATAATTTATTACGAATTTTGAACTTCATGCAAAACCAAAAATACAGACACTCTCCATTCTGATGAGCTCTAAATGGGGCTTGATCCATTATCTTGAAATGCTACATTTCCTTTTGAGCGGCGTTTCAGTGAAATCACCATATTCCAAATTTTTAAATTTGGAATTTTAAATTTTTTGACTCATCTCTGTTTTCAGACATGGCCAGACCTTTATATGCTGAATTCACAGCAAATACCTGTAAGGGAAAAGTGTGAGAACAGAGCGGGGCACTTCACATCCGTGTCCTTTGTATTCGTGGTGCAGCTGAGTCTCCCAGAGCGAAACATAGTGCATGCGTGCCCTAGAGCTGTTCTTAAAAACGTGTCCTGTGCTGCTGCTCTGGGTTTTGTACCCTCTGTCATGCATTTGAAAGGAATAAAATAGAAGTAGCTGCTTCAGCAGAAAAGTTATTAGTGCTGGTGCACCCTTGAATGGCAAGCCTTGTATTTGGAGGCAAAAGCTGAAATGAGACATTTTCCATTTTATGATTTTGTCTGTGGAGAAAGTCCTTTTAATCTCAATTTAATGAAAGCTGGCTCAAGATGTGTAAGTGACTGTGAGTGCTTGGAAGAGGCAGGAGTAAAGCYTGAAGTGGGCTCCAAGGCAAGATGAATCTCTGCTTCAGATGAGGCAGAATTTGGAAYGTGGCTGGGTAACCATTATACACTTATTTGTTTATAAGTACGTGATACTTCATTTAGATAAATGGCTTGGGAAATGCTTCACATACATGGCACAAAACGTGGCAGAATAAATTAGCTCAGTGAGAGTTACATCAGGAGCACCCATCTTTTTCAGTCTCTCAGACAAAAATAACTGAGAACAGTCTGGCCTCGTTAATTGTTTACTGTTAACGGGTGATGTCTTTTATCCTTCTGCACTCCTGCTAAATGGCAGGGATTCCTTTTTCCAGATAAGGCATTTTGAATATGTTGCTGAGACTGCTGATATAAGAGCACCCACCCATCCCACCTGGGCGTCAGCAGGCTCTTCTGGGGACTTGCTCTTGTCCTTCACCGGTGCCTCGCAAAGTCCATGAGCCTCCAGAAGGCCCTACACAACAGATCCCATTGCCCTTCCCATCCCTGGTGTGCCAGCATGTTGTAACAGGTGACTTTCAATATATTTAGGCCAAATGAGAGAGGGAACAGGAATGTCCCCTCCRTGGGCCGGGGCCGTTTCAGAAGCTGTGGTGCCCTGGCCTGAACTAGATGTATATCTAAGCAGATGTGTACCAGGAACTTGGCCAGGTGGGTGGATGACATCATGAAGAACCTCAAACTTGCTGATTTTTGACATAATATCTGATGGGAGAATGATTTTGTCCCCACAAGGTAGGGTGATTAATACAGGCTGTTAACTTCTGATTGTGGAAGCCTGCCTCGTTGTCCCCTCGCTGGGAGCTGTCATGAGTACTTGAGAAGCAGCAGCGCTTTTGCTGGGTTTCTGTCCTGGTCTGAAACAAAGTGCTTGTTACCTCTGAATGTTGATGCCACCAAAGTCCTGTAGATGTATAGGATGCAGCCCAGCCTGGGAAGTCGTCTTCTGCTGAATTGCTTCATCGTAGAGGCAGAGCATGGCCAAACACAACAGGACTGCCCTGTGATGATGCAGGTGTTGCTGTACCATCCCATTTGCACCCACACCAGGTGGGCTCCTGTTTGTCTGTTTTCTCCCATACATCCTTCATCTGGAAACTCTCACTTTTCATCTTCTTCCCATGAAACCACACTGCCCACATCTTCTCAGCTGCTCTCTGGAGACAGCTGACATGGAGGAGCTGTTGTAGCACTGAGTGAAGCCCGGCTGTGTCAGCCATCCCTCTTGGAAGAGAAGTGCTTATATGAAAGAAATTCAGGCTACTCCCTGGACTCTTTGCTCTCTGGCTGTCACTGAGGGACGGGAGAGCAATTCGCCTCCTAAGCAGCCTGGCTTCCTTCCCAGCCTGCTCCAGTTAGCCCTTCCCAATCTTGGGACTGCTGGAAGGAGAAAGGATGGATGAAATGGCTTTCCCACAGGGCACTGAGTCCACGGCGCAGATGTGTAATAAAATGATAAGATGGTCTTCTGTCCAGGAAATTGCAGCAGAGCTGCTCTGGCCTCGCATAGCAAAGCTGCTGAGATGGAGCAAAGCCCCCAAAGTCAGCCTGTGCTCAGCAATCCAGAGCTTTGCTGCTTATCTTAGAGGCCGAAGAAAAAAGAGAAGTTTTTAGAGAGACCAGCCCTTTTTCATGAGATGGCATGTCCTACTCTAGTCCAAGCATACCAAGTATGTTTTTTTATAAAAAAATATCCCTTCTTGGTTGGTGCCAGCTCAAACTGAGCATAGGCAGTCTCACATGGCTGAGGAAGACAACAACCCTACATACTGGGGTCATCTTGAATCCCATAGAGCTCCATCACATTAAATGCCATCAGAGCCCTCTTCTGGCAATGGCCTGAAGCAAATTAGTTGCCGAGAGATGGGAAATAGAAGCACAGATCGTGATGTTCAAGACGTATCGTGGTCATGACATGCAAGATCCCCAGCCTGGCTTTTGCAGACACGTAGAAACAGTGAGCTGCTCTCCCCGTGGCTGCTTCTGGAAAAAATACAAAATTAAATCTGCAGACGGTTATTGAATACAAAGACTTCACCTCTTTCTCAGGGAGTCCTTAAGCCACAGATTGCCTGAAGCTGGGAAGGAGCTGGGGGCAGGTGTCACCGTGTGCTTGCCCTGTTTTTCATTCTCATCCATGGATACCAGCACATGGTTGGCATTGGAGAGGCCAGTCTTAGTGTGTGTACAAAGCCAACTTGTTGTCCTAGTCTGTACACAGCACAGGTGAGGCACGTGTCCCTGCAGAGCACAGTGCAGAAGATGTGATTTTCCCACTGGGGAGGCACTTCTGCGGCCGTGGGAGCCTGCAGTCATGGGACGCTCCAGTTGATAAGGATGCCTGGAGTCAATCAAAAAGGAAAAGGGAGAAAAAGTGCAGTCAGACTGCCTGACCCAGTGGTTGCTCTCTTGTCTCGTCAGATGTGCGTGGTACTGCCCGTGCTGCCTTCAGCCTGTGCAGGATGCCCAGCACTGGCTTTTTGAGTGSCCGGTGCTCTGGGCATTCATAACGCTTCTGAGATGTCCACAGCCAGAGCGGTGTGGACTACGAGGGAATGGGTGGGAATGCATGTGGGGGGTGGACTATGGGGTAGCCTAAAGTGCAGCCCAATTTTGGCAGACTTGGAAAATAGCAATTTTGTCTTAAAGACAAATTTCTACAGTGAGAGTCTGTTTTGTGTGCTGTTCCAGGCTTTGGCTGAAAAAGTAAAAATATTCTCCCTGGAAATGTCTGATTAGAATATAATCACCATTTTCATACTTCTTGGTGCTTTCTGAGGCTCTCAGTTACAGGGAATGGTAATTGGTTTCTTCGTGTTAGAATAAAATATCKGAGTATGTGTGTTCGTAAGTATGTATACATATAAATAAATTAAAACATTAATTGTTTTTATCAACATGCTTCACTGAGAAAAAAAATTCCTTATGAGCTCTTTTTGTGGCTCTCTAATAGCTATTCGTGTGACAATCTGTCTGAAACCAGCATTGTGGGATTGTATCACTTCCACCGCAGTTATTTCTAATTGGCAAATCGAGGACAAGAGGAGTCAGGGAAGAAYGGATAAGGACTGTGCTCCTCTTATTAAAATGCAATCTCCAAATTGGCTTGTGCTGAGTGAAATGTGGTGCCACTAACCAGACTTGCAGTACCTTTTGCAGGGATTGAGGGCATCATTATTCTACAGAGGCTTGCTTTTTTTTTTTTTTAGTAGATTAATTAGTGATTTTTAAAAGGGATGTAATACAAAAATAGAAACAAATGGATATTAGGTGATGTTAAACAACGACTATGCATTTAGGGACTTAGAATTGAAATTCTTAAAACCTATTAAATATTTAGTGAGACTTTTATACACAACAGGATGAAAGCACAGAAGTGTGGTAACCACAGTAGTATCAAATGAATAAACAGTATCCTATCAGATTGAACACATGGAAGTGTTACTGTATGTTTTTACCACTATCTCTGTTCTGCACATTTCATGCAAAATAAATAATATTAGTTCCTAAACTTTGTAAATAAATCAATGAACCGAGTCTATGACTTGTTCAGAGGTGTTTTGGTTTGCTTTGATCCAAAGACTTCAGATGAAGCTCCTGCAGCTAAGCTGTAGAGCATTTTGGGAAATGACTGTTCTCACCAGCTTCCAGCACAGTTTAATTCACTTGAGAGATTTGACTGTTCAGAAAAACAGTGCTTTTATTGCACATCGGAATTCCTTAAGGTTTATCCTTCGACGCTTGGCAATATGCCTGYGTTGCCCAACTCTCTTCTGCTGATTCAGCTTCTCTGTTCTAACTTTATTGAAGATCTTTGATCAGTTGAAGTCAAGACTGCCCTTTAAAAGACTCCGAAGCATGTCTTCCTTSTCCACCAACCTGTTGTTCTTATAGACCCCAGCCACAGTTCAGGTCCTTGTGCTATTTGCTACATGGACAAAAAGGAATATATACCCTGATCCATCTCACCTGTGTTCAGCTGTCTAGTCTAGCAGAATCACACGATGCATGGTCCCATCTCCTCCATGCTCTAAGCAACCTAGAAAACATCTCAGACTGGGTTTTCAGTCTGGTACCTGTGGACACTGGCTATCCAGGAATTATTTTACAGATGGGARAGGGTAAGAAAAAAAACTTCTTACATGCTGTACAGTAATCTAACTTGGAGAAGTTTCTGAAGGGATCTTCTCCTCAACTGGAAAATTTCACAGGACTCGGAGATTAGAAACATGTGAAAAACACCATAGTAGACATTTAAGTTTAAAGTATTGCTAAGAGTCCTATTGTACAAAGTCATTCCTTATATTCCAGTATCTTGACCGGGCTTCAGCTGAGGTTAGACCGTCGTGGCACTAGGAACAATCCGCATGTGTTGTGACAGCCTCTCTCCTCGTGAGATTGTATCTCAGACTGCAGAGTTGTAAAAGGAGAGAACAAAGGTAGGTAGCACAGAAATAACTTGTCAAGATGCTCAGTGGAAGAACCAAGACAGTATTTCACACTTTCTCTACCCTAGCCCAGAGGCGTCCTCACTGTGACCTCCAAACGTCTGTCTTAGGCATCTCTGCACAGGAATTGTAGAATAATTCGGGCTGGAAGGGACTTTTGGAGAGCTGTAGTCCACTTCCAGCTCAAAGCTGGCCAGGCTTCAGAGTYGGATCAGCTTTCCCAGGAACTTGCCCAGTCAAGGATAGAGAACAGAGGCTCCATGACCACTCATGGTCCCAGTGCTGGTGGATGCTCTTGTTGTGCATCCTGGATGAGGGAGCTGAGCATAGGGAAGGCATATTTTCCTGTTCCCAGTAATATAAATAGTTTGAAATCAAAATAGTTACAGAACCAGAGCTGGCTGTAAGGTGCAYGAAGGAGGGAGGACGGCAGCCCTGGGATGCTCGCAGCCACGCACCCAGCCAGCTGGCACTGCAGGGGCAGAGGGGCTATGGCTCTCCTACCCACTCCTCTGCTCCCCAAGGTACTTCTTGGACTACATACTATGTACATCTGCAGGGTAAAAATAAGGAATTTGGGATATTTCAGGATTTTCGTAAGCACAAACAAACGCCTAAACTCCAAAGTGGTCGTGTGTCTGTGTGTTTTGTCTTTTACCTAAAGCTCCTGCTTGGACCCATCAAGTGCAGCYTTATGCGTGATTGATTTGCAGCGATTTTGTGTGTGTAGCTTCACTTTCAGCCAGCGTTCAGGGCAGTGGCCAGACACTGTGCCAGCGTGGAGACCCACCTAGCTGTCCCTTCTGGGAAGGATGATCAAAAGCGCATCCTGGTATAGCAGCTTGTGCCGCCTCTTCTGCAGCGCGGCGGCCAGGTAATGCCAGAGTCACCTGGGGACAGTGCAGAGCTAACGCTTCATTTGGGTCTCACTGCTGTTAAATTGCACTGAAGAGGTGCAATATAATGAGCACAACAGCAGGCCGGCGTTTGCTTCATGAAAAATCATTAGTTGTGATGTTCTGCAAAAAGGTGTCCATGCTGTGACCAGACCCCAAGGTACGTGGAAAGAAATGAAGGAGATGCTTTATGGCTGGGCTCTCRGGAATGGGGGAGCATTGAAACGTGCTCCTCGGGAACGGAGTGCCAGCTGTAACAAGCTAATGGAGTCTGCAAGCAGCAGAGGTAGGATTTCAAAACCACTTTGATCTCTGCCCTGGGAGTTCGGTGCYGTGGATCAAAGGAGCAGTTTGCAATGTGTGCCGTAAGAGGACTTAGTGTGAAGCAAGGTGCTTTCTGGGCAGTCATGAAGGACACTTTCCTACTGTAGCGGTAGGACACATGAGCGCAACTGGTGCCAAGCTGGGAGTAGGCAGAGCTGGATGTGGCTGTGCTGGGGAATGGTTACTGCTGCTCTTCTGGGCATTGATGTCATCTCAGCTCTCCTAATGGAGCTGCAGCCAAAGGTGCTCTTGTTCCAGTGGGTTGGGTCACCCTAAACAGTGCAATAGTAAATATGTTCTGCCTTCATTGAGTTTCATTGAATTAGGTTTGGGGAGGGCTCATGCAAGTAACTTTGCCAGCAGATGTGGAGTATTTTCTTAAGGTACCCTGTGATTCTTTAATTATTATAAATAATCCAAACAGGTAAGTTCACTGTAGACAGAGAAAAGTGTGAATTGACCAAGATACATTTGCCTTTTTCATGCCACCAACACAAGGCCCTTTGTAACGTGGAGGACGTAACACCTGGGCGTGCAGATGTGTCTACAACAGCCCTCATCAAAACCACGTGAATCTTTTCTGCGTTTGACACGAAGGTATTGCTGTTGCTGGTTAGAGAGAGAGGCTGAAATCCTGCCTCTGGGAAAGACAATGGGAGTTGTGCTGCTGATCTCAGGGAGGGCAGGTCTTAATATCCAAACAAGGCTTTGATCAAGATTAGATTGTACAGGAGCAGTGTTAATACTATTATTAATAAAAATAGGAATGCAGCTCTGTTTTTAAACAGTGCTGTGTATAACAGGAGGAAAAAAAACATTTTGCATCAGACACATTTTTGCCTCCATCCCTTCCAAATCTGTCCCCTCTCACTGCACAGCCTTGGTCCTCTTGGCTATTGCTTTTGTGCGCTAGTTGAAGGGTTGAATTTCTGGCTGCTGTGAGCAAATTCAAGTCCTCTGAAGTCAGTGGCCATGCACCCAAAGTATGTCTCCATCAAGGAAATGTGGTCTTTATTAAACCGGTATCTAACAGTGAGTACGAGCCCTGCCCACTTGCTCTGGAAGCTTTTGAAAATAAAAGAGAGAGTCCAGGTGGATGGCCACCAAGGTAATTCAATGGTCTTGGAGTGTTTCATGGATAGATGAAGCAGCTGCGCCAGTTATCACCCTCAACGCTGCCCCCAAAGACAGGGCTTCCAAATTTAAAATCACAGCTCCAGCTCAGCGGCTGTTCTGTCCTGACGAGAAATGTTTCARGAGTTGGCCAGACTTGAGGGAGTGATGTTCAACAGATGATGGTGCCTACCACTGTTGAGATGAGCAGCTGTTAGTAGGTTATTAATCTTAGAGTGCCTTTGCACAATGCTTTACCTGCACACGTACCAGAATTTTAACATCGTTTTTTAGCGGAGGTTGAAGGCTGTCTGTGACAGTCAGTTATCGGTGGTTTTGCTGATGATAGCTTCAGAGCCACAGCAATTGCTCAGGCTTTAAACTTTCATACTTGCTTTGAGTTGCAAAGTACTCGTTATTTCAAAGTACRAGACGGCTCCACTGAAGAGGGGATTTTAACGCTGCCAGAGAAAATAAGCAGATGGCAGAGGGAATGGCAAAAATATGACAGGGCTGCCCTGGTCTCTAACCATCTGGTTCGGACCTTAATKTAACATTTCAAACTTGCACACACTAAGTCCGTCTGCAGCAGAATTGGTGCTGGGAGGGGAGTGTGTTGGGCAGGGGCATGTGGCAGCCCACAGACGAGGATGGCTTACCTCAGTAAAATGGGCAGTTACTTTTGCCCCCTCTAAAACAAGGGCCAGATGACAGCTAGCTTCCAAATTACACTGGCCCTGCCTGAGCTGCCCGTAGGTCATTCCTAAAGTGACAGTCAGGTGTCTGTGACAACGCAGCATTGCTCTTGCTTTCAGCAGGACCACGAAAACAGGTTTTGCGCTGGCTCCCTCYAACTCTTCTGGACATCAGTTTTGAGCATTTCCTCCTGTCTAACCCACGATCAACTAAAATATAGCAATAAAATTCAGAATGGAGTGTTTTTCAAAGGAACATAAATACGTGTGGTTCAGACATATCCCGCCGGCTTGGAGCTCCCTCTGCCTCGGCGGCGGCTGGGTGGCAGAGCGGGCTCCGTGCACCAGGGACGGGCAGGACCCTTTGAAGCCCCTCCTAAGAAGAACAAGATCTAAAACACAGGTAGAGAGCCTTCGATAAACCTGACAGTTTGTTTCAAGGCTGTTGTTTGGAATCCTTTCCAAGCGTAATGAATGAGAAAGACGGTGGCAAAAACATTGGAGAGCTCAGGAAACGTTGTCAGTCTGGCTTTGWGCACTGACAAGGCATAAAATACCTCGTGTGTGTACGTGTCTGTACGTACTCATAGGCATTCACACCGAATAATAGACACACACAGACACTGCATATGTTTCCTCCCTCTATATTTGCATACTCTAGTTTTAAACTCATTAGCTGCTCTTTTTGACGAGTTACTTGAGCAGTTTTCTGCAGAGAGGATAGGCTGAGTCACGTTCAGTCRTATCCATCTATGAACATCTATGGAGGAGCTCGGCTTCCTTCCAGCACCTTCTCCATCAGCGTCTGATGAGAGGATATCTGTAATTACAGATCACAAAAGCCGCAGTCGTGATGTGCTGGAGTTAAGAGGACTGGAAGGAGCTCGGTGGAGCCGGGGTGCTGTCAGCTCAGGAGCTGCTCTATCACGCGCCTGCCTCTCTCTGCATAAATAATTCTGTTTCAGAACTGCCTCTTACGGTTAAAATGATACATGCACCTTCCCCCCTCCTCCTGCCGCTCCCCACGTGGAATCGTGTTAGTCCGAAGAACAGTCTACAGATAATTTTCTCTAAAGGCTTTTTTGCATGAAAAATAGATCAAAATTTTGTTGAACTRTTTATGCTATGTTATATTTTTACAGCTTTGACAGAAATGGTAATAGGAAAATGAGATCAAGATGCTTTTGCTACATTACTGGCAATAAAAACAAAAAGAARAGAGCAACATCCAAGTACTTCAGGGTCAAATCCTGCAGGTAGTTTCTGTACTACAAGCATATAAAGCCCAGCACGTTCTTCTTCTGAAAGGGCTTACAGGTATTGTTGATGCTGKTTTTAAGGCACTTGTCTTTTATGAGTCTGTAATAATCTTTGCATTATACTATTACAACATAATCAGGTCCTTGTCATGCTGCCAAGGCTGATCAGATAACATCAGTGTACTGAGGAATTTTAGTACTAAACTTATTAGGAGGGACCCAGTTTTATACCACGATAGTTGCAAACCACTTCAGGACGTAACTGGAGCTTTGTGCTCTGCAGGAATGCAGGACTCAGCCATATGGGGGCTGGTGATACAGATTTTGGCTCCAGCTCCAGCCAAGGCTGGGAGTTCAGGTGTGAGAGCATCTCTCCAGTTTCACCAAGCATTTACAAGATGTGGATTTAAAAATATTCTGTTCCTCTTTTTTTTWAAAGTAACTTTTGGAAGCGCTAAAATGACAAAGCTACAGTCGCTCTGGTTGCTATAGTTYAGTTTTGCAGCAATTAAAATTTTGKTCCYGATGCACTGAGAAGCAAAATGCTTCTTTTCAGCAGTTTTTCTGAGCCAAGAGGATGCGGACACTTGTCATTATAGCTAATCCTCCCCGTGCTGTGCTTTGTGATCGGAGTCTTTTAAATGTAGCTTCCCACCAAGCCCATTCATATGTATCTTACCTGGTGATAAAGTCAAATCAATACCTATTGTAGCCAGGAATGATGCGCTGTTTAGAAGAGGTTGTGTTGCATTTGTTGGAGAAGCACAGCATAAATTTTTCATTGGAAAAGCCTCCAGTTTGAGCAAACACAATTGCGGTGTGTATGTATCATTCTCCTTGAACTGTGGCAGCGCAGAGAAATCACTGCTTTGCATTGGCGTGAAGCTTGCTTTATTCTAACGTCTCCGATATGTCAAATGTGAAACTATTTATGTTCCTTGTCGAGTTAAGAGGATGAAAACCGTGGCTATTACCCGGTATTGCTGTAGGTTAGGATTTGTGGAGTCAATTGTRCACCTGAGTTCCATTCTTATTTGGCATTTTTAAGTGGCCATTATGAAAAGAATGAATTTAGTAGTCTCAGCAGRAAAGCTAAGACATTTGGACACTGGACAATCTGGACATTTCTGTTATTGGTCTGGCACAACATAGACAGGAACCTGTCCAAAGTGGTATCATCCATGAGGATAAAATGTGAGAGAAGGAATGTCAAAAAAGAAAAAGAATTTATTGTTTTAAATGTAGTATTACCCTCTCCTCCCACTTCCATTCTGTGCTTGAATGGACATGGTCTGAGACAGTCAGGTGAGGCCATGTCCACTCAAAAATCGTATTTTAAGGAAATGGCACGTGAATACCACACCTGATCTGGCTGCTTGGCCCTGATCCTCTCGGAAAGGGTTTCCATGGCCTCATGAGAAAGAAAACAAATCTACAGGTTTAGTGATGAAAATTCCTTTTCCCGTTTCAGCTGCAGGATGCTGAGTCTCTTCTGCTTCWTCATAGAGGTTTCCAAGATAATTTTTTAGTTGTTCAGGACTGTCATGGTTTAAGCCCGGCYGGCAACTGAGCCCCCCCCAGCCGCTCGCTCACTCCCCCCCAGTGGGGTGGGGGGGAGAATCGGAAGAGTAAAAGTGAGAAAACTCGTGGGTTGAGGTAAAGACAGTTTAATAGGTAAAGCAAAAGCCACGCACAGGCAAAGCAAAACAAGGAATTCCTTCCCCCCTTCCCATGGGCAGGCAGGTGTTCAGCCATCCCCAGGACAGCAGGGCTCCAGCACGCGTAACGGTGACTTGGGAAGACAAACGCCATCACTCCGAACGTCCCCCCCTTCCTTCTTCTTCCCCCAGTTTATATGCTGAGCATGACGTCATATGGTGTGGGACATCCCTTTGGTCAGTGGGGGTCAGSTGTCCCAGCCGTGTCCCCTCCCAACTCCTTGTGCCCCCCCAGCCTGCTCRCTGGTGGGGTGGGGTGAGGGGCAGAGAAGGCCTTGGCTCTGTGTCAGCACTGCCCAGCAGTAACCAAAACATCCCTGTGTTATCAACACTGTTTCCAGCACAAATCCAAAACACAGCCCCATACTAGCTTCTATGAAGAAAATTAACTCTATCCCAGCCAAAACCAGCACAAGGATGAAGTTGTGCTGAGATTTCCAACAAGAGGGGGATCTCTGTTGGGTCCATCAGCGCAGACGTTGTCCCTACCCGCATGGTRTTGCCGCCTTCTGAGATCGATGTACCAGAGACTTTGTCCCTCCTCGTGCGGGGAAATGGTTCACCATCCGGTTGGTCTGGTTGTTGGTCTTGGCTGTAGATACAACACTGCACCTTTGCTGGATCTGTGGCAAAATGGCCTCAAAGGTGGTACAGTCACTGCTTTTGTATAAATTCTCACGCTACCAGTCCTCCCTTGATATGATCTTTGAAAATCCACATACCCAAATTAAAAGGCAATCCTTTTCAAGCAGTGCTGATGTCCACCTGCAGAGATCATGAATACTATATTCCACTGTGATGGAAGTAAAAAGATCCCAAAGAGAGCTGATTTTCCTTCTTTTTTTTCCCCCTCTGTATGTGGTTTCTTAACTCACCTTCATGTAATGAAACTTAACATTTCTACTAAAGTTCTTGCTGTGATTGTTACGTGAGGTAGTGGCATTCACAATAGCTTGAAGGAGCACTTCAGTGATGATACAGGATATAGGGCGAGCGTGTGTATATATATATATATATACAAAAAATATAAAATATTACCCAGCTTGCTGTGTGTGATTCATGCAACTTCTGATTGTCACCCATACACAGGCATCAGCTAATGGCGTGGGAATGTTTGTTTACTAATATTTGGATTTAACAGGCTCACTGTGCTGTGTGTCTTTCACCGCTATGTTCCAAGGACCTTGTGCCAGGGGAATAAAGGTACTACTGCTAAGTTATACTTGTCATAAGTACCAAACCRTAAGGCTTTCTAGAGGAAGCAAGGCCAACACACTGCCTTTGCTCTGTGCTGAGGAGGCTTAAATAACAGRCAAGTACTGCATTACCTCCCTATTCAAGAGGGATTTTAAGTGTAAGGGGTGGTTGCTCCAGAAATGCGGTGTGTTTACCTCCCCTTGCACAAGYGGAATCCGTGACCCCACGGATGAGGAGGGGCTGAGGAGTCGGGCTTGGGCTGCCCTGCCCCGCATCGGCGTTGCCTGCTCGAGTCTCGTCCCTGCTGTCACTTTGGGCACAAGGAATTACAGAGGTTTTGGGGAGCGACTTCTTCATCCCGTTCCTGACCCCTTTGCTGCCCTGGCATCTCGGGGACTAGGATGTGGCAGCACGAGCTTGGCCCCGGGGACAACCTCCCATGATGTCCTGCGAGGACGTGGGATGGAGCACGGCCAAAACGGGAGCAGAAAGGACAGAAACAGCTTCAGCTACGTAGCTGGAAATGTATCTCTAGAAGTGTTGTTTCTTTTGACAAAGGAATAATTTGGAGAGATACCATCTCTCAGAACTGTACGAGAGAGCATGTGGAGGAATGATTATTTCTTTGCCTTTTTTGCTGTTTCTCAATTTTATTATTTAGGTCTTTGTTCTGATACATTCCTTATTATTTTAGCTGCCCTGGGTAATTGTGTTTTTCCCTAACTTAGGAAGTTACTTTTAAAAGAAAGGAGGAGGGCGAAGATAAGGCTGAGCTGTTAAATGGGACATCTATTGCTAATTAAGGCACAGTTTTGCTAATCACCTTAGAAATGAAGTTATCAGCTGAAAAAGCCTGGAGTTTTTGTAATGAAAGTTAGGAGCAGGTTTTTTTCCCCCCTGTTTCCTTCTGTCACAATACATTCAGAGATTAAAAGTTTACCTCACAGACTCATCTTGACACCGTTAGACATGATGTCTCTTTGCATTAGCTGCAGGCAGGCTCGAGCTGTTCTAGGATATATTTCAGTATGAATAGTTAAAATTTGGCAAAGTTAGAAGCAACTAAAGTCAGGATCCTTTAATGGGAGCTGTCAGTGTTCATCGTGGATGTCACACCGCACTCCAGCTAGAATGCAGCGTCCAGGACCTCAGGTAGTTACTGTCCCTTATTATTTTTCTTATTATTATTATTAACGATATCCCAGGGATGAGAAGGAAGCACAGCATTATACAAGGCGGTGACCCAGGGGCGCCAATAGTATTGTTTTTCGCCTGGAGATGCTGGTGGTCGAGAGGAGAAGGTGCTGTGCTGGGGCAGGGCACAGTCCTGGCACTCCGYGGGCTGGAAAGGGGTGAGGGACCAGCCCCAGTGTTGCTTCTGATCTTGCAGAAGTCATTCTCTCTTTTTCTGCTGTTGGCTTTCTTTGTGCAAAAAACAGATGGTGAACCCAAATTCCCTTGTATGGCTTGCAGCCGTGTGAAGAGAAGCGTGACGTACGAGTTATTCTGTCATCCCAGGGGAAGCAGCCCCTGCGTCAGTATTTTCTGATGAAAATATTCTCCTGAAGTTAATAATTTTATCTCCTGCTTCCCTGCCAGTGGTCACCATGGCATAGCAAGGACTGGTTTTAGAAGGCTGGGGAGGGGAACAAGGTTTTCTTAATATATATGCATTAAAYCTCTGTTTTCAGAGTTAATTTTTTCACCCATTGTTTTGCTAGAGCTGTGGCTGTGCCTTCCCCTGTGCGTGTCCTTTGCTGCTCAGGGGGTGCTGGCTGGACTTGGGTGCTGCTGCGCCTGCACCCAAGGGAGGGAGCCCCGAGGGCCCCCGCTCCATGGGGTGACGGAGGGGGACAGCGCGCGGTGGAGGAAGCGGCTCTGACCTGCTGGAGAGGACGGGGCGGCACAAGGCAGCAGCCCCCCATGCTCAGCAGCAGCATCCTGCTCGCCCCAAGTGGCATCCAAATAACATCTTCTGGGTTGCTCCCTCCAAGGAAACCAGACCTGTCAAGCACTAATAGCACCAGCACCGCCAACCTCAAAGCATAAGCTTGGCCATCCCCTCCAACATGTATTTCTAGCCCCGCTCATCTGGCGAGCGCAGACGATGCCTTGGACCTGGTGTAGCACAGGACGGGTTTTCGGCACCCTCCTGGGTGGTGGATCTCCCCTGGGTCACCCTTTTCTGCCTGGCTGGCTCCTTTGACATTAGGTGGATTGCCAAAAGCCCTTCTGTTTAAATAATGCTCCTTGAGAGTAATTGCTGGCTCTGGCAGGCAGGAGCAAAGCAATTTGATAGCTGCAGTATATTTTTGAGGGCAAAGGGGATCATGGACAGTAATTGTTCTTAATTGCTTAACACTTTGAAAATTGTTTCTGCAGCTGTTGCAACGAGCTGGTCAAACAAAATTGGGATTTTCTCGCTGTCTCTGTTACATGCACAAAGGACCATCGGTACGCTGCGTTTTGTGAGCGGTCTTCCATTCTCCCTCCATTACCAGGAGTGCAGCGACCGCAGGGGACGTGCACTTCCCCAGGCCATGGCAGGGTGTCTCCTCCCTCGGCTTGCTTGCAGTCCTGTCTAACAGGCCTGGTCACCGCTGTTTTCCAGGGTGCTCCCAATTGCTATGTTTACTCATGTCCTCGCTGTCATTAGAAATGACATACAGAGTGCTCCACAAGAGCAATGTAAAACCAACTCTTTGATTTTGCAAATGGAGGCCTGCAGGCGGATGGCAGAGGAGATGCTGATGTCTTGGCTGGGAGGTGGAGGAATAAGTTGCTATTGAACATTGCTGAGCACTTGCACGCCCGCGCTGACACGCAGGTACACGTGCACGAGAGGCGCCTGGAGCCCCCTTGTAGCTCTGCTGCTCTGTTGCATCACGCCGAATCTGCTCCCCRTTTTGGGTTATCCCCAGTGCAGGTCACTGAGGTGCCGGCTGTTTCACGAATGCTTTCGCACACCCGTGACACCTTCGTGCTTCTGGAGGGGGATGAGAAAGCAAAGCTGGGTCATCCCATCACTGGAGCAAGGTGATGTGGTCTTGTGCTAAACCAAAGTTTGCCTCCCACATGCGCAAACACTTCTGGCTGATGCAGTTTCAGCCGTACTTGGACATTTCACTGCTTCAGAGGARTCGCTGCTTTTGCATGCTGAATTCTTGGGACAGTCACATTTTGATTGGAAAATAATGGCGAGTGCATTACCCACCAGCTTTCGTAAAAACACATCAAAGATCTCTGGGTGATGGATTTGTTTTCTGTTTGTTTCTCTGGGATTTCTTCACTAAAATTTAGTGTTAACTGGTTATTTATAAATCCAAGCATCTTTCTGTATGTTTGATTACTCCTGTGTGTAGACTGATAGAGAAGTTATTGAGTCACCGTCATTTACTGGAGGGGAATGCTTCCACTTTTAATTCTGTGTCTCTTTACGGGTGGATGAATGGCAAGCTAATAGTCGTGTTGAAATTTGAATGTCAGAAAATAAGGGAGAAACTTGAGACTTGCTCGTCATATTTAACCTGCTGTGTTACATACTCTATCTTGAGTCTTTAAACATGCCTTTACATCCCATCCATGCATATTTTATAAAATGAAGTGATCATGATTTCATCCTTTGCAGGAAGCAATAGAAAAGACTCTGCCTTGTTAAATAGGCTAAACATGAATTCATTTGACAATACCTTATTTTTCTGATTGGTCTTAATGTTGTGCTGGCTCTTGATTACCCGACTACTAAGAGATAATGCTTCAAGGAATTAGAAGAAACAACATGCTGGACTGGTTTCCTGTTAATGCTGTTAGTTGCAGTAAATAGGGTATCATCTTAAGCAATTGTAGGTTTATTTACTATGAACATGAAAAATCTACTTAATAGGAAGGTCATCTATTTGTTAAAGGTCTATTTGTTGGTGGGACAAATGGCTGCTCAACAGGGACATAAATGAAGATTCCCAAAGAACCTTCTACCCTCAGGGTCTGAGTGCCACAGGGATGGACTTGCTGCAGGTTGGGACATYAGTGCCAGTGAACTCAGCGGAGGCGGCTGCTTCTGCGCACGTGTGCACGACCGAGTGCGGCCTTTGCCTGCGGCACGTGGACACAAGTGGCCGAGATGCATCAGGGCATCAACCAGGCGATGACTTCCAGCCTTGCTGGAGGATGGAGGGTCTGCTGAGACCTTTTGGTCACGGTGTCTCGCAGCGCATTTCGTGTTGGCGCCAAGAGAACAAAGTCTGGGGCCTTTCTCAGGGCYGTTCGCCGCTCCACAGTTGTGGTTGTTGCAAGGATAGAGCATCACGGTGAGCTTGTAGGGCAAAGACACCTCATGCTTCGGGGCCATGGAGGGTGTCTCCTGGATTGCAGTCCCCAGGCTGTCACCTGTGGACCTGTTCAAGTGTGTTTTTGCACGTCAGCAGAAATAGAAAGTCCTTGCCAGGCCACGTGGGAACAAGCAACGTCTTTCTGGAGCCGTGGTTTACTCATCTGTACACTGAGGACGGCGATGCCGGGTGCGACTTTGCGTTTCCCGTGTAATAGTTCTCCTTGCTCCCATTGTTACCAGCAGAAATGGTTATAAATGCCTTGTAAAAACAGTTAGATTTTTAATTTAATAATTACAATTTAATAATTACAATTTAGGCTTTTTTTAGGAGAAAGAAGTATGGTCTTTCCTTGCATAAGTGCCTTTTTGAATTAAATTTTTATTGATCTATCTGGAACTGGCTTGTCGATATGTCTATAACCAATTCCCTTTGCACAATGCCCAACGCTCTTTCTCTCTCAGGTTATTACAATATGTGAATTTCGAGATAGTTTGTACAGATATTCCAGAAATCTAGGAAAGCTGTCTAGCATAAAGCCATGTGAATTATTTAACTACAGCACGGGAAGACAATATTGCACCTTTACTGCTAGAGGCAAGCTTGCTGGAAAATGACATTTTAATTACGTCACGGTTTTTACATTTTTAAAATAATTATTCTGATCTCAAATCAGGACAAAACGTAACAAATCCCCCAAACTACACAAACAGGTGGTGCTGGGGATCTTCCAGGACTGGCAGTTTTATTCAACGTTGCAGTYGAACCCAGCAGCTTTGGGAGCACCCGAGGGCAGAGCTCGATGCTCCTATTTCACCGAGATACTGAGAATCTAAAGAACTGAGCAGCCAAGAAACACAGGTGGTTTCTGTCAAACTACTGCCTTGGGAATATTCCTTTAAAAATATATATATTTTTCTTTAGAACTATCTTGTTCACTTCTTATTTGCTTTGCCAGCATGTGGCCTGTTGCAAAACTTCGAGCAGACCTTGTGGACTTTGCTGGCCAGAGGCGAGGGTGGTTGAGGCTGGATAGGAGGGACGGGCATGCCCCTCGTCTCAGAGATCAACTCTGAATTCGCTCTGGAGGCATGAAATCGTGTTTGGAAGTGTTCAGAAAGGTCAAAAGGCAGAACAGGAGTAAGGTGGGAATTTTTTGCTGCATGTTTATGCACCAGCTAATAAATGGGGCTCTGATTTTTTGATGTGGGCTCCTATATTCTGCAGCAATCCAAGCGAGAACAGCACGAGGAGCAGGGTTACCCCAAGGGAAAACGTCTCCCCGCTGTCCTTCCCTTAGTCATGTCGCCTGGGCTTGGGGGGTGCCCGTGCCCTGCCCTGGGTGTGCCAAACCCACCGCTCAGAGGTTAAAACGGGCAGCTGATACAGCCAGGAGGCTCCTCCTGGTGCTGGGGGAGCGGGTTGAGCAGGGTCGGTAAAGTTTAGGGAATGCAGATGGGATAAAGGGTGGTGAGCCTGGAAGAGATCCCAGAAACGATGGGTGTTAGAACAACTATGCAAAATGATAATGTGGAGCAAACTGCAAAATAGGTGAAACTGGGATTATTAGGCCTGTTTGGCATATGTGTTTGTAACGATTGCCTGGTGTCCTGGATACGCGTCTTTAATTTAAAATAAATAACTTCTTGGTGAAGGCAAACAGGGAGGGAAGAACCCAGGTATGGCATGTCTTTCTCTGAATTCCCTTTCCGTGTGATAAAAAGAAGATCTCAAAAGATTTTATTAACTTGTAAACTGTGATTTAAGGGAATTTTAAACAGCATATGAAAGAAAAATAATGAACAAGTGTTTTCAAGTGGGAGAAATCTGTCCCCGCCATATGTTTCACTGAGTCACCCCTTCTGCAGGAGGAGATCTTGCGATTGTTTCAGCTGTTCCAGTCACTAATCCTTTTTATTTAGTAGCAACATCCCTGTAAATTCAGGACCCAACCCTACAACGCGTTAATACCGTGGGCTGGATATAGACCTGATCCCTCTAATGTCGACACACGTTTTGCTCTGGGCACAGGTTAAATTCTCCCTGCGTGTCTTGCCATTGAGCAAAGGGCAAACCTGGCCGTGGGTTTCCACGTGCCAGCTAGATGATGTGATGCTCTGTGCTCGCCAGGATATTACAGAAACCTCAAACCCCACCACTTCTTTCTCTTTAATTTATACGTGCACCCTCGGCATCGCGGCAGAGCCCCGTGCTGACGGCGGTGTCGGTTGCGTTGCAGGTGTGGCTGTGCGGCGGCAGCATGGAGGTCCTGCCCTGCTCCAGGGTGGCTCACATCGAGCGCAAGAAGAAGCCCTACAACAACAACATCGGTTTCTACACCAAGCGCAATGCCCTGCGGGTGGCTGAGGTGTGGATGGACGACTACAAATCGCACGTCTACATCGCGTGGAACCTGCCGCTGGAGGTACGGCCATTGCACCCTATCCTAAGTCTTCACTTTATTGGGTTAAAAACTTGAATTATAGAGCATTTACTGCCCCCAGGTGAAGGAGGACCTTAAATACCCTGAGTCACATCCCCAGCTGTGGAAGTCAGCAGAGCTCCCTCGGCTTTGACAAAGATGCTGCAAAACCTGCAGACTTTGGAGGAATTCCTACGATTCCAATCAGCCTTTTTATTTTCATTTCTAAAAATTAAACCTGTATTGTAGTGTTTATCTCCCYGTTGAGTGTTTACACAGCGTGAGTTTATGTCATTACACTGCTCCGCAGATGGAGTCTGTCTGTAAAGTCGGTTGGCAGAAAATTATTAATATCAGCATCATTAGTGCATGAGGTTTTTTCCTGCGGCTCGGGCAGGTCCGTGTCACGTGCAGCCTGACTCGGGTTTCCCAGCTCGCAGATKCTGTCGCTGCCCAGAGCTCACCACGGACGGTGTGTGGTCCAGGTGCCCGGGCCATTTGCYTTCCCAGCGTTGGGAAAGTTGAGGSCATCAGCSTTTAGAARCTGTGTTCGGAGATAAAGGATTGGAGGTCGGTGGCTCACAGAAGGAGATCCCCTCCCAGCAGCACCACATGCAAGTGCTCCAGAAACACTCTTTTTAAATAGCTTTGGTAGTTATATTTATTTCTGCACAGAAATGGTTAGATTTTCTTAGATCTGACACGTTATTTTTCATGTAAATCCTGCCATGTCGCAGCATGATGTGTCTTTGGAAAAGGGTGGGGTCCCGCCAGCAAGACGGGCTGACCGTGCCCAAGGGACGCATCCTGCACGTGGACCTCTCTAGGTGATTCCCTGCACTCCTGTGTAAAGCTCTATAGGCTCCAGGAGGACTTATGTAGGTCCAAGGCTGCTGCTCGGGCTCTGGTCTCCGTGCAGGTTATGTCTAATCATGAAACCCAAGAGCATCTCCTGCCTCCCGGCTCTGAACACTGCCTGGAGCGCGCTGGGAGCACCCCCGGCTGGGCCAGTCCCCCCATTTTCTGCCTCTGGTCCTGCCAGAGAAGAAGAAGGGGTGGTGGGGAGGGGGAGGCAGCGATGCTCTCCAGGTGATGGGTGGGGTGAGGATTCGGGGTGCCCTGCAGAGCCCCCCRGCACCCACTCCACTTGCAGTGTACTTAAGCACGAGCGCTGGGCTGCTCCGTTCAAGTGCAAGATAAAACCRTTGCCACGAGTGGCCAGACCCCATGTGAGCGGTTATTTACAACCATCCTTTTGGTGCTAAAAATAAAGCCGAAATATTCATACCTTCCAGATCACACCCCTGCAAAGAGCTGCTGCGGTTCTGATCCTGCTGCGGCAGCGTCCCCGGCTGGCAGCACCGTGCTCCGGGGCATTTTGCAAAAAATTAAAACATAAAAACATGAGCTGCCACTGCTTTTTGAGGAAAGGTTACATCTGGGGAGAGTTACTGGCATTTAGAGCCGTTGGTAGTCACAACTTCGTACTGCATTAGAGAACAACAGGTACCTGGGAAGGGTCGATGAGCTGCCTGCGCTGCCAGTTTGTGGTCCTGGGGGTAGTGGAGAGTCCTGGATTAGTTCGTTATTGAGAAATAGATGAATAGAGATGGAAGGAAACGCTGTTTACCCAGCGAGCTGCAGGGGGGCACTGGCTGTGACGGGCACCGCTCCGGGCGTTCGGAGAGGCGGAGAGCTGCCCGCAGGCCTGAGTGATTTCAGGTCTGTCTCAAAAATAGGTTGCAAGATCCAAATGCCCATAGCCAGGGATCATAAATTACTGCGGGTTCAGCCCCGATCCTCGGGCTGATTCCTTTTTAGAGGTGAGGCACCACACTCCTGCTCAGGAACAGCTTTGGAGCGTGGCAAAAAGGGATTAAAATTCATTGGGAAACCACAGGTCCTGTACGGCTCGGAAAAGGCAGCATCACATGGATTGGGGTGGGTCTGCGGAAACAGGTCTGCGTTACCCTAAAAACAATTTGAGATTTTTATATAGGTCTTACCAGTAAAATGGAGATTTAATTTTAGAGGAGCCTTGTTTGACAGGTGGTATTGTGCAGAGGGTTATGGATATACACTGAATTATTTTGCGATGCCACTATATTCAAAACCAAGCCAAACCCCACGCACTCAATATTTCAGGTGCTGACTGGTTTGTGGTCCCGCTTTGCTCTGCCTCCCATCTCGCCCACTCAGATTTCAGCCTGTCCTACCTGTCTACACTGAATCATTTTTGTTTTTACCTATRAGCTACCAGTCGCGCATTAAAATGGTGTCTTCTCTGAAGCAGAGTGAATAATTCATTAGAAGATCATTACAAGCGTTGTAATGGAAAATTGCTTTCCCAGCTGTATTTAATGATCACTGCAAAAGACAAGAGCAGGAGCTAAAATAAAGTAGAAACCCAGACACCTGTAGGAAGGAGTAAAAGGGGCTGCAGTGTGCCTTTGGTTTCCTTCACCTGGCTGCCGCGTTAGTTCCCCAAATTCTGTAATGGAATAAAAGGTTAAAGAGGGGCAGCTCTCTTCAGCCCCTGCTCCTGGCTTCTGCAAGATTATTCCTCTGGGGACAGATATTGTAGCTTTGTCTGCTTTTAAATYGGCTCGAGCAGTGGGGTTCCTCGATGTCTCCAGGGAGACTATTTCACCGTGTAATTGTCCAAATTGTCAAGAGGTGTTTCTGAGGTTCAGACTCAACTTTTCTTCTCTTGTAATTTTTATTCTTTATTCTTAGCTATCTGTCTCTATTATATATGAATCTTAAACCTTTCTCTTTTTTCTTCTTTTCTTTTCCCCCCTTATTTTATACCTTTTAACTGTGCTGTCCTCTGCAATCCCGCTTAGTAGGGTCACACACCCTTGGTGTGTAAGGGGAAGGGTTTGGTGCTCAGTGCGCAGACAGGGGTTTGCATTTCCAGGATTCAGCACGTGACCATCTTTTAAATCCTGATGTACATTTACTGTTAASCTTTTCTGGAAGTCCAGTACATCAGTACCTAAACGGGAGGTGAGATCTTTTAAAAATAGTTTGTCGTTGTGCCCGTTGACAAATTCACAATTTTTCAGATGCGTCCAAAGCCCAGGGGAATCGGTTGGAAGATTCACCTCTGTTACACTGCACTTCTCATATTTCCTTCAAAACCTTTTYTTCTCCATTTAGGTTGTCTTTTCTAAATTACTTCCCAAAATGTGCCCAGCCTCAGTCTGGTGGCCATTGCAAGGATGTCTTCAAAACCTATGAGAGAAGTGCGCGTCTCCTCCTCGCTGTGGCTGTGAAACCCAAGTCTTCCTTCTGACTTCTGTGAGGATGATTTCAGCTTGGATACATGTGCTAAAATTCCCTGGGATGGCCTCTGTGTGGAGTTACTCAGCTGTTGGCAGTTTCCAGGCGGCTTGGAAGTGATATCAAACATCCGTGAAATATGCTCTTTTTACGTGTTTTTTAAGAGTATCCGTTCACTGACTGTGAACTGTGCTGTGTCTTTATTTTTCAGAATCCAGGTATTGACATTGGGGATGTTTCCGAGAGAAAAGCGTTAAGGAAGAGCTTGAAGTGTAAAAATTTCCAGTGGTACCTGGACCACGTTTATCCGGAAATGAGAAGATACAACAACACCATCGCTTATGGCGAGGTAAGTAAGGCTGAGCAGTCCCTTACATCAGACTGGTAATATTTACAGCTGGTGAGTCTCTGATGAGTAATAGCCTCAAAGGAGAGGAATGTGAATCAAAACCTACTATTTGTGTATAATTATATAAATTTGTACAAATCTGTTCACAGTTTCTTCTAAAAACCTATTTTGAGATTTATTTCTGATCTTGGAGACCATATACAGTAAAATATTTTAATACCTCATTTACTGAATTGACAGAAAATTATCTATATTACCCATTGACTCCATGGATTAAGCAGCTGTATGTATATTTTTAATAYATAGTCGTTTTATAAAACCCTTTGACTTAAACTCAGCCTAATTCCTTACAAGGTCTCTGTAGGATACAGTGCGTTGTCACAGCAGCTTAAGGACGAGAYAAAGTAAGGAGACTTAATTCGATCTCTGCTGGCTTTGAGACCGTACTGGGAATATAAAAACAGGCATTTATGGGAACTAGTAATACCCTGTTGCAATAGGTCTCATGGAACAGTCTGAGGAGCCTTCTTGAAGCACAGCCCGAGCACCCCAGATGGGCATTAATTTTAAGGAAGTTTTATTATTAGAGTTACTTAATGCCTTCAAGCTAAACCCCCCCTGAAAAGTAGTATTCTTGTTAAGGCATTGTTGCAGTTGCCCTACGCGGGGAGCCTGGAGAGAGGACACCCCTGCAGTAACAGAGCTGGTGGCTGGGGTTCAGCGGCCTTTTGGCTTTGTGGCCCGAGCCCAGCACTGCCATGCTCCCCCCGAAGCGTGTCCTTCAGTACCTGGTGGCTGGTTCGCCACCTCTGCATCTCCTCCTGCATCCCCACGATGATTCGAAGGAGCTCCTTGTGCTAGCTGGACTTTTTTCCCTGCCTTGTTGAGCACTTTAAGATTTCAATGAAATACAAACAATTCTGCATTGATTTCAGGCTCCTGGCAACACGCTGACGGCAGTCTAAAAATATGTTTGTTACCACCACACATGACCAAACACAAAGAAAACTGTGTTCAGGGAAGTTGGCTCCTTTGAATGGTGATTATTACATAAAAGAAGTCATCATTACCCCYTGTATTTAAAGAAAACATATGGCGCACTAAACCTTTCTCTGCCTGATTATGCCTGGTGATATAGCACTGTACGTTCTTTCTATAGCAAGAGACGCTAGAGACATTGCTGCTCATCAGTTTATTGCTTATCTCCGAAGAGACAGGGCCATATAACTCCGCAMTTTTTATTTCTTACAGCTTCGAAACAACAAGGCGAAAGACGTCTGCCTTGACCAGGGCCCGCAGGAGAACCACACAGCAATACTGTACCCGTGCCACGGTTGGGGACCGCAGGTGAGGAGTTACTCTGCTGGGACCGCCTGTGCCGGGAGCAGGCGGTACCCGGCAGAGGACACAGTATGGATGTGCAACGTGTCTGTTGGCTCCTCTCTCAGATATATAAGGCCCAGCTTCTTGTTAAAAATAMCTCAGATATAAAGGGGCATTTTGCCAGCTACTGTTAGAGTAGCTATTTTCTGGATTACCATAATCATGCCAGAGCTGCAAGTAAAAGCATGATTTGAAAAAATCTTCCAGACCAGGGTAAATAATGCAGAAAGCAAATAGGCAATGAGCAGAGCAGAGCGTACACAAGCAGAGCATTTTAAGACATTTCCTCTCTCTTTCACCCAGCAGAGTAAAAACGTACCAACTGGGTAAAGAAAACAAACAGTGCTTTTTTAACGGGATGATAATTAGCCATTTCAGCTTGGCTGGGATTTACCATAGCATTAGTTTCCTAGCACCCCTTTTGCCTCTCCAAAAGTTTTGGACCAAACCAAAAGTTTCTTATCCTAATTTTAAGTTTATTCTAGATTAAAAATCATCATTCCAAGATTCACTCTAGATCTCATATCTTTTAGAATATTGGTGGATGTGTCAAATACTGAAAGTTAGTGATGATGAACTAATTCAGCTTCTTCGGTAGTTTTATTTCTTACCATGTTTTAAGAAGAAAGCAGCACGGGAATGCTGCTGGTTCGATCGCCATAGAGTTGGAACAAAATGGGGTACAACACTAGCTCTGTCGCTACTGGCACCTGTTAAACCAAGGCAGACTCTAAGCCGGACTTTCAGGATCTGCAGCTACAGGGATAATTTACCCAGTCCCCCACTAACTTTTCCTGTCTGTTTTTCTCTTATCTCTGTCCATATCCTCACTTCAGTGTTTTGCCTAAATCCTGTGATTTCCTGTGTATTTTTCTTTCTGTATGCCTAGTGGTCATCATCTTATCATGCAAATCCCTTAGCACAATGTCCTTTTCCCCTACAGTCTTTAAGGAGAAAATACAACAAGTTTCCCTTTAGGTCTGGAAGCGGAATGGCCATCTTATGACACATGGGGTTTTCAAGAATTACGATGTGATTTTTAGGTTTTCTTTCATTACCAAAATCATGCCTGACCTCCCTAAAGCCACAGAGGAGCAGCACTTGTTCTTCTAGTGTTTGAGCTCTATCCAGGGAGGCCCTGGGTGCTTTTCATCAGGATTTGATGTATGTATCTGACTTCAACCTCCTGCTTTTGTTTACACTTCCCATGTAAATGCTGTGGCTATCTATATTGGAAATTTAGCCAAGGCAGAGATGTTAATGATGATGGGCTCTACCGTCACTGTGCTTGCACGATGCGTAGTGGTGATGGGTGGAAACGGGGATAAACTCCTCTGTGACAAAGCCGTTTCTTCGGTTGCTTTTCTTTTCTCTTTGTTAAAAAGTCCATGCTCATTGCCAGACTCAGAAATATTTCCCTGTTACCTTCTCTGGATCAGCCATGTTTGTACTGAGGGGGTTTTATATACTAATCTGCTTAGAAAATGAGGCAAAACTGTACCTAAAAACTGTCTAAACACCAAGTTTCTAGGCTGAAGCCATTATCCATACTCCCTCAAAAGAAGTCGAGATGTGCCGCAGGAGGAGACCCATGGCACCTCACACGGTGGGGTAGGTCCTGCCTCTTGCTCTCCGTTGCCAAGAGGAGAAGTCTTACACTGAAAGCGTGACATTGATTTGGGTGAGGTTAGGTGAGACAATCCCGTATCAGCTGTGCCCAGATGCTGGGTTAGGTACGTTTAAGGTGTAGACAGAGATTTCTTTTTATTTGCTGGACAACAATCTGTCTTTGTGTGTTTTAGGGAAGACCTGCCCTCTCATTGCATGTGTTCTGGTCGCTGTGCTGTATGGGCTGTGTTCTTCCCTTACCCAGTAAGGTAGCCCTGGCTTGTCACTGCACCATTTTCTGTCTTGGCATCRTGATGTTTATTACTCTGGCAGTGGYCATGCCTTCTAACAACTTATTTTAACATCATGACCCCAAACCAGAGCTGTCAGTGCTGGCAGATGACATGGGGGTTAGGCTGAGAACTGCTGGATGGGCAGGACCACGTGTCTAAAGCATTGTGAGCACCTAAGTCCTGTTGGAGTTACTGCACAACAGCAACCTGCTGTGATGAAGCAGCACAGGAGGTGACACAGCAATGAGTGAAGACTCAAATCCAGGCCACCTGATACACTCCAGTGTTTGACAGATTTACTGTGCCATCAGAGGCAAGTTACTGTATCAAACCTTCATTTCAACCCAGAATTGCATAAATTACATAGAAGTGCTCAACACCAGTGGTTGAATTCCTGCTCCCAAGAGCTCTGTAAGCCTGCCCTGCACCTCTGCTCCAGGATCACTGGGATGTCCATGCAGGTACCTTCTGGTTCCTTCATAATGTTACAGAAAAAGCTCAGCACTGTGGTTGCATTCATTAAGACTAAAACTGTGAAATATAACATAATGAAGACCATCCCATTAAGTGCCTGCAGGTATTTGCATAATAAAACCCTGCCTGTGAAAATTTCTYCCATGAATCAGAAGGGAGAGCAGGGAGAGGAAGAAAAGTGCACCACATTTCCCAGCGTATTTGGGGTAATTTATTTATTGAGCAGATTTCCAATTTAAGCATCAGAGCTGTCCGGTTGAAACAGAGGTTGCTGTGACTGGTTTGCTGGCTTCAGCTGCATTGYGGTCCATGGTGGGTTGTAGCAAGTCTTGGATTTGGGTGTTTTTTTTTCTGAATACCCAAATATTGAATACCTGTGTGAATACCAGAGATATGTAAACTCGATCTTGAAAACAGAACTTTGTTTAATCCATTGCACATTACAAATAATGTCAGTCTAGCTCCTTCATGTGCAGCCCATAAGTGGGAGGAGGTCTTTACGAGGGAGGGAGGTGCCCCAGCTGCTGCTTTTCAGGTAGGAAACATGTATTAGAGTTCACAGCAAAGTCTTGTAGCCATTCTCTAGCGTCTGGGAACATGCAATCCCATTCCTGGTAGCTTTCCCAAGATAAGATCTGATTTTTTTTGTCACATCTTAACGATTAGCTCATCAAATCTGGCTGAAAATCTGGAGCATTAATCAGGTCTTAGCAAGACAGGGTGTCAGTTCTCTGTTCTATCACAGGCCTCAAATAWGACTTAAACATGTTTCTCTTAATTTTCCACCTGCAAAATGAGCCTCATTGGCATGAGGGTGAGTTGAAGGTTGAGATGGAGTCAGTGGGGGCGTAGAGCTGCAGGACACTGCAGCTGTGGCAGCCTTAGTGAGTATCTGGGGGTCCAGCAAGCTCAAGGAGGTTCATTTTCAGCTAAAAAAAATGTATAGTTCAAGTGATGGGAATGCGTAAAGAGCCCATTCTCACAATATGGTCAGCCTGGGCTTTCCAGGCTCACCAGGACTAAGTAATCCCAAAGCTCRTCTGAGCCTGAACTGCAAAATTCAGGAGCCACCTGAGCCTAGGAACTGGCCACGGGAGTCCTTCRGGGTAGAGACAAATCTCACTTTGTTTTATCTTTGCCTTTAAACAAAGATCAGTCAACTGTGGCTGATCGAGTCACTGCTAAATATAGCCTAGCTGTTGCTTAAATGCACACAATTTTTTTTCTTAAATGGCACAAACTGCCTTTTGGACTTTCTGGATGGAAACTTAAACCTCTAAGTGCATTATAGTATGAGAAACTGAATTAGCCTGACATTGTCTGCTAACCCTGGACTTTAAGATGAATAGCTAAAAGCAGGTTATTTATTTTTTCCTCAGCTGTTTTTGTGATTAGACTTAACGATGTTTTCTTTTTCTACCTGATGTTCTGAAGTCAAACGTTGCAGCGCTGCTGGCTCCCTTCAGCTCGCCTGTCACGCAAGCTCGGCACAGATTTTTCTTCATGGTCTTCCACCTCCACATTGTCCCTTCCCTCTCCAGCTGAGAGCCAGTTCTTGGCAGTTCTTTTGTTTCGTGATACATGCAATTAGTTTAACTCCTTGAAAATGCTTTTTAAAAGTAGCTATCAGTGAGTGCAGAAGCTTTGAAATTAGCCTTTTGCAGAAGCATGGGCGCTTCACAAAAGAAATTGGACTTTCGCTACTACTGTTTAATTAATGGGCTGCGTGTTGTAATTTATTGCTGGGAATATAATTAGAAGTAATGTAAACACTTTGTTCAAATAGCTCGATTGTTTTATATATATATAAAAAACCACAAAGAGTTGCAATTCCTTTTCTGTTGTTCAGCACCCAAAACCACATACAGTGGTGGCTGTGCTCAATGTTCATGTAGTGTCCTAAAATCTCCACTTCTCTGCTTCATACTGTGGCCCATCACATATGTGTTTAAATGCATTTCGCAATTAAGGAGCAGGTTCCTCGGCTGCAGCGAGCGAGGGTAAGGTGTAGGCTCCCTGGTGGCATTTTAATGACGCGAGGACAGCGGTGCCGCGGGTCCTGTTCCCTGCCACGCCGGGTAATGTTGGGATTTTGTTGGAAGTCCTCACTCTTTCTAAGTCCATCCCCACACCATGCTACTGTCCGCTGTGGCTGCTGCCTATCTGTAGATGAGCAGCCCAACGCAGAGAGAAGGGGCAATGACCTACTCTCCAGGGACCGATTTGTCCTGTTCAAGGCAGGGCAGCTTGTATTATATGTTGAGTTTCTGCTCTTTCTGCTGATGACTGCTAATCRGCTTAAGCTAAGCGTGTAGCATTGAGATGGATGCAGTTAGGTGCGATGGACCCCGTACCTAGCACTGAATTTGGATGAGATCTTGCCTTTTGCTTGCAGCACCTCTGTAGCATCTATCCGTGGGGGAAATTTTGGGGGTTTTTCTGTTGTTCTCCCTTTAGCTTTCCGTTCTCCCTGCTTTCATTCACTTCCTGGTCAAATTATTATCAGATTTCATGATGAAATATCCTTTTATCTTGTAATTATATTGAGCCTGCTCTTGGATTTTTTTCTTCCTGATGGCTTCATCTTTTAAGCGATACATCATGAAAACACCTTGCCGTAATGATGTATTACACTAATAATATAGTAATACCTCATTGGAGTGACAGAACTATGGTGATATATTAACGTGATAGAAAGCACTATAATACTATAAAACTTAAGATAATGTTCACCCAGCAGAGCATTTCATTTAATTATAGGATAAAATATGTTTTGCCCATTTAAGCATCAGAACTCAGGGACAAAACCATCAATACTGAGATCATCCGGGACACTGCAGTATCAAGGGTGACAAAATAGCACATCAGATTAAATTGTGTTAAAAAGAAAATACTGTACGCTTTACTTATGGTTGCTAATTGATGATCTGCTAGTGCAGAAGGGAAGCTAAACAACACTAAATTATTTTTCAATGGAGTCAATGAAGGTCATCAAGGCTGTTACTTCCCAGGTGCTAAGATGTCTAATTAACTTTCTCC
Organism: Oceanodroma leucorhoa; assembly: GCA_030449065.1. NCBI lineage: Eukaryota > Metazoa > Chordata > Aves > Procellariiformes > Oceanodroma > Oceanodroma leucorhoa. The sequence continues at coordinate 1,369,439 of JASVER010000060.1, read as the reverse complement.
CATCCCYGAGATGCAGCCAGCCAGAAACAATAATCAAAGAAGATGTATTGGTGGTGCAAGTTTGCCGATGGGAGACCAGCCCGAGCGATGCAGCRGCTACGTGTGCGGCCGCGCGCCCGTCCGCTCTCCTGGCATCAGCGGGGGCTGCAGGTCCCCCCGGGGCAGAGCAGCCCCCCAAAGCCGTACCTGAAGGTGGGGGACTTTGCAAGATGCGGTTTTRCCCGGGATGCAGTTTTGCCTGGAAAGGTGTTTGTAAGAGGCTGTGGGTATGAACGCGTGTTTCTCTCTGGGGATGTGGCTTTCGGCCATTTACACTGATCAAGGGGTTTAAGACCTCATCAATATTAGCCACTTTTAAACAGGTAACTTGTTAATTTTTTCAAACTGTTTTTCTCTGGTCCTTTCTCTTGGTCTTTCCATTTGTTTCTTGTCCTGTGCCACGCTGGGTAATTCCTTCAGGCACTTGTCTTTTTCCTGCTGGATTGGCCGTATCCTTCACCGATCATTCAGCTYGTGCCTGGCTTGGTCTGTTTTCTGGAGGCTGACAAACCTGCTTAAGAGGCAACAAGACGTAGGACAGATCACTTTAACGAAAAACATATATTTTTAGGGCAAGTAGAGCAGAACTTAAACTCAGATGACTTCAGTGATTTGCCTTTCCACAAAGCCAGGAAAACATGGTTTTGTTACATTAAATACCACTGGATTTAACTGGTTAGATGACGTGGGCATTAACTTCCTGTGACTGGACTGCAATTTGGCAAAACCTTCTTCTCTATCAATCAAATAATTTCCCTCGAAAAAAGACAAGCTTTTATTATCTTTAAGCACCATGATGACCGCATGAGGAAATCATTGGACTGCAAAGCAGCCATGGGATCTCCAAGGGAGGAGCCTTATTCAGGCACTTGCTGACGTAGGCAACATTTTTGGGTTTGTCAGCAATGAAAGAATCAAGAACAGGAGGGACAATCCTTATGAAACATTTGAGAGGAGAAAACTGGTGTGGTCCAATAGGAGAACATTTGGTGGAAGAGCCTTCCCAAATCCTGTGGGAAAGCTCACCTGGCTGTGCTGTGAGGATGAGGAGGAGCGGGGAAGAGCACAGACTGTTCAGGTGGTGCCGGGTGGATCGGGTACACTCCTGGGCAAGACGGCAGGATTTACACGATTGCGTTGCTGAGACTCCCAAACACGGTGCCCAGAGAAGGAGCATATTGAAATCCTGCTCATGGCCGGCTCTTTTTGTGCTCCCCTGAGCCAAGGAGTGCTGTTACCCCAGGGGCATTTTGCACTGATGCTGAATATCCCTATCAGCCCTTGCTGTATTGATCTGGCAGAAACCTCTCACTGTTAYATCTTGTTCATTCAACTTTCATATGTAGCCAAAGGATAAGTTCTCATCAACCACCTTTCCCAGAGATCATCATCTGGGGCTGCGTTGGCCGTGTTGAAGCAGGCAACTTTTCTTGAAGTGTTGAGTTGCTGGATTGCTGCAACCACTCAGAAGGTTTTAGTAACAATGCAGGTGTAATTTACTGATATTATAAAGCATTTGTATGGCATCTTCAGTTTCTAAGGTAGGCTCAGGTCCTATGTGAGCGCACTGTCTGGAGCTGCTCTTGGTCAATGCAGTATGTGGTGAAGAGACAGAGGCGCTTCCCGTCTCTTCTCTTAGCAGGCAAATCCAGATAGGAAGTGCTGGCCGGGCTGCAGCTGTGCTCCCCACAGCTGCCTGTGGGGCCATCTCGAGCATCGGCCTCTGCTCCGTACTTCTTCCCCTTCTTTCGCTCAAGAAAGACCCATCGGCAGCAGGGTCGGTGCTTCACTGCAGGACTCCCATTTACCCCAGTGCCTCACCCCCCGCTGTCACCTCGTGGTTGAGACCCCCGGCTGCCGCGGCGAGCTCGCCCTGGAGAGGAGCAAAATAACAACAGAAGAATTAAGGCATCAAAGGCAAAATATCCCAAAAGACAAAAAATCCGTAAATGTTTTAGGAGCGCAGTGGAGCTTGCACTTGCAAGTTAGATGGGATTTTTTGGGAATAATCACTCTCAGGTTTGACGGTTAAAGGCTGGAACGGCTGCTGCTGAGCCTCCGCTGGGCTTGGCAGAGTAGATCAGGCRTTAGGCAGTGTGCTGGATCCAGATGCGTGTTCGGGCTTTATTTATCTGGCTATTATACATAGTAGATGACACGTTTAATAGATGCACTTAATGCATTTTTCATAATACCTGTGTTTGTGTTTCAGCTCATTTTGTCTCCCTCCATCCCTCGCCCTGCTCCCTTCCTTGGGAAAGATTTGATTTTTGCTCTACTTATTTTTCCCACCACATTAGGCGCTAACATGTAAGAGCAGAAGTCATGTTGCCTTGTGGGCATCAGGCCAACTGTCTGAAGACAAGCTGCCAARAAGAAAGTGTCTAGCACACTAATAATGTACGTGGTAGGAAACATTTCGGAAACAGGAGACAGGAGAAGGAGAGTAACTTGCACTGCCCATTTGGGACCTCTGGATGATTTCTTCTGTCTGTCATGGAGAGGGCTTGTCTTTTTTTGTCTTTTCCTTTATATACCTGTTTCTTTTTGCAAGGCAAGTGGCCTCATTCTCTGTGTTGGTGCTCAAATACACACAACTACAAATTCTTTGTTGTGTGGTTAAAAACACGCTGTCAGTCTGAGAGCACCATCTCGCTTGAGGCTTGGCTCATCAAAACATCAAACTGCTAAAAACAAATCATAGAATCACGAATASTTTGGGTTGGAAGGGACCTTCAAAGGCCATCTAGTCCAACCCCCCTGCTGTGGGCAGGGACATCTTCAACTACATCAGGTTGCTCAGAGCCCCRTCCAGCCTGACCTTGAATGTTCCCAGGGATGGGGCATCTACCACCTCTCTGGGCAACCTCTGCCAGGGTTTCACCACCCTCATTGTAAAAAATTTCTTCCATGTATCTAGTCTAAATCTACCCTCTTTTAGTTTAAAACCATCAGCCCTTGTCCTGTTGCAACAGGCCCTGCTAAAAAGCTTGTCCCCATCTTTCTTACAAGCCCCCTTTAAGTACTGAAAGGCTGCAATAAGGTCTCCCTGAGGCCTTCTCTTCTCCAGGCTGAACAACCCCAACTCTCTCAGCCTTTCTTMATAGCAGAGGYRTTCCACCCCCCTGATCATTTYGTGGCCTCCTCTGGACCCYCTCCAACAGGTCTGTGTCTTTCTTGTGCTGAGGACCCCAGAGCTGGACGCAGCACTGCAGGGGGGGTCTCACCAGAGCAGAGCAGAGGGGCAGAATCCCCYCCCTCGACCTGCTGSCCACGCTGCTGGTGATGCAGCCCAGGGTACGGTCGGCCTTCTGGGCTGCGAGTGCACATTGTCGGCTCATGTCCAGCTTTTCGTCCACCAGTACCCCCAAGTCCTTCTCRGCAGGGCTGCTCTCAATCCCTTCATCCCCCAGCCTGTGTTGATACCGGGGGTTGCCCCGACCCAGGTGCAGGACCTTGCACTTGGCCTTGTTGAACCTCATGAGGTTCAYATGGGCCCACTTCTYGAGCTTGTCCAGGTCCCTCTGGATGGCATCCCGTCCCTCAGGCTTGTCGACCGCACCACTCAGCTTGGTGTCGTCTGCAAACTTGCTGAGGGTGCCCTCGATCCCACTGTCTATGTCATTGATGAAGATATTAAAYGGTACCGGTCCCAATACAGACCCCTGTGGGACACCACTTGTCACTGATCTCCATCTGGATATTGAGCCRTTGACCACTGCCCTCTGGATGYGACCATTCAACTAATTCCTCGCCCACCGGACAGTCCACCCATCAACTCCATCTCTCTCCAGTTTAGAAAGAAGGATGTTGTGGGGGACCGCGTCAAAGGCCTTACAGAGGTCCAGATAGACGACATCTGTAGCCCTTCCCATGTCCACTGATGTAGTCACTCCATGAGAGAAGGCCACCAGGTTGGTCAGGCAGGACTTGCCATTGGTGAAGCYGTGCTGGCTTCATAATGTGAATCTGAGCCTTCAGCTGGGCTGGAGTTGCCCAGGGGGGTCACTCCCAGGTTGCTCCAGCCCCGTGTGCAGGGCAGCTCCCTTGCTGGGAGCCCGGCATGAGCTGAGCTCGGTGGTGGATAGTGTCCCCGTCCTGTGGTCGGGCACCCCGCGCCTGGGGRAGACGGTGAATCGGTGGGAGGAGGAGGAGGTGATGGTACGACTTTAAGCTCTGCAGGCTGCCCTCCTTTCCACCCCTGCTGCACCAGCGCAGCAGTTTGGAGGGGAAATACCGTAAAGCTAAAGAGATACGTACTGTTCCACACCATCTTGCAAAGAGCTTTGCGGGGCAGAAGAGCAGCTCCTGCATCGGGGGATGGGATGGGGCAGCTTTGCCCCACGCTAGCATCAACTGTATGGTGTGGCCTGCTGCAGCTGAGTCCACCCTGGGCGTGAATGCCTTTGGCAAATGGACCTCGGTGAGATGTAAAGTAGCAGGGGTCTTGCTTCGATACACAACATGTTGGCTAAAAGTGTAACTCCGCCAGCAGCTGGGAGCAACGCGCCCCAGGCACCCATCCCACGGAGGACGGGCAGCACGGGGGCCAGCCAGAGGGTTCAGCACACCTCTACCTGCAGCCAGCATCACTCGGGGAAGGCAAAACCGGCTTCAAGCACCATAACTGTATCTGCGGTTACTAGCTGGAGTCAGACCCTGTTACATTGTTTTAACTTGATTTTCAATGTTTAATTATTCTAACTGAGATAACCCAAACTCCCAGTGTGATTTACTGTCTCTTTTTAAGCATCTGGGTCATAGATATGCTCAGTTAATTAACGTGCTGAATACTCCTTATTTGTCTGCTAGATAATGGATTGATTCATAATTTAAATAAGCAGCTGTGTATATCTTTCCCTTGAACTATAAAAGGCAGGCCGCTGTCATTCATGTCTTTTCACTCCTGAATTTAAATATGTTTAGGGAAATATTGTGGTGGGATTCCTTAAACACTGCAAATGGAGGAGCCCTTGGTGTGCGGCCCSGCCGCGGCAGCGGGGCTGTCTCGGTGCCGTCTCGGTGCCAGCTGTGTGCTACCTGCCCGGTGCTCCCAGCCTGCGTCTCCTTGGCTGCSGAGACGGGTCCCTGGGAGCACTGGGCGGTCGGGTGCAGGGGGTATTGCAGGGCTTAGCTGCAATCCCGAGCCTTTGCTTCAGTGCTGAACCGTGGGGGAGATTCGGGCTTGCATCCCCAGGGAACGGGGCCAAYTGTATACCGGCCCCCTTTGGCTGACGCTGCTGCCCGGCTGCTGTTGGAGTTGCTGGAGGGCTGTGCCAGGCACACCAGCAGCATCCTTCGCAGGCCAAAGCGAGGCCAGCTCACCAAGCGTGCGAGAAGCCACGGGCTGGGCAGAGTGACTGGCCAAGCCAGCTGGTGCTAGCAGAAAACCAGGGGAAAGCATCCATTGCCCCAACCTACAGAGCGCTCGCGCCCAGAGGAGGCTGGGAGAGTCTGCCCCGTGACGGGTTTAAGGCTCAGAGTTATTCTTATCCCTTCCCCGTGCCCCAGCCCCTCACCTGCATCTGCAAAAAAAACCCAAAACAGCAAGAAAGAGAGGCTGGAGAAAGTTGGGTTTTTTCCTCTTGTCAGTTCTACTTTCTACCATCCTCACAGTTTTTTCCTGGGGCTCTGCAAACTTGTCCTTTCCTCTATCACTTTTTAATGATACTCAGAAGATACTAATGAGCTTTTTCCTCTCCTTCCCTGCCCCCAGCTTGCACGCTACACCAAGGAGGGATTCCTTCATCTCGGCGCCCTCGGGACCACAACTCTTCTACCCGATACCCGCTGCCTGGTGGATAACGTGAAAAGCCGCTTCCCTCAGCTCCTTGATTGCGAAAAGGTCAAGAGCAGCCTCCATAAGCGCTGGAATTTCATACAGGTTTGTTACGGGTCTGCCATTGATGCTGCTCCTCTGCTTCCCAAACCRTGGGCTGTGGTGCATCGTCTTTGGCGTGAGACAGTGTGGGACGAAGACAAAGTGGTCCCATGCAACAGCAGGTGCCACGTCCTAGGGCAGAGGGAAAAGGTTAAGAGGGATCAGGGTCAGGGACAGTATTTTAGGACAATTTCCAGTAGAAGTTTCCCTTTCTGATACCCTCAGGTATCCTGCCCTGCCGATGACTTCCAGATTTCTTTGTTTCTCACAGATAATCTATGGTGAAATACGTGAAAACACGGTACTTTTGTCCCAAAGCAGAGTGTAAATAATATACATTCTACAGAAGTATCACATCTTCCTAACGCAGGGGTGCAGCCATGCTATTTAAAGGTTACAGATGTCTTTTGGTTGCTGACGTGTTAGGGATCTGTGTTGTCAGTGATAAAGGTTGCTCATTCAATTCACATTGATTATTTTAACAATTATTTTATTGTTTGAATTGCATTACCRCCCAGCTAAGTGCTGTGCACTTCCCAGCAATGCCCAAGGACACAGCTGCACTCCTGGGCASCGCACGGTCCTGGCTTGCTTCACAGGCAACCCCATGAATTTAATTTTTTTTATATTTTCCCCATGTCGTTTAATTTTAGAACGGTGCCATCCTGAACAAGGGAACGGGACGATGCTTGGAAGTGGAGAACAGGGGAATGGCTGGCATTGACCTGATTCTTCGCAGCTGCACAGGACAAAGATGGACAATTAAAAATTTCATCAAGTAAAAGGTGGAAGAATCGGAGGAGTTTGACTCGAAACATGGCTGACTTGGACTGATCCAACTGGACTCCTTTGGAAAGGACGAAATATCAAAACAGAGCTTTATTCATGTTATTAGGAGAGGACATGGGGGAAATTGGCATTTGTGTCTTTTTATTTTTATGGTATATTAGTCTCCAACAGCTGATTCCAACTGTGTGAAATTGGGTCAGAACTGCTATTTTCTTCTGGCAAGCACTCTAAAAGGTACCACTTATTTCTGCTGGAATGACTGTAATGCAGTCTTGTGAGCATTTTACTGACAGGGAATGGTTGCCTTCCCAGACGACTCCACATTCTCCCAAAAGGCCAGGTAGGTTTGCACCACGATCGGAGTTGAGACACCCTGGATATACCTGCCTGGCAAGCATGAAAATTTACKTGCTTGTCAGAGGAAAAGGTTGCCAAGCCCCAAATGAGCTGAGTTTGAAAGATGTGGTGTTTTGCTAGGTCCTCTCTCTCTTTTCCCCTTCTTGCCCCTGCATCCAGCAGCCCCTTTCTGGAGTCTGAGAGAGGCAAAGCTTTCAGAGACACCCCGGTAGCTCCCGTGGATCACAGATATGATGAAACAAAATCCTATTGAATAAAAATACTGATCTCCCATTGCCCTCTCTCCATTGCCCACGCGCTGCTGCTCAAGCCAACCCYATGCCGTGCCAGTCCTTCCCATGGAGACCCCAAATGGGTTCCCCTTGGAAAAGACCTCGGATGTATGCCTGCCTGTTTGGGCAGTTGCCTGCCCTTTTGGGTACCAGTCGGAATCACRTGTGGTGTGGAGGGCTTGCGGGATGCTTCCTTCCGTGCAGGAGCCTGGGGAGCTGCAGATCCACCTTGCCCTCCCAGCAGAGCTKCTGGCCTGGCACTGTCCCCTTGGAGACCCACCTCTACCCTTGTTTTGCTCTTTTCTTGTAGAAGTGAGGATGGCTGTGCTGGTGTGTGCAACAGGCTGAGAGCAGGTATTACGAGAGAAAGTCCCGCTCGGGCTTCTCTCCCATGGAGGCTATAGGGTTTGTTTTTAAGGCATTCTTGCTCTGAATGAACACCTTAATAATGGTAGTCTCCATAACTTTGTAGTGGTGTAGTTCTCTTCCTGAGACTCAAGCACACCTATCCTGGTAAAGGTCCACCCCGAACAGAGTGCATTGCTGCGGTCCTTCATGGGCGATGGTGAAGTAAGGAAGGGAGAAGGAGGGCAAGAGACCAATAAATGTCAGTTTGACTGAAATTCTTGACCTTGAAGTCACTTGAGGCTTGTTAGTATGGTGAGGCGATCTCACCTGCTTTTTTTGGCCCACAGTAATCTTGGCTACCAAGTCTACCCAGCCGTCATGGGAGACCGTTGGTTTGGGGTCCTGATGTCTGGCTAACTGGCAAAGGGAAATGTGATCTTCCAAAGTTGTTTTACATGGATGCTAGACTAATGGGTGGATACAGGCTTCGCTCGGTGGAGAGGAGAAGCCAGCCCATCTCCTGTCCTTCTCATGGAATAATACTCTTTCTGGTTGCCCTCTGGCTAGGGTGCACTAAAATATATTAATATATAAGATGTACGTGTAAATATGTTTCCCAAAGACGGGATGTGCACAGAGTTGTTTGCTGCAGAGCACTCATGCCTGTCTTCCATTTGCATCAGGATGAAGCTACCTGGTTTAATGAGTTTAATTTTCAATGCCATGCAGCAGGTTTATAACTGATGTTTTAGTAATTTATTGAACAGAAGCAGATATATTTCATTGTTCCTTCTACAGCAATGAGCATCACATAGGACTGATTGTTCATTTAGGCTTGACAAGACTTCCTCATCCATTGGGGTTGTCTCTGATTTTTTTCCCTTGCCTTCCTTAATGAAGTAAAACCTCTTAGTTGTCCTGAATTGCAAAGTAGGGAGTCAATGTAGAATTTTGCTCTCTTATTCGCTGTTGCATCATCTCTTGTGTAATAAATTTTAGCACTTACAAAACCAACATGATCACAATGTCTTTAGATGCATGATGTATTTCCCCTTGCATTTGTTGCTGCCATCTAAGAAAGGCAATTTACTGATGAAGTGGACTCCAGGAAAATCTAGGGGATTTGGGACTTCACAGCTAATGGTCAAAACGGTAAAATGCCCTTTAATTGAGCAATCAGTTCACTGTCAGTCATCAGTGGAAGCCACATATTGTTTAGTGTTGGGAAAAGCCTGCATGTTTCAGGATAAACAACCAAAAAGCCCTTGGATGTTGCCTGTGCTATAATTCACGGTTCCCAGTTCAGCTCTAGTCCTGCCAGTGCTCAGGGCGCCAGCAGATGGGCTTTGTCAGATTTAATCGTGGTGGTATAAGGTGTCCCCTCCCCCAGCCTTCCATCTGCTTCTGCTGCTGGAGGTTTCTGTCCCCGTCACCGGCAGCAGAAACGAATGTGTGGCTGCACCTCGGCTACCGTAATTCGCAGGACGTGCTTCAGCCACCGGGCAGGAGGGACTTGCTCTGTTCAGCGCMCCGGAGTGTCAGCCGAATCACGCTGGGGCGGCCCCGCGGCCCCGCTCGGGAGGCAGCCGCCCCTGGCAGGAGCGGGGTGCACCCACCAGCATCTCCAGCTGCCTGGTGCCGTTTGTGCTGCCTGTTGGGGGTGATGTGCGTGCGCCTGGGAGCTTGCCCTCGGGCGACACGAGACGACCTGGCGATGGGGATCCTGTTGGTGATGGGCTYTTTTGATCCTTTTAAAAAATTATGTGTTTCCTTCATGCTCCATAAAGAAAGCAAATGCCTGAATATCCAAAAGGAAGGGGACGGCGGAAATGGACACTTTGCTCCAGGACCCTCAGGTGGGGCAGAAGCCTTGTTGAGGTGGTTTGCCCGTTCTCACTGGTGTACATAGAGTGCTTTAAAATGACTGAAAAGAAGCAGCATGAGTAAAATCAGGATTAAAAGTGAGAATTTAATCTGCTGTGTCCGTGTAACTGCAGTTCTGTTCTGACATTGGTTTGTGACATGCAGAGATGATTGCTGAGGCGATGACCCGAGGYTCGCACCCTCCTAAACCGTAGAAATCTGTCTTAGAAATCTGGATCTAAATGTTGCATCTTGCGCTTATCTCTAATAATATGTTAATTGCTTTAAAAAGTGATATCGAAGTGGTTCTTATTAAATATATGATTTGAGCCTTGCCTCTTGAGTGATTTTAAAAAGATTCACTGCTGATGAGATACAGAGGCAGTCATTCTTCTCTGTTACTTATTTAATAGAAAAGTGCTGCTGTYTTAATGGAACTTCCATTTTAAAAAGAAATGGAAATGAAGGAGAAGTCAAGAGAGATGGGCGATGMAGATTAACCTCCCGTTTCGTCCATCCCTGCCGGCTGCCACTCACCAAGATAACGTGGTTACATTCAAGAAGCTGAAAAGAGACGTTACATGTAAAAAAACATCACTTGCAAATGCGTTCCTGTACCCAGGCCGGGTGTTTCTAAATGTAACCTGGAGCTTGGGGCACTCTTTAGACCTGCTTTCTTACATCCATGTTGTCCTAAAAAACAGGTCRGGCAGTGATGTGGTGTCCCTGTAAGGACAGCGAGGTATGGGTAGGTATATCGCYGTGCAAGAGGGAAGTATATCTGTGGGTGCACCGTATAATAAGGGCAYCGTTGCAGTTCTCCTGATGGGAGCAGCAGCTCTCCCACCGAGCTGAGGACACAGCAAGCTGTTAGCATGAGTCCAGGTAAGTGCAGCCTCCAACTTTGGGCCTGTTTGTGCAGAGCGTGGTAAATAGAACTCCATCATGGAGTGTCCCATTTGCAGCCACAGCTCTCCTGAAGGATGACACAAGATGGAAATGTGTGTTCTTGTTGTGTGCATTTTACACGCTCAAGACGTTCTAAGAGGAAAGGTCTGTGTTAGGAGAATGGTACCATCCGATGTGCTTTAGGCAGATTGAAGTCAACAGTGAGCTCTTTCTCTTTCGAAGCCCATAGCAGGACCTTTGTGCTGCCCAGGGCAGAGAGCCAAACTTTCAGAAAGTTCCCTCTAAACCCTCAAATGAAGTTAAACTTCTGTCATTTTGAGGTGAAAAGTTTAACTTACGGACTCCCAATCGAAAAGCCTCTCTGCTTGATCACTGAGCAATTTGGGCACTCATCCACTGCTAATAGATACAGATTTAAGCACTCCACTATGCAGTGTGAAATTAGGCATTTTGAAGTCCCCGCAGCTCGCGTTTGCGGATGAGAAGCCGTCTTGCATTGGGGTGGGGAGTGGGAAAAGCATGTATGACCATTAGGAATCTCAGCTGGATTTCCAAGGACGTTGGGATGAAGTATTAAGGGCCATTCCCTGTCACTGCCTCACCAACGTAATCTGTAGGTGGTCCTTCAAAYACCAGAAAAACAGATTCAGGGACATAAACCCTTCCAGGCCCAGCAGCCTGGTGCTGGAAAGGTGAGGGGCTGAGCTCTTCTGAAAGGCCAAGGTCTTGTAGGTAGGCTGATCCTGGGTGTTGGGAGGGGGTGGTTCCTGGAATCACTCTTCTTGTAAATCAGAAAATTCCCCAAATTATTAATGGCTTTAAATCTTCCTACAGGCAGGAACCACACAACGCGCTGAAGCCAGTGAAGTTGCTCAGCTCATTCGGGTGCTGGTGGGACTGGGATCTCAGCTGCACCTTTTGCTTAGAAGAAAAGTGACGGCATCCTTCTAGCAACACATTCAAAATAAAATAACAACATAGCAGAAATGACAAGCTTGAAATCCCAGCTCAGCAGTCTCCACTTATCGAGGATATCCTGTTGAGAGCAAGTGGGTTAAGTGTCACATCCCACGGGGATTACTGTGATAAATACCTGCTGATGTGTCAGCTGGGTGCAGCAGCTGGGGCCATCCATGGCTCCTCACCCCGGGGAGGTCTCACCTATGGGCCGAGGTAGGAATTATAGCAGAAAAAAAAGGGTCAATTCCTATTTACAGGACTGCTAGTTTGGGTTACGCATGCAAGCCCCAGCTGAGAATTTGGCCCAAGTGCTTTGGGTCGCACTTGGAGCTGAGATACCTYACGCCAGTTGTGCTCAAGGTAGTGCCATTTATTGGGAAAATAATAACCTAGACAATAGCTCCAGGGTCTCCTAAACTGCTAAATATTTATTTTGAAGGCATGCAGGAATTGCTACCTAGAACAGCCATCCTGATCCTCTCTGTCGAGTGTTGTTCCTCTGACAGAAGGCAAAGTAACAAGAAGAAAGATTGTATAACCTGGAGAGCTTTCCAGAGGAGGAGTTTCTTATTTTATTCCCATCTGGTGGCTCTGAGACGTGATGGGTAATAGCTCTCCAAATGTCTTTCCTGGCTATTGTAATTCTAGGTTTTATTGTTATAGGCAAGTATTTCATAGTTAGGCAAGAACCCGTGCAGGAGCTGATTTCTGATTGTGCTCTTTAGATATCACAGCCAGGAGGAAAATAACAGCAGAGTGGGGACAAGGTGATTTGCTGTGCTGAGATGCAGAATTGGCACCCAGCACTAAACCGGTAACAACTTCTGGCATTTTGAGAGCAGAACAGCTACCACGAGGATCCTTTTAGCTGTGCGAGCTCCCGCTGAGGAGGCTGGGTTATTTCCCACAGTGCTCCTCAGCACTGAAAATGTGCTCGAAGCCTTATCCTGGGAAAACTGTCCCAGGGATGCAGCCTTGCATGGCGGATGGTGCAGAGCTTCCACGTGGGTCATTGGCATGTGCAGGAGCTTCCCGAGGCTGCAGAGATGCTGAGCTGAGGAGAGGTGGGGTGGGTTTGAACTTGGCTGGCTGCTGGATGCCCACCCAGCTGCTCTCTCACTCACCCTCCACAATAGGGCAGGGGGAAAAAATAAGATGAAAAAGCTCTTGGGTTGGGATAAAGGCAGGGAGATCACTCACCAATTACCGTCATGGGCAAAACTTGACTTGACTTCACAATAATTTAATTTATTGTAATTAAAAATGGAGTGGGATGGTGAGAAACAAAAACAAAACTAAAACACGTTCTCCCCAACACCCCCTTTTTTCCAGTCTCAACTTCACTCTGTCATTCCCAACTCTTCTACCTCCTCCCCACTCCCCAGGAGGTGCAGGTGGATGGGGAAGGGGGTTGCAGTCAGTCCATAACACTTCATCTATGTCAATCCTTCCTTACACTTTTCCCCTGCACCATCATGGGGTCCCTCCCATGGGAAAAAGTCCTTCACAAACTGCTCCAGTGTGTGTCCCTCACGGGCCACAGTGCCTGCCAGAAAACCTGCTCCTCCATGGGCTCTCCATGGGCTGCAGCTTCCTTCAGGGCATCTCCACCTGCTCCGGCGTGGGGTTCTCCATGGGCTGCAGTGTGGTATCTGCTCCCCCATGGTTTCCTCCATGGGCTGCAGGGGGACAACCTGCTTCACCACGGTCTTCTCCACCAGTTAGAGAGGAATCTCTGCTCCCACACCTGGAGCACCTCCTCCTCCTTCTTCACCAACCTCAGTATCGGCAGGGCTGTTTCTCTCACATTTTTCTCCTCTCTCTCACATTTTTCTCACTCCTCTCTCCCACAGCTGCTGCGCAGCAATTTTTACATTTTCTTAAATACGTTATCCCAGAGGTGTCACCTCAGCTTTGGCCAGCAGCAGGTCCGTTTTGGAGCTGGCTGGACCCTGAGTTCGACCTTGTTCTGCCCCTTGGCTGCTTGCCCAGGTGGGACCTCATGCAGGTCCTGGAGCAGGGGACAGGACAACTCTGGTTGTGGGAGGGAGGGACGAATTATGATGGAAAGGAGGGTTGCCCCTTGCCGYCGGTGGTTTTGCAATGACTTTGAGCATCCGAGGAGCTGTTATACCTTCGGAGGGGTTTCTATGCACAGAGCTGGCTCCAGGCCAGGCAGTCTAGGACACTGTCGCCCCAGGGTGAGGAGGGAGGCTTGGTGGGRAGGCAGGTGGTGTGGGACCGACCCTTCCAGCCCAAGCCCGGCCGTGGGTCTCTGCCRTGACCTTCTCCCTTTGCCCACCCTCCCCGGGCCCCCCCTCGTCCCGCAGGGCTGCGCTGGGAGCGGGGAGGGCAGCACAGCAGCAGCGTCTGCCCCGGCGTTGCCCTCCCACGCTGCCCCCACGCTCCGCTTTGCCCCTCAGCTCCAGTGTCACCTCACCGGTACCTTCACTCCCTTCAAGTTTTCCACTTTGGTGCTGTTTTTGTTCCACTTTCCCTTTGTCKTTAGTGCTGTCTTGTCTTAGATTTTGTGTCTGGGGCTGCCTTACATTCCCCTCTTTGTTCTCTGCATGAGTTTGCTCCATCTCTGTCCTCTCTCATTTCTTTATTCTCCACGTGTCTTCTTTTGTTTGCTCTCTCTTTCCTTTGCTATTTCTTTTGATTGCTTATTTCCACTACCGATTTTTTCACTCTTTCTTATTCTTTCCTGTTTCATCTCTCTTCTTTTTTTCTCTTGCTTTGTTTTCCCCATATTCTTGTTCCCTCTCCTAGTCGTTTTGCTCTTTGTACATCATTGTTTTGCTGTTTAGATTCCCCATCTACCGCTTTCCTCTCGGAGTTTGCATTTTGAGTTGGAAACCAGTCTGTGTTTCTTTCTTTAAATTTTAATCATAGTGCCTATAATCCAAATCCTTTTTTTTTTTTTTTCTTTTTATTGCTAATAAATAGACATCGGCTTGTTATAGCAGCTGGTACCCATCCTGCCTCTGCCAGCGCCGCAGTGCTTTGACACAGGCTGGGTGGTGGTGATCGCATGGCCAAAGCCATGGCTTTTTCCAGACTCTCAGACCTCCCTGCCATGAAAAGGTGCAGGCAATGGGTAGATCCTGCTTTCAAGCAGCAGAAAGCCATGGTGTTTGGGGACATGTCTCTCTGAGGTGGTGGGGTGAGCCTGTGGTCCTTCATTGAGAGGGCCCAGATCACTCATGCAGAGGGAGGGTGAAAGGGATTAGGGTAGATGTGAGGATGTCAGGGTCTCAGGAACCTGGCTTTGCTGTGAGCCGAGATTGTCTTTTTTTCTAATAAGGAAAAAAACCCAAAATACTCTACCAGTCTTTATGCTACCCCAGCTGAGCTGAAGAAATGCCCAGAGCCTCCTGTCCAGATGCCCCATAGTGAGTCAGTGGTGGGACCATGTGGAACTTCCAGGGGAAAAGCCAGGAGCTGCAGGGGGTGGAGGAAATAAAGAAAGGAAGGCGGGAGACATTAGGGCCAGATTTGGTGAGAGGGGGCAGATACCTGGGCTGCTTGCTCCAGGGTTGGGCCTCTCTTTGGCCATGAGGAAGGTGCCCGACCCAGGCCGGGGCCCCAGGGAGGGCCAGCCCTGCCATGCCCAGCACCTGCACGTGGGTCACCCCCAGCCCCAGCGCACGTGGGGCCAGGCCGGGAGGCACCGAGCAGCTTCTCCGTCCCTCAGGATGGCCGTACCCAGGCCCCTTCCTGGCAGATGTTCATCCATCTGGTCCTGAACAGCCRCTGATGGTTCATCAGTGCTTCCTCAGGCATCACCACGCTCACTGTCAGAAACATTGTTCACATGCCTAAGATGAATTTTCCTGCTTGAATGGCAAGCCTGAGCCTTTCTGCTTTCCCCAGCCCTGACAGGGAGGTCGGATGGATTTTTTTCCTTCTGTTCCTATTCCCTGTGTCCTGTTTCTTCTGGTCCAGAAAAAAGTAAGCTGCAGCTCTTTCATGCTTCCTAGCCCAAAAGAGGCAGCTCCCTCTCGCTCATCCATGACTGCTGGAGCCAGAAATTGCTCCATGCTTGCTGCAGACAGGCTTCACCTATCCCAAACTCTCAATGGGAGGTGAGAGCAAGGGACCATCCAGCTGCTGAGCATGAGACCCACTGGCCTGGGACTGCCAGGTGAAAGCCTTGGCCCCAATATAAATCATAAACCCAATTAATTATAAGCAATCTAAAGGGCAAGGTCAACGGTCTCACATTTACTTTCCCACTAGGATAATTTAGTTGACCTCCTCTGTTTAAGTGTAACAGCTCCTGCTGAGCTGCTTTGTTGCAGTTGATAGCGAGATAATTATAATCCCATCAGTGGTTAAACTGTTTCAATAGGCAAAAGACACACTCTTCAGGCCTTTGATGGATATCTAACAGCTCCCAGAGATTTGATATTAATCAGCTGCTATCTCTTGACTGCTGGGAGGCAAGCGATCACTGACAATAGCAGGCAAGGGAAAACATGATTTTTTTGAGATGCACATTTAAAAAAAAATAATGCTTTGCAAGGAGTGTGCTCGCGGGCTGAATGCCGGAGCTGGCTGTTAACTGTTCCTGCTTGCTTTGCTACAGAAGCGGCCTCGGAGCTAGAAATCTTGCTCCCAGACATCGATGATCCCGGTTAGCACCAATTTCCTTTTACCGCAGGTGAAGGGATGTGAAAGAGAGTGTCCACCCATTGTAATCAGAGGAGGGGGGACTTTGTTGTTAGTCTGCCATGAATTATTTAACAGTTGGAGTTGTAAGGTGAGGAGTGAAAAAAGCCAGTTAAAATGTTACTTAATATTTGATTGCATACAAAATGAAGGCCCCATAGTATTTGAATTCCTGGGAAAAGGTGGCAGCTAAAATGTATTTATTAGTCAAGCCTTTAAACCAGAGTCCTTAAAACCTTAAAATCAAACACTGCTTTTCATGTTTTAATGAATGATTTCCCCCATACTGCAAATTTGTGCGTGAAATTACCAAAAGTAATAAGCGCATCCATTTCTCTACAATTTTGCTATTAAACTGCAATGAGACAGACAATCCAGTCAATAATACTAATACTATTCTTCACAAGAAGTCAGCCATGCCGAGGGCCTTTGAGCACGAAACTCTTCCTGCTCCCATCCTGCGGGCCAGGGACATGGTTTTACCCTGAATGCTTGGGATCCGAACCTATGTAATTGCATCCTATAATATGTCTTGTTCAAAGACTGGACTCCTATGAGACTCTGAAGAGCTAAACAGCACAGAAAAAGTGTAATTGTTTTCCAAGGAGGGTTTTGTTGGTTTTTTTTATTTTTAATCTGGTTAGGAGTGCACACAGTTCTGTTGATTTTTGCTTTAATTATTGTTATTTGTGTGTAAACATACAGAGATTGTTGTAACCATTGGCCTGGAAAACTACCTAGGAGGTATTTGCTCCTCGCGGCAGTGTTTAAYGTTTCATGACTGTTATTTTGCAGCTTCGCTGTATGCAACATGCTCCAGCCGTTCATTACAAGAGACCCCGCGTGCCCCAACAACGTGGGTGTCCCCGTGCTGGGAGCTGCGCGAAACACGGCGAAGGAGACGGCTGAAACACCTGAGACAGAGGACGGAGGCAGGGAAGAGTATCTGGGCATGGTCCTAGGGCAGGGCAGAGCTGTTTCTGCTCTGAGGCTGAGGAGAAGACTGCGGGCAACGCGCCTGCCTGTGCCCCTGCCTGTCCCGGGGGCCGATGCCCATCCCAAGAGCCAGAGAGGAGGCAGAGTACTTTATTTATTCGCTAGATTCGGRTTTCTCTCCCTTGCTCTGCCATCTCCTTGAGCCAGCGGGCTCTCTAAATATCACAGAGCAGCTGGTCTGAGGTGCTTCATGYTTCAGCTGCGGTCTTCATCTATGCCAACCTCTCACGTGGGCAAGCAGCGCAGGGTGCTGTTGACTCCTGGCTTTGCTGGAAAGCCACTCCCTGTCCCCTCTGCAGCGAGGCTCACGTGGGACCTCCACCAGTGCCCSTCGTCCGTGTGCTGCAGCAGCGCTGGCAGCTGCCTCGTAGCTGTTCCCCTTTCCCAGGCGGCCCCGGGAAGGTGCTGGTGCTCAGGGCTTGCCCGGAGGCCACTCCTTGCCCACGGGGCTGGTGCCACCCAAGTGGGGGTCTTCCCCCCCGCGTCCCAGGGCAGTGCTCAGGGCAGAGCCCTCTGYCCCTCCTGCGCGCTCACATCTCCCTTGAAGGGAAACATGCTGTGGTGCATGCATGTTAAAAAAAATTAATAAAAATAATTTAAAAAAATCCCCCAAGCAAGTTGGAAATCACAAGTGCAAGAGTACCTTGGTGAGGTAAAAAGGATGGGTCCTCGCTGKGGAGCCGAGTCCCTGATGGGTGCTGCACCGTCAGCCGGAGCAGTGGCAGCAGCCGCACGCCAGCAGCGTGGGGTGGCCCATGGCGGGGTGCTGCCCCGTGCCCCAGTGCCCCGTGTGGGGTGTGAGGCCTCGGGAGGAGAAGGAAAGTCACGTCAGGTGTGAGAGGGCAACACCGGCAAAGTGTGGTGGGTTTGGTACCCGGGCTGGGTAGCAGCAGGAGGTGTCCRGCCGGTCCCCGCGTGCAGCCCGGTGGGGTGATGCTCTCCTGCAGCGTGTCTGAACCCCGCGGGGCTCATGCAATGAAATGTTACCCACATGGAGGGTCAAGCTGTGGGTCGATATTTAGAATGCGAGGTTTTCTGCTTCCTTTAAAGCCCCACATCGCAGCGGAGCGGCTGTGCCTGCGGGGGCTGAGGGGCGGCGGGAGGGAACCCTGTCCTGCGTGGGCTCTGCTGAGCCAGGGACCAGCGACACGGAGTGGAAAGCTGCTTCCCCAGTGCCACCTTGTGCCTAAAACCCAAACAGCCCGGCAGTTTTGCAGGATTAAAAAGCACAGGGTGATGGCAAGGCTGTGAGCAGGCCAGGACTGGCCTATGGGGCTAGCAAATCCCAAATGGGGGCAAAAAATGGCTTTTGAATAGTGCTCTGAAAGGGAGAACCCTGGGAGCGGTGGCCTGGTGACTGCATGACTTTATGTGAAGCTTTAACCAGGAAAGTTGAGCCTTGCCTTAACAAAAGACGTAGTTAAAAATGGTTTTTATTTGCCCAGCTGGAGAGAGTACACAGGCCGAGGATTCCTGCCCAGCTGGCACCGTCAGGGCACGGCTCCTTGCCAGCAGTTAGCCCCTCGGTAAATGCGGCAATAAATAGGAAGGAGGGTTTTAAGCTCGGTGCGCCTCGTGTGCCTGAGAGGTGCTTTCCTTGACAGGGAGGCCTCTCATGGGGATGCTCTCCTGGTGTCAGCCACACGTCCCTGGTTTGCCGTGTACAGAAGCCAGATGCTGAGCAYGGGAGAGTGTCAAGTGGTGCAGGGGACAGTCCGATATCCTCCGTGTGTGTGYGTGTGTTTTTTAACCCTGACCCTTAACCACAGCAAGTGTCCTGGCCATCAGTCTATCAAACCAGGGAATTACACCTTCAGGCGAAGAGGACAGCTGATCTTTTGAAAGGCCCGAGGGAGAGGGAAGAGCAACGGAGCTGTGCTGCCTTAGGCTGGCACTGCTGGAAGTACTGGGTGGAAACACGGAGCTGCAGAGTCAAACCTCACCTTCAAACGCGACTCTGCCCGCTTGACCCAGAAAACCTTCTCGATATTTGTTGTGGGTTAATGCCAGTGGGCAGCTAAGCCCCACGCAGCCGCTTGCTCGCTCCCCCCTGCAGCCGTGTCCCCTTACCCCAGCCCTCTCGCTGCGGGGCAGCGTGGGAGGCAGAGGTGGCCCTGATGCTGTGCAAGCATCAACACTGGCAACTGCCGGGTCTGGAGAGGTCTTGGACTTTTCCAACAGGGAAATCATGTGAGCCTAATAAACCCCATCTAAACTACTTGGCAAACCATCAGGGGCAACGTCAGAGCTATTAGAGGCATCTCTGCACATTGCAAGCAACAGGATGGTCTTAAAAAATGGGGGGAAGAAAACACAGGAGTAGAAACAAGGAGAAAAATTAAGAATTATAAATCTGCCACTTCAACAGTAGCATYTGGGGCAAAAGGCTTGGATTACAGGAACTCTCCATCTCTAAAACACTGAGAAGAACAGATCATGTCATATGGCATTAGAACAAATCATAGCAAAAGAAATACATTTCCTCTGCTGACAAGGCAGCGGGAGAGTGCCGAGTCCCCGTTCACCGGGGGGGGCCGGGTGGTGATGGGGACCGGCCGAAGGACGGGGTCTCCTGTGGGTGGGSTCTGCTCTGCCTCCCCCCCAAAGGAAAGCCCAGTTCCCTGGGAGCAGAGTTGTCCCAAAGCGCCTCTGGCAGAGGCACTGCTAGCGATCAACAGCAGGTTAATTATTCAGACACTTGGAGACAACAAAGAGAGAGAMTGGTAGTTTAATATTTTAAAAAGGAGGTATAGATCACCTGGATTTCCATCTGAGAGCTATTGTTAGATTAAGAGTGGTATGTAATTGTAGCTTTACATTAAAAAGCTTTGACATGGGAGGGATCTTCTAGCTGCTCGGAGGAGAGAGATGGACTTGCACGGGCTGGTGCAGAGGTGGCTTTGCCTTCAGCAGYGCTGCCCTGTGCTCAGGCACTGTGCTGGGGCCTCTCTGGTGTGGGCCACTTGTGACAGGGTGGACTGTAACAGGAGCACGGGCATGTGAAACAGCCAACCTAAGCATGCCCTGAGCTCTTTGAGATGCTCAGCAGAAGCATCCATTGAGAAAAAAAAAAAAAGCCTTTGAACATTACACTGTATTTTTTTCATACTAAGAGCAAAGCCCTTGTAGATAAGCAAGGCAACAGCACAGCAAATGGACTGTCTTCTCCACTGGCTTCCCAGCTGCATTCACCTTTGGGTGGGTCTTTGTGGTCTCCTTCATTAGCATATCTTGTAAAGAACAAGGCTGAGCCTGGGGGTTGGGGCCTGGGACCCAAACTGAGCATCTGCGTGCTGTAGGGCATCTTTCCAAGCAGAGCTGATCTTGCCAGCTGACTGGAGAGGACRTCAAAATCTTGAAAGAGACTAAATCACCCATTGTTCCTTAGCAACCCACAGGCATTTTGCAGAGAAACAATCTAGCTTGAGCTATTTTGGCTTTCCCTTCTTTGGTTTCCCTACCTTTGGGCCAGCATAGTCATAAAACAGGTAATCCAATGATGAGATCCACAAGTCAGCAGAGCAACATCCCTCTTCCCTCCTGGGTGCCTGTGGTGGACACAGCAATCTGCCTTATTTGAGGTCTCAGTCCTGGTCTCATCCCCAACACAACATTTGCCTTCATCCTCAAGAGCTGATGCCTGCAGTTGAGCTGTAGGAGCGGTGACAGACAGACTGCGTGKGGTGGGACACCCCTTGCTCTGTACRTCGAGCAACTCAGGTCTTTGYCATCTGAGTTTTTTCCAACTGAAAAAAGCCCCAAATTAATTAGCCAGCAAAGACAGTGYCAGGGGGCTGGAGGGCTGAAACACCAACATGGAGCACAGTGAAGCCTGACTGCGCATACRCAGGCTGGCATCGCTCCTCCAGGCACGGTCCTGCAAGGAAGCGACCGATGAGTGAAGCTGCAGAGCCCCATTCCCAGGGCTCCTCYGGGGTGGAGACAACTGGCCTGGCACCACTGCGGGGGGTTATGTAGTTTCTGCTGTAAAATCAGGAGTCATTCACTGTACCCCTACAAAAGCTGCAGGGACCTTACCTAGCACAGCTRTTTGTTTGCAGTATTTTCAAGAGGAGGGTTAGTTACTCCTGTCTGGGAGCATCTTGTCTCCTCCGTTTTTTGTTTCTAAAGTTTCTTTAGAGAAGCTATGGAGCCTGCCAGACTGGACTGCCCAGTCCTTTCTCACTCTTCTCAAATAAATACATTTTTACTTTCCACCACAAGAGGTCCCCAGGATCCTAAGGCAAAAAAAAAAAAAAGGGAAAATACATCTAGGAGCAAGGTTTGAAAGCATCGGTGCTAAACCAGTGGTGGGGAGGAAACCTTGCTCTCTCTCTCCCAGACATGAGACTTCCAACACATCTCTTGCTGTTTGGGTTTGGATCCTTGGGATGAGATTTCAAACTTTCCCAGCAGATGTGGGAGCTGATTGGAGAGCCGAGGTGCTCCCAGCAGGGTCTGGGAGCTTCTGCTTCAAGGGAAGAACCAAACTGTGGGAAAACTAAGTTTTTCAGCAATGGGATGCACCAAGGCAACACASTAGAAGGGCTGGCAGCTGTGACAAGGTTGTTGCCTCCTCAGCAGCCGTGGTCTCTTCAGTGGCTGCGATCAAGTGTCCAAATTTCAGCTTTTCTCCCCTTCCCCAGCTCAGGGGAGCTTATTCTTATCAYGCAGCCCTGTTATGAGGCTAAATACATTTCCGTTAGCATGTGTCGTGATCTTTTCATGGGGAGTGAAGAATGGCGTTAACTGTGGAAGCAAAACCCAGGATGTTTTGAGGCTTTATGAGTAGTACAGGCTTGCTCGTCCTCCTCCCTCTATGCCTCACGGCAAACAAAGCTCTGTTTAAACATATTTCAGTGCAGAAGTGAATAAAGGTCAAYTACAGGACTGCTAAGGTTACAACAGAAGCTGTTACTGGAGTAGATTTAGGGGCAAACCCGGCTGCCAGGTAGACAGCAGCCCAAGTTATTTAGCACAGGCTGCCAAGAGAGTCCCCGTGCCCTTGCAGCATGGTCTCATTTCCCCCGTGTATGGCGTGGAAGTGGGCAGCAAAGACAGAACCAGTTAATTTGCTGTGCGCTTTGGAGATTTGGTTTGAAGGCAGATAAATGGCTCATGCAATTTAATGTTGCAAATGATGTGAGGCTGGAGACCACAGAAAGTCAGACTACAGTAAAAGGAAGCCYGGCTTCAGATTGCAGCGTTAAATGAACAGCGGCAGCAAAGAGCGCACAAGGGCAGTGGGTTACTGCAGGGGCTGCGCCTTCCAACTCCCCTCCAAAATGCTGCGAGCAAAACTGTGCTGGTTATTTCAGAGACCGGCTGTGAGCATCTCCTGGTGAACCAGCAGCTCCCAGCTCCTCTCGCCCGTGGCGACAGGGGTGCAGGGAGGAGGGTTAGCCCTTCTCCGGTGTCGGACATGGTCTTGCTCCTGCATCCTCCGTGGCTCTTTTATCTCCACTGTTTCCCAGCTGGTGCTGTTGGGATTTTTGCTGGTGGCCATAATACAATGCACTCATGCGCTGGTGCTTGTCTGGCTCTARTGCTTCCTCTTCCATTTCATCTGCTTATAGCATAAAAGGTGTAATGCTTTCTTGTTTTACCCGTTTGGCCTGGCTTTCGCTGTGCGGTCGCCCTCCCCTGCCGCATGGTGCGGCTCTGGTGGCAGCTCTGGGCACGCAGGCACACACCACATAGTGCCGTCCCTCGCCTGCGCTGCAGACCTCCCTTGGCCTTTGCATGGCCAAGTCAGTTGTTAAAAATCTGTTTTGTTCAGCCTGGCCTGGTTTTCCATGTGTTTCCAAGCATGTCCGTCTTTCCAGAAAAGAGGGGAAAATGTTTGTCTTCTCTCCCCACACACCAACTTTGCCTTGGACATCCTCATAGTGTGGAGGGACCATGGGAGCTGGTTACCCCCAGCCCTTCCCTGGCAGGAGCACAGGCTCTCTCATCCTTCTCCCCTAGACCAGAGGGATACTGACAGTGAGAGGAGTACAAGTCCTGAGCTTTCTTTTTAATAAAACACTTTGGTGTTACTCAAAGGCTCATCGCAGGATGTCAGTATGAATTTCTCTGTGGTTGTGATTGGTTTGAGCTCATCAGCAGGCAAAAGTGAAACAATCTTTCCTTTTAAATGTTAGTGGAGACCTTTCTCGTTCTTATCCTGCAGGCAGACTTGGTGATGTGTGATTTATTCCTCTTGCTCTTTCTGCAGTGCTGTCTGAATGCTGTACATGTATACGTGTGTATATATATATATATATGAGTACTGTATATTTTATATTCCTGTACCTAGTCATACTCTCTGGTCTCTGTGCATACYTTACTTTCAGATCTGAATACTCAAGACCCATAGACACCTCTAAACTCCTACCGAAGTCCATGTTACAGAGMTGGCTAGTAAACTATCTGGTCTGGGTGGAGGGCCAAGTCCCAGGGGACCGCTCTCATGCTGAGATGACGATTCATGTTATATTGGATCACCAGGGCACTAGACACCTCTGTTGTGGRCAAAACCAAGGACCCCAACCCAGGGCTCTGCAGGTCAGTGTGTTGGGTCTTCTGACAGTCTTGTGTTCATTGTGTGGTGATGCACGTGGAGATGATGGACATGTGTCTAATTAGACCATGTCTGTACTTAGTAGAGTGGAGGAAGAGAACAGGAACCTGGCAGAGGTTGGRTTCAGGCTGATGCACTAACCCAGGGCACTCGGGCAGCCTGTGAGAGGGAAGTGGCTGGGCTAGACCCAACAGATCTTGTGTGAAAACACGGTGCATGGTTCTCATAAAGAAATTAATGTGGATTCTTCCTAAAAGACTGTCAGGAGGGTGCATGTGAGGAGCTCTGGCCAGGACAGCTTCAGACAGGCTGTGATCAAATCAAGAGAAATACTGGGACTGGAGTTGGGGCAGGGAGAAGTACTTATAGGGTGCCAGCTAATGGAAGGGCAGTGCTTGTGTGGAGACTTTCACTAGTGTGGTCAGGCACTGAAGAGCTCTGCGTTGCCTGGACTCAGGTGGCTGGTGAGGAGGACGCAGTCGTGGGAATCAAGGACAATGTCACCAGGGGAGTTTTTGGGAAGGGAGTTGAGGTGCTGGAGCGTGTCCAGAGAAGGGCGATGAGGCTGGTGAAGGGTCTAGAGAACAGGTCTTATGAGGAGCGGCTGRGGSAGCTGGGGTTGTTTAGCCTGGAGAAGAGGAGGCTGAGGGGAGACCTTATCGCTCTCTGCAACTACCTGAAAGGAGGCTGTAGAGAGACGGGTGCTGGTCTCTTCTCCCGAGTAACAAGTGATAGGACGAGAGGAAATGGCCTCAAGTTGCGCCAGGGGAGGTTTAGATTGGATATTAGGAAAAATTTYTTCACTGAAAGGGTAGTCAGGCATTGGAACAGGCTGCCCAGGGAAGTGGTGGAGTCACCATCCCTGGAGGTGTTCAAAAAACGTGTGGATGAGGTGCTTCGGGACATKGTTTAGTGGGCATGGGTACTGGGTTGATGGTTGGACTCGATGATCTTAGAGGCCTTTTCCAACCTTAATGATTCTATGATTCTATGATTCTATGATACTACCTGGGGCCAGGCACCAGATCATGGCTATGGGAATGCAGTTGGTAAGCACACACAGGATCCTCCTTTTTCCCATCCCACTGCCCCATAAGTATGTACCCAGGTGTGTCCCAGGGAAAGGAACCAGGACAATATAAAATAATACTCTCCTGGCCCACTCATTCTAAAGCTGCTTGCATTATTTACTTTGGTGGGGTTAGGTTGTTGGTATAAGCCCTCAACTGTAGCTAGACAAAAGCGCAAATGAATTTGCGGGAAGAAACTGTGAACTCTGTCATTCCTTTCAAGGCTGCATTTCTCAAGCTCTTGAAGTGAAATTACACTTGACTAAATCAATGATCTTAAAGTTGGAGCCTGTCTGCAAGAAAAAGGTAGTTTAAAAGGAGAAAAGAGGGTTTAGCTCAATAGGAGTTACCCATGGAAATAAAAACACTSAAGCTCTTGCTGGGATCTGGCTGTGACGTGTGGTGCCAAAGGCTTCCAAACATCATCTGTGAAAGAGCTCAACACATCACCAAATATACTCCACTTCCCCTYTGTCCCCGCCCAAGATACCAACTCTCCAACGTCTTTGCTCTCTCATTTTRACGAGGTATCAGATGTTCAAGAAATATTTGGGCTTTGTTATCAGATGAGCAGCTCTTCCTTTCTGCTTCATACGGAAGACAAGAAGAGCCTGTCTGGCTTCGACCCTGACTCACTTCCAAGGACAATTCTTCTCTTAGATGTGGCCTTTGTGAATTGCAGAGAATGATTTTCACRGTAGTCTCCTGATTTCTTTTTAGTTAAGCAGACCTTATTCTCCATGCTGACTCTGGGAAGGTGGGCAAGTTTCCAGTGCACCCAGTGGCTATTCTCACAAGAGAAGGCTTGCAAGGTCCCCTAGAGAAATGGTTTTCCCTTCTTCTTCCCACCCCATACCCTAGAAAATATACCATGCTTCATGGAGGAGGGGGATGAATTTCATCCTTTAGCAGCTGAGCCAGCATAATGCACAGACTGCTGACAAGTCCTTGCGCACAAATAGTATTTATTCATCACTGAAGAGAGGTACTGCATGGGAAGTCTCCTCCTACAAGAGGGTGAACGATCTCTGAGCCCACGCAGTTGTCTGAGCTGCTTCGTTGCAAGACATTGCAGGATCTGGCGCTGGAAACGTGCAAGCTCTGCAGCAGCCCTTGTGAGGATTTGGCTGTTGAATTTGCTCAAACTCCTGCTGAAGGCAATGGCAGTTGTGCTAGAAAAACATGGGTTCAAATAAATGTYGGCCCAGAGCTCACGTTGACAAGCTGCGTGACTGATGCAGTAGCAGAGGACTCCTAGCAGGAAGCGTGTGGGCATTAATGTCAGGCTGAAAGCAAGTACGGCTCCGGCATGGATGGAGGAAAGGGGGATGCGAGAGGTACCAATGCTTGCGTCATCTCTTCTAACTATAGATGCTTAGCAGGGTGTCTGAGTACAGGATCCGGTGAAGGGACTCTCTGATGACACTTCCCCAGAGTCCTACAGTAAATTCTACAAAAATCCTTTTTGAAGGAGATCTCTCCAGAAAGCCCTGGAGCAAGCAGTGTTTCTCACATTAATACAGGGGAAAAAGCTAATGAAGATTAATGTTGTCAGGGTGTGAGGGGAATGTGGAGGGGAGTTTCCTTTTAGATGGTTAGATATAGACTTTCTCTTGGCATTTAGAACTGTACATTTCTTTTTCTTTGGCCATATTCTTTAACTACAACTGTATATGAGTTCTGCAGGCAGCTCTGCGTGTCGATCTGCTCTTASAGCTCTCTAAAATGAAGCCTCACCAAGCCCGTTCAGCCCATTCAGCACATCACCAGGTTGTATCCTGAATGGATTAAAAAAAAATCACACAAATAGGCGGGAGCTGGGGCTGCTGAAGGGCACTCACGTATCTTCTCTTTCAGGGTTTTTCATTTCTTTTTTGGTGTAAGTTAGGAATAAAGAGATGTTTCTTTTCCTGCTTAGCAACTTCCCCTCCACCTTGTAATAAGGTAACAGAATGGGAAGAGGGGATTTCTGTGCTCTTGGTCATGTGGGGAAATGATGAAACCCTAACTTTCTTCCTCTGGCCCCCAGAACAGGAACTGGTGCTGCAAAATCTTTTGCATCCCTCGAGCCCAAAAGCACTGCTGTGCTGTAAGATTAGAAAGCGTTGTGATCCCTCCCAAAATGCCTGTTGGTCACAGCCAGGTGTGAGCGAGAGAAAGTGTGGCTCACACACAGAGAGCTTTCCCAAATGTCCTCAGCTGCATCCTTTGCATCCTTCCTCTCTCTGGGGACATSTCTTACCCAGACCTGACCCAGACCCATCCCCTTCAGGGGGCTTTACAAACATCAGCTTRGCTGGGTCTGACGCTTGGAGCTGGGTGGAGCTGCGGAGGTGTCTCTGTTGCTGCACCCYGATTGATGGGACTCGCATGGTCAGTTGTGACTTCTGTCCCCACTGCATGCAAGAGCCAAGCTGCCTTTCAGCAAAAAACACGGGCAGGGCAGCTCTTTGGGTGACGTCCCCTGTGCCCAGCTCCAACGAGCTTTCCATGACTGTGCTTTGGGTCTATTTAAACTCACCCACTGATTCCTCTGATTACTTCTTGATGCAGAGAGGAGATATAATAACAAAGGATTAACCAAAAGGTGTTTGCAACTGTCTCTGTTCAAAGACTTGCATTACAAACTAAAAATCTGTGCCAGCAAAATAGCTCTGCCTTCTCTTACAGATTGTCCTTTGGTGGCAGAGCTTGGCAGAAATGGCAGGAACACAGGAGAATCTGCTTTTTATCTGATTTGGCTTGTTTTATGCAGCTCAGTCCCCTGCAAGAGCTTTAGATAACATTGAGGTCCTAAGGAGCAGTGTTAGCAATGTACCCATTGCCATGTCAYTGGGTAAAGTCCCTCTATGCCAAGTGCTCTGGATCAGTCACCTTGTCCTTTCCCTGGCATCTAGACAGTCTCCTGGGCTTAAAAAGATACAGGGTTGTGAGTCTAAAGCAGAAACTGTAGGTTCTTTCTTATCTTTGAGTATGGCAACTCTTTAGACAGTTTCTAGCAGTAAAAATGCAAGTGTTTCAGATGGTTTTAATCAGTACTTTTTATAGTTTAAAGAATTGCTTTAAAAGGCAGCCAGGGACATGGCTTAGCCTATGTAAACATTAATATTCTTCTAAATTGATCCTCATTAATTCACTGTGGACAAATCTTAATTCAGTGTTATGTTATTTGTGCTGAGTTATTAGGTAGAGCATTGTGCATTTTAGCGGCACTATCAAGTTGTGCAGTAGCTAGGCATACGTTGCGATATTTACTTTCCCCCTTCAAAAGGCATGTCCACCCTTTCCTTTCCCCTTCCCCTTCTCAGGGGTTTTCCTTGGGTTCAGGGCACCCCGATTCACCTACTCTGGGTACTRTCACCAGCCCTCATGCTTTCCACTTGCTTATCTTCAATGTATGTCACAGCAAGACCAAACTGAACCCTTGCTCAAGCTGGAAAGTCAGCTCCCRTGGGCTGGAGGAGGTGCTGGCCACCCCTGAGCATGGTGGTTTCATTGCCATGGATGCCATCATTAGGAAGAAAACTCTGCACTCAGCTGCTGAGATGTAGGAGGCACTTAGAGTAAGGTGTTTTTGTTCTTAGACCCTACAGATCTCTGGTCATCCCTGGTGGGTGCTGGGACCTGAGCAGAGCTGAGCCTTGTGGGCAGCAGCGCTCAGTTTGCTTGCAGCCAACAGGCGTCCTTGGAGCAGTGAAGAGTGCCAGCCTGCCGAAACAGAGGAGAGCSTGAGGAAGAGTCGAGTGCCGAAGCTTTGGTGGTGGTTGTTAAGCAAAAGAGAAGATTTGCATTGGATTCCTGGAGGAAAGCACACTGACAGCCCTGCAGAACTTCTAAATTAATTCTGGCAGGGAGTGAAGCGATGCTGTAGCAGAGGCYTTGCTATGGAGAAGGCCTGTCAAGGTCTGTGGGGTTTCTTCCAGCTGTGGTCTCCTGCAGGACTGAGACAGCTCTTCCGTGRTGGAGGGCAGCACTGAATGACCTAGAAAAGCTGAGTTTATCCTGCATCCTAAAGCAGCAACCTGTTACGATCACAGTACTTCATACAAAGAAAGAATGCCAATAATTGGCTCTTTGGAGAACAGGGTGGATATAAAGGGCATGAAGAAGATGTTTTTGCACAAAGCTGCCATTTCTTACTGCTGCAACAAGAGAAGAGCGCAGCTACACCAGAAACTGTGTGTGCTCTGGGATGTCATATAGCCTCCGTGCGTGCTCCCATCATTTGAGCAGTGACTGGTACCTGCTCACTTCAGAGATCGTGAGTGCAGTTTCAGTTGCTCTTTTCTTGCTCCAGCATGGACATTTTCCGAACCAGAAGAGTAAAGGATGCAGCCAGTCATCATTTCTGAGAAACCAGCTACAAGGTTTATAATAAAAGCTCACAGATATCTGGGTTTGAGCCGAAGCTATCTTCTGTTGTCAGTATGATATCTGCCTACGCAAAGGTCTGTTTTTCCATGTGCAGCATAGTTGGTGGTGGAATTGAAAGCACTCATCCGTTGCATGTRGCGCCTTGACTCTTGATAGACCTGCAAAGAAAGAGTTTACACTTTGCACACAGATTATTGTCAAGAAGTGCAGATGTGAGTACAGTGAACTYGCTGCCGAAAATAGCCTGGCTCTCCTGACTGGCATACGAGTGTGAGTCTCGCAGGGCTTCGTGCAGTGGCAGTGCGCGTCTGCCCATCTTCTTTTACCACTAGATGTCATAAACTGKTTTTTTATCTTCATTTTCAGAAGCTGCTTTCAGTGTGTGAGACATMACTTGATGGAGACAGTCACACTGATAAGTTGAACAAGCTTCCCYTTTGGGGTTTTGGGTGGTTTGGGTTTTTTTTTTTAACTCTGCCTAAGACTGGAATAAGACATGCGATACGTTTTTTTTAACATCTCACACATGTGCCAGAACATTATTTCTTCCATGCTGCAAACAACACACTACAGCATGTTTGCTGTAATCTCAAAGCTCATTTGGGGTTTGATTTGCATTTTTAACTTTAAACTGCTTCAGCGTCCTTCCTAAAAGCAGTGATAACTTTAACATAGCCCTGTTTGCTGAGCAAGAAAAGGTGACAATTTTAGCTTTTCTTAGTTCAAGTCCAGCTCAGAGCTTGCTGTGTATCCACTCTGTGGTGAGTCTGGGAGGTTACAAACAAAACAAAACAAAACAAAACAAAACAAAACAAAACAAAGCAAAACAAAACAAAACAAAACAAACCCAACCCAACCCAACCCAACCCAACCCTCCTCTGGAGGCTGATTAATGTGTTTTGCCAAGAGGGGATGCCTCTTAACAGGGGAACTGGGAAGTGTCCCAACGTGTACCAACCTTTCTGGAGCTAGAGGAGTTGCACTTAACAACCAGGACAAACCAGCAATTTTTCACACTTTACCCTAGCTTTATTTGAAGACAGGCATTGTAAAATCCCTGCTCTGAACTGTGCAGCCATGTCAGGCACAGAGGATAGACAAGACTACGCTTGTGTGGTGTCAGATCCCTGGCTGCTCTCTGATTGCCCCAAGAGATCTCAAGACACCTTCCTGATGGCAACACACACATTTGTGTGTGAGGTGAGCTTTGCTTCGGGAGGTGTTAACATGGCCTGTGAGCATGCAGAGAGTAAGCTGCACACTTGGGAGAGATCAGACGTTCCTGCAGACCCAATTAAGGATCCAATGCAAATGCTGAGCTAAAAAAGTGCTAGAAAACCCACTCCGTCTCTTCCCTTTCATCTGTGTTTCTTTGGTGCTTACTTCATAGCTGTTTTGTTTCCCTAAGTAAAAAGAACTGGAGAATATCATAGGGGAAAAAGAAAAGGCAAACAAAGCTGTGCTACTTCTTCAGAGCAAACAGTTTGCAAGAATCTGAAACACAACCTTGTTTCTTCCAAAAATGTCCATCTTGCAACCAGCTGCTCAGCAAGCACTGGAAAGCATTTAGAAATGTCTTGACAACCTCAAGATCAGGCTTGCTTTCTTCACCCTACACAACTTCAGGGAGAGGCTGGGCATATGGCCTCCTCCAGGCTGTCTCTGATGTTCCCAAATGTTACTTGAGGTGTTAATGGTTCACGCTGGGGAGAGCGCAGAAAGTGCCAAGATCACACTGACATTACTTCAGCCAGCTCTYCCCAGAGAGGAGCATGGCAACTGTCCTCAGTATGGAGAAAAGTAGATGGAAATTGTCTTCAGCCAGAGGGATTGAATCCTGCTGCAGCACTGGTTGAGCATACGCTGGCCTCTCCCCAGTGCTCTCTGCTGGTGAGGGGCAATGCTGTGGGGACAGCCTGGCGCCGCGTGAAGGGGTGCGTGTGCTCTGCCTGGTGCAGGGCAGCCTCCTTGGTGGTGGGGTAGGTGTGAGCCTTGGGGTGAGTGTGCTCATGGCTTCCCTGTGGTCACGACCAATTTTTYTGTGGGCTTTTGAGTTTCGGAGTGGCAACAAAGAAGGACATTTCATATGGGGGTGTTAGTTGTGAGATGGATGAACCCATGTTTGATTCCTATGGAGGGAGTTGGGTAGGTGAAGTGTGTGAAAGAGAGGTTTGTGGGGCGATGTTGGCTGAGTTATCCTGGAAAAGACTTTGTGAGTGAGCAGCCGTGGGACCTCCAGTGCCCACATCTGCTCAAAGCCATGGGAAGTGACACACGTTCCCGTGAGGAGGTTGGAGTGAAGATGGAGCCCAGATACCCCTGTTGTGTGATAGCTGACTGAGTCTGGTCACCGGGACTGTGACCACTTGGAAAGTCCTCCTCTTYGACAAAACTACCAACTGCTAAATAGGTGGTTGATAGCCATGTCTACGCTGGACACATTTGCTCAGACAGTTCAGTTTGGAGTTTTAAAGGACAGAAATGCTCTGTGGAACCAATTGGGAGGGCTGTGCAAATGCTAGAAAGGGGCAAATGTGAGATGGCTGCAGTAGTGTGCTCGGGGGGTGAAGGAGAAGCCAGGAGGCAACTGGACCTGGGAGAAGCTTGACCTGATCAGGAGGCACCAGGTGTGAAAAGCAAGGTGGAGAGCAGCTGCGAGGAAAAGAGAGAAGCAGGTGAGCATGGCCACATAAGGCTGAGGAGCTCCAAAACTGAGTTTGCTCYGATGATGGGGTTTTTGCTCATCTCCAAGAGGGAGAAGGCGGGGATGGCTGATCTGAGTTGACTTCTCTGAGCTTCCTTCTTTACCCTTTCCTYCAACACACCTTCTCTCCCCTCTTTCCTCCCTTCAGGAAGGACTTCCCTGTTATGCTTGTGCAGGTGACAGAGGAGTTTGACTTGTTTCACTTAACACTGAATATGGGAGTATGAGTTGCATTCCCCATTTATCTTGCGCCTTCTGCCTTGGGCTAGACCCTCTGAGGGTCAGTGCTTCCTAGGGGGGAGTCTCACTCCTCCTTGGGAGTCTGTTGTGCTGCAGATTCATCCAGTGCTAGAGGTGACTCCAAAGATGTGGCCTCCCTGTGTGTCACTGAAGAGCTGGAGGCTGCTTTGGATGTTGCAGCAACGTTTCTCTAGATGGATGTGGAAAGGAGGGAGGCAAGTTTCTTCACTAAGCACCAGAGTGACCTTCAGTAAATTTGGGGCAAGACTATTGATTAGACCTAGCTGCCAAGTTCATTAACAAACTCATTATGGGGGCTATCTAAAGGAGAGTTGACTTCTTTTTATAGATGTGATGGATTTCTTAAAGTTAATTTCCAAAGATAAACACAATTACCAGAACTCCTGATTACCCATAAATTATCTACATGGAGTATGGTTCCCTGGGATGGAAGATCTGTTCTGTCAGAAGTTTAGGAAATATCAAAACAAACAAACAAACACACAAACTCTAGCAAACAAGGGAAGCAAAACTAACATAATTAGGTCCCAAGAGATGCTTATTCCCAGCTCGATGTAGAAATTATATCAATACAATTAAATGGTTAAATATTGACTGAATTGTAATATTTAATCAAGTAGTATTCATATTGTTCCTTTTTCAAAAGAGGTTTAGCTGGTTGTTTTATTGGCTTTTTAATCAATGCTTTAATTATATTGGTGCTCTAATTTCATAATAAGCTTGCATTAATTAAGGTAGCTCTTCTATATGCAGAGAGTAATAGGAAAAACAAAGCAAATAAAAAGAATATGCTTTTCTCCTTCTCCGGAGGTGATGTAGACTGTGCTATTTACATTCATTTACTCTTGCAAAGGAAATAGACACTGGGAATTTGTATTACTTAGAGTGACCATGAATTCTTTATTCACTGCTTGGGTCAGGTCTGCCTTCAACTTCAGTGAAAGATTTSTGAAAATAAGAATTTGGGTCAAGAGTGTCTTATCAGGTTATTGATTCAATTCTGAAAAATGAGGTGTTTGGATACAATGAAGGTAAACTGGGATCCCCCAAAACAGAGAAATACTTAAGCTTACTCTCGGGCCAGCCTCTGTCTCATCTGGTGTCATTCGCTATTGATGTCAGCTCTAACTGGAGGGATCAGGGTGAGCGGTGAGAAGAGAAAACCGAGCTTTTTGTTAAACAGGAAAATTTGTCTTGGTGCTTAGGACACTCACAGATTCATACAGGCTGGGGAGAACCCTTAAGAGTTTGCCTATCATTTTTTCCTRATGGCTAAAGAAATAGGGACAGGCTTCAGGTGGTTATATGTGGATGGCTACAGTTTAGATGCCTACACCTGAGCTTGTCTTCCTGTATGAGTACCTGGGACTCAGGAGAGTTTAGGGCACAATTTGGATGAACAGCTMATTAAACTGCTTATTAACACTGCCTGCATCTCCACTGACACTGTAGCCTCCCCTAAAACCCCATGGATTTCTACAGTGTAAACTGGCTGCCAGTGGTTAAGATGAACATACAGAGATAAAGGTGTTTTGTGTTTTGGGATAAATCAGGGAAGTTGTATCCCATGCCAGCTACCTCCATGCTTTGACCAACCCACCTYGGTGGCTGTAGCTTAGTGGGACTGGGGACAGCAAGGGGCTTGTGACAGCTTCCGAGGTGCTCCTGGCTGGAGGCTTCTTGTGTTTGCTGTGCAGCAGGCCCATCATTCCTGGGTGCACGTGGTGTGTGTGCAGCCTAATTCCTGCTGCAAATGCCAATGAAAAAGCAATTCCTCATCCTATCTTTTTTCCGAGAGACAGCAAGAAGGCAGATTACTACTTCTAAGTGTGTTTTTGCTGTTGGTCGGTAAATGTAGACGATTGCTCCTGGTTTGGATTAGCGCAGAGGTGTGAGCCRCAAGCTCTGCTCCCGAACCCTACCTTAGCATACCAGAGAAGTGAACAATTTCCCTGGGATACAGAAGAAGGCATTGTTTCAGCAAGAGGCAATAAAGCCTTGTGGTGAGGTCATGTCTTGGACTGGAGCGTGTTTGGAAGGCCACGAGGATGCTGTTMTCCCAAGACTTCTTTGTCATGCAGTAAGACCTTTACGAAGCTGGACCATTTCGATACAAAGGATTTTCATTAACGAGGTCACTGTGACTGGAAGGGTTCTGCTACCACCAGGGTCGCAATAACTTTAATAACACATTATTTCACACTTAGGAGTGATGCAGACATAAGTGGATTTGTTTAACCAATGAGATAAGGTGTCCCAAAAGTATTAAAAAAATGTCTGTGAATGTATAACTCAGATGGTTGGAACTGCAAAAGGACGTTTTAGAGGCAGCTTTTTGGAGCTGCCTCCAGCTGATGCTTCTACATCTGTTGATCATCATCTTCTGTCAGAGCGAGGAGACTGTGAGCTGTAAAGGGATAACAGTTTGCCTTGTAAGAATGCTTCATTGATTTTTATTAACACTGGTTGTTAGCTCTACCTGCTGGTATCTGCTTGGCTCAGCCTGGGGCGTTCTCTAACAATTTCAGCGTGAGCGTTCAAAGCCAAACCTAGTGAAAGGTGTAAGTAAATAAACATCACTGAGCTCCCGCAGCACGCCATGTAGAAGATGTCTTTATAGCTTATTGCAAAGGCACCAGCATGTCAATATTTCATAAACCAAATTTAGAAAGAATTAAATGTTAATCCTTCTTTGGGAGTGTGGTGTTGGCGTAATTGCAGCAATAACAACCTTTGTGCTAGCACAGAGCTTTCTGCAGGACCGGGTTAGTAGTTCAGCGAGTCTGTTAAAGAAACACTGTGTTTACCTAGGCTGCTGGAAGTTGCGTTGGGTTTCCGGAAAACCAGCAATGGTTTTCCCTTTGCCAGCTTCTACATAAAGGAGCCTTTTTATTCATGCAAGTTCACTCTCTGATTTCGTTAAAAATACTGAAATAATTGCAATTGTGATCTGAACTCCAGCTTCCTGCMTGACAGATGTGAGCAGTCTGTACCTTGAATTCTTAGAAGCAATTTATCACAGCAGCACTGTAACTGCTTTCCCAAGAAATAACAATGATTCGTAGTACCCCTAATATGCTGCCTATCCCTTTCTTTGAGCCTATTTCTGAGATCAGCATAAGCAATCCATATGCTTAACCTTTCTTCAGRTTTGGCACAGTGTTGTCCCTCTCGAGTTGTTTCTTCCCTTCTGACCTCTGAACCGATGCTTGTTTTTCCTCTTTATWCGGGACAAACATTTTAAAATGATTGCTAGTTTAATTTGTCCAAGAGGCAGTGAATGTTGTGATCAGTCTCYAAATGAGTAGGACAGTGGCTAATTGATTTAAGAAATGCTCTATGAAATTGAGTTTAAGCAATAATAAATATTCAAAGTAGGTGGTTGAAGGCCTTCAGGATTAAAGTGGGGTTATGCACTTGCAAATACATTTCATTTTGGCAGGATTGTGTTGACAGGTCCTAATCTGGGGCCTGTTTCTGGTACTTGGAGCTTTCTTTCACCATAAGAAGTAATTCCCATTTTCAGTATTTTTCAGGCTTTTAGATTCTCTCTGGTTTGAAGTGAGAGAAGACACTAAAATTGGCACCAGCACAGTAGGAGCTCACACAACATGGTAAGAAGCAACATTCCCTCTCCCTCAGATCTTATAGCTTTGGTCATTAGCTTCTTCATGCATMTTCCCTGATCTGTCTGTTCACAAAGTCTCCAGGCTCCTTCTTGAACTCAAAAAGTCTTCCTTAGAAATAATGAGGAAAAATGACGTATCTTGGGGTGCGTGGTTGCCATTTCTGACCATATAACATGAGAAACAAATTATCCCTTGGTTTCACTTAGTGAGTCTTACCTTCAGCCCAGGGTCAACAGACCCATCTTGATGGAAGCAGGAGAAATCCACAGGTTTTCCAAACACCTCCCACGTGCAGGATGCTCAGAGTTAGTCCCATCCCTTCCGTACTAGGGAGGTCCATGTTGCTGCCCAGCCACAGACTGTAAGCTGGAGATGGCACCAGTTCCTGGGTCTCTGGATGATAGTTCAGATTTAGAAATAAGGCTCTCTCCCCCATATACAATGGGGGAGAAGATTCTCTTCTTTATCATAGCCAGGATGCTTGGCGATGCAGAATTGTCCCCTTCATCCCTTATCGTTTGTCGGGTTACTTAATGGCAAGGGCACACGGAGCACTCAGTGCATTGCCAGGAACCTGACCCAGGCACACAAGATGGAGAGGTGTTTCGAGAAGTCTAATGAAATGAAGATGAGCAGYGGTACCTGGTAATGCAGCAGTGGCRATACAGGGAGCTGCATTCTTCCCCCACAAACAACTTGAGGCTAATGAATTGCTTGTTCATCTGTCTGAAATCATCTCCATGTAAGTGAACATGACTCTCCTAATTTCAATAATATGCAGMTGCCAAGGTTGCTGGTGCCAGTCCAGGAGGTGTGGAGCAACCCATGTGTGCAGACATGCCAGGCCACGGGATGAGCTCCCCAAACACTCTGTGCAGCCGATGGAAGGATGCTCTTGCTATTCGATTCACATATCTTGCTGAACATGCAGATGAGTTTAATTTATATTTAATCAGCCTCTGCAAACAGCAATCACTCGAGAGGTTTTTCTGTATAACATGCAGTGATTACACTTATTATAGTGGCACTGTTCGTACTGCCAGAGCTGGGGTCTCTCAGCCCCTCCATTGAAATCCGTCGTTTCAGGAGGTTTTAATGCTTTCTGTAAAATGCTCTGCAGACTGGAACTTGACAAATCAGGAAATAGCTCAGTAGCAGCCGTGCTCACGGTCGTGTTCTCCTTGGGACTGAGATKCCTCTGAGAGCCCTGCTTTGTCCCCGTGGCTGTACTGGGAGTCGAGATGCCGTCTGAGCCTTGCCTGCCTCACCACACTGATCCATAATGCCTGGGCATTTGCAGTGTTCATGGTTTTGCCCTAGGATTTGCRTGTGTGAAATTCAGCCCTGTGGAAAACAGCTTCTGCTCTCTAAGATGTGATGTGATGAACTTTGACTATTAGCTGATGTGTTGAAACCAGCCATGTGGGGTCTGTTCGTATGCCTGCAGGGGACTTGTCTGGATCTCCAGTGGAGCAGGACCTTCCTGGCAGATCAGACTTGATGGCTTCAGACGGACGAAGGCTGAAAACTGATGGGCTGAAGGCAGAGAGCTGAATTTTTTGTGAAACTAACTTGTGATGTAGGGAAAGAAGATCTGGAGCTTTTGCACAACTTCAGATGGTCCTCTTCCAGGGTTTTCTCTATTTGTCTGTGTTTGTAATTTTAGCTCAGAACTAGGAGTACTCCACCATCAACAAGCACTTAAGGGAGCATTTAAATAGCTGGGTGCTATTTTTCTTCCCACAGCAGAGGTGGGAGACACTGTTCCTCGAATAGTTTTGCAGCTCTGTCTCCGARCAGTCACAGGACACAAAATTTGCTTGCATGCACCATCAGCATCATGCTACAGGTTGCTGACCCTGCGCTTACACTGGTGCATTGAATTTCTGTCTAAGGTGACATGTATGGTCACCCTGTGATTATCCCTGCTTTCTGTGATTATATGGTGAACTGTTTTTGACAGCTTATTCTAAAGCCAGCTCATTATAGGCAAGTGGAAACCTAGACAGAAATTGGGCTTAAAAGACATTTACTACAGCATGGCAGGCRTGCACTTGGCATCTTCAGTCTGATACTTCCACAGTGTTGTAACTGTGTGTGCTGGTGGCACTYCTAGTGGATTTATCATCTTGCCTTTTTGGGGTGTGGTGGTGGGACAGGACCTTTATTCATTACAAATGGTATTATAGGTAAAATGAAATGGCTTTCAGCCATTCCTTGCTGTTACTTGCCCAAATCCCTGCATCCCTAGCAGTTCCTTAATTGTATCTCCTCCTTTCTTCCCCTTTCTCCCCGCCAAAATTTCCCCTAGCCCTAGCAGCTGGCATGAAAGCATCCCAGCTCCTGCGTAGACAGCCTCCCTTCTGAGCAAAGACCGAGAATGGAAATTTCTGTTTCAGACAGTTTCAAAAAGTAGAAGATGGGAGACTGATGTGTAGCATTCAGCAACCTCAATGCTAGCAGCAGTGATCAACATCTGCTGTAATTACTTTCTTTAGAACTTTACAAATGTGCTGATAATTTTGGTGGGAAGAAGAATAAATGGGAGAAGATCTGGAAGATACTCTTGGTGAATTTCTTAATTAAAATGTTTTTAATTTTTGAGAAACCCTTAAAGAAGCAATTAAAACAAGATGATATTAGTCTATACTTACACAGGAAAGCCTTGCCAGGATTAACTAGCTTTTACCAAATAAATTACTGCCTCTGGATTTGCATTAGCAAAAACTTTCTAGAGATGTTAATCAGAAAGAAGTGGGTATTGAGCGGGTGAGATCCTAGCAGCAAAACCAGCCTGCAGGGTCATGGGCAGAGTGTACCTACCTGGAGGAAAGTATTATGTCTAACCAAAGACACTGTCTGCTGGGAGTTCTGAGCTTGGGGAGCCCATTGATGGCAAGAGTTTTTAGATGGGGCCATGCCTGAATTTCATTCAGAGTAAGGAAAGCCTTATTACTTCAGTATTTGTATTTCAGTAATCAAATTTGAGGCCTTGGCCAGACTCCATTTAAATAAAGCAAAGGGCCAGGGTGTGAAATACTGTGCTGTATGGTGACCTAATCCAAATCCCACGAAGTCTGGGAATGTTTCCACTGACTGCCCGGGAGCTGGATTAGACCCGCGCCATCATTCCTGCCCATTGCCAGTGCCCGCTCCTCCGGAGCCTCCCGTTGGGGCTCAGCTGAAGGATGTGACTTTTGGGTGGTATCCTTCACCTTTATGTCTCTGTTGAATGGACAGCATTAAAATAACACGAGAGCTGAACAAGCTTTGGTAGAGCTGGAACAGTGGTTGTGTGCGTGGGCTCCTTATGGTGGGATAAAGCAGTTTGGTCTCAGTCCAAGTGTGTTGTGTTTTTCTCTTTTAAAGTTTGTGCTGTCCCTGCAGCCAGTGAAGATTTCCCAATGGTATCATACCAACCTGCCCAGCRCAGTGCCCATCCTCCCTGAGGGCTGGTGGGCACAGAGGATGTGTACTAGCAATGGTGCCAGGGAGTTTCAATTTCTGAATGGTTCTAGTGGCTGAAATACAAACCTGTGGTTTCATTGAGGACATTGAATGCAATGATTTGCATGAGTTTTCAAAGGAGAGCTGTGTGCTGTAGGTTTCTCCTTCCAGCAGAGAATTTCTTCGATTACTCATTTGTTCCTATGATAAATATATAGGAATTCCTACAATACATTTGATTCATTCCTGTAATGAATTCAGGTTCATTCCTAAGCCATTCATTAAAACGATCTCCAGTTACATAACATAAGAGGTCAACTAGAGTGTACAGTATCTTTTTTTAAACTATTAGATCACAAATTTTGTAAACATAAGTTTCCTGCATCGCTTGATTTTCAGTGGTAATCCATGCATAGACAATTGCTCATACCGAAAGTTGTGATGGTTCCAGGAATAAGGAACAGTATCTGAGCCGCCAGGATGTGGTCCAAATGGTTGCAATTAATAAATAATGTGAGCACATGAAATGGAGTGAATATATATATATATAACACTGAATATATATCATTGTCTGGGGAAAATCCCTCATTTTTTCAGAGTTTAAATGAAGGAATCAGAAATGCCATTTTTGCAAAAATGGTCAGGTCTAGGGAAACCATCAAGACTCCTTTCGAAGCACAAGGTAGAGGTGGTACTCTACCTATGGTCATGGCGGGAGCTTTGGGGGTTGCACTGGTTGTCCCAGCAGTCCTACCACTGTCACTTGGGTCCACCTGGGTGAAGATGACTTGCCTACATCAGCTGTTTCCTTTTAAGCTTTAATTTAGGCACCACTACAAGCAATTCTGGGGACAATCATTAACCTCATCCTCGTCTTCTCCAGCCAAACGGCTTGCAGGGCACGGTGGGCCGGTAGCTGTGGAGAATGGTCTACAGTGAAATAACGAGATCTGGATTTGCTAAGGGAGCAGCTGCTCTTCAGGACACGCAAGTGTAGTTTAGCCTCACAGAGCAGTTCTCGTGGTGTGGAGCCCTGGCAGTAGAAGAGACAGGATTAAAACCTGTGGTCAACGTCCTCTTCCCAGCAGCAACGCACTGGACTCAAGCCCATCTGAGCTCAGGGAAACAGGCTCTGAACCTCTGGTAGGTATAAGAAAAGGGGTTTTGAGTTTTTAAGCAAGTGCCATAAAAGAGCACATGGCATGGTCTGACCTTTCTCTTTGAGATCTGCGTGTGGTGCCCACCAACCACACCAGTTGTGGCTTTGACTTCCACTTCCAGAGGAGAACTTCAATTCCTCTCTTTGGCATCCTAATGAGTCCTGTGCATCTGTGTTGCTCTCGAAGCATTGATCCCAGCTCTGAACAGCCAAGGCATCTATTCAGCCAGGAGCTCTTTCTGTAGTAACAGGCTTTAAAATATGTAAATCTATTTTCAAAGCAAAATAAAAAAAGCAAATGTTCATGTATCCCTCAGAAGGAAGAAAGGGTCTCTGTCCTAATATTTTATGCAAATCTAGCTTTTGCTCTTGTACTTGGGCATGAATAAATATCAATGACTGCTTCAAAATGAGGAAAAAAGAAACTTCATCCCTCATCAAAAGAAAAAAACCTTTATTTCTATTGCATAAATAATGGTAAAATTAAAATCTTTTTATACAGATTATATATTTACAGTAGTGTTTGGTTAGAGGAAACAGCCGATACATATGGCATTCGGTTTTCCTTTATACACGTCTTTATACACTCTGGTAACTTGCAATAACATAGGATTTGTTTAAGTTGCATGCCAAGTTAATTTATATTAATATTTACAGTATTTTGTACAAAGGTTTTTTGTTTTTTTTTTTACCATTATGCTGCTGACTTTGTGAGTTGTTGTCTTTAATTAAAATGCCATGTCTTTTTTTAACAAGCAAAAAATGGTCAGTTTAGCAATGAACGGTAAATGGCTTGAAAACAGCGAGGGATGAAATGATGACAAAAAGAAGATGCATGTATTAGCAAAGAACTTCCTAGAGATGAATCAGGAGGCAATGATTACTTAGATCCTATTATGGACTAAAAGGCAACAGGCTGGATTCTGGGCTTATTCCAGTTTAAGCCAATTAACTCTAACAAGTTACTTTTGATTTACCCTGGAGTCCGCGAGGAACTTCATCTCTCTTCCGCCCCCCACCCCAATTAAAATCTGAGAGAACGCGAGCTGCTGCATGAAGCTGAAGTAACTTTGGCTCCTCTGAAAGAGATGGTAGGAAATGTAATACCATTGTTGGGTTGGTGCAATATGAATATAGATAAAGGCATGTATTTGAAGACTGATGTCAAATGGCAACCCCAGGGGCCTGATGCTGCAAACACATCGGCTGTATGGTTTGGGTTTAGTGAGGCTGCTCACAAGAGAGACAAGACATGCCCGAGTGCTGGCAAGACCAGAGGGGCAGCTACTAGAGCAAGTTCAACAGCATCAAATGGGATGGTCAAATGTCTATGTGTTGGCTGATGAAGACAGAAGACCAGCTGATAAAGGAAAGCTGCAGTATGGATGTCACCTAAAGCATTGTAAAAATAGCAGTGTTTGAAGCTGCTTATTCATGATGCTGGCAAAGATTGGCCATGAACAGCTGTAGAAAATAATTGGTTGGAAAATGGCAACTTCATTTAGTAATGCTCTTCAAGGCTACAAAGTATTTTGGTTTGTCTTGACAGAAAAAAAAAAAAAAACCAAAAAAAACTACGGTATTTTCATCATCAAATTGTCAAGTACCAATCTTTAGATCCAGAGGATTTCCTTTTTCTCCTTTCTCCTTCTTCTCCTGGCTTCTGGGGCTGAAATTCTTTCCCAGTGAAGAAGCCAAACTGGGGCGGTTTTTCAGACTTTTGCCACTGGAGAAGTAGGAGTGGAGTACTCTTCCAATTAAAATGTTGTTGTCAGATCTTATGTCCATCTTGCTCTTGGTGAAGTTTCTACAGTTCCTAGAGCTGCCTAAAATGTCCTTCCTGMACTGTAGAAAAACAAGATCCAGTCCTGATAACAACCGACAATATATAGAGATGAAAATGCTGTGAGGTTTTCTTTTTYTGTATTAAATTCCTGGAAAAGTAATAGGTTTTAAGTGATGCCAGGGAAACGTAATTGCACTGTCAGAACACAGTACAGTAAAATAATAGATTGAAAACCAGCAAGTTCTGTACATCTTCATCTGTGGAATGTAAGCGTGATTCAGAGCCAAGAAAAAAGATACTTCATCAGATTCTCATTTTAGAAGAGTTGGTTTTTCTTCTTTCAAATAGTCATCCATAAAGCAGAAGCTAAATAATTTATTACACGGGTGGATAAAATAGGGAACTTCATTCTTAGTGATCTTAATGTATTCCTCCTACTGCTTCTCTCCTTGCAGATCTAAGTCTGACTCGGGACTGTGCACCTCTTGCTTTTGTGCGATGACAGCCCTTGGCAGCGCTGCCTGCTCCGTGCACGTGCGCACGATGTGGGGGAAGAGAGTCTTTCGTGGAAAAAGCTGAGAGTCTCTTTGTAGCAGGCACCTCGCAAAGCAGTGTGTCATCTCGAGCAGAGCCAGCGCTGGGCCTCAGACAGCCATCACAGTCCTCTGGGTGTCCCAGGGGATGTTTTGGTCGTCTGCAGCAGGCGTAAAGATGCAGCGTGGTTTTTGTGAAAGAGTATTCCTATGCTTTCCATGGAAAAAAGTGTTTGCCAGTGGGTACTTTGCTTATCCAAGTCTGTCAAACAGACTTCAGCCATCCAGAGCAGCATCCTTGGGAATGCTTTCTATCTTTTCTTGATTTGCTTGCTTGCTATCCTATTTCTTATGGGAGAAGGACCAAAAAATCCCATTTACTTGGCCCCAGCTTAAAAAGATGGGTATGTACGTACGTATCTTTTCTTTTACAAAGTTGCTGAAAGTCTTCCTTGATGTAAATCAACCAAGGTCCAGCCCTACCAGTGCACCATATCCAACATGTGAGCTCCCAATAACCACTGAATAGTCTGTAAGAAATCTCTCCAAATCACCAGATGATACCCAAATATTCAGCTCTAGCTCACCTGGGAGCAGGGGAAGGTAGCTGAGTCTCCTACCACGTCTCACCCTTCTGCTCACAAGTGACCCTTGTCCTGGGGGCTCTGTAAGCACCTTCAACAGGACAGGGTGTCTGCTAACAGTAACCGGCGTATTTGTGGGTACCCATCAAACATGAAAAAGAATTATTTTTTCTTTGTCAACTCTCTTTTATCCTAGATGACCTCCAACAGCATGAGGACCAAATTGTCCCTAAAAAAGCCAAGTTTTCCCAGTTGCCCACCCTGTTTAATGCTTTAAATTACTGTTGATATTGCTTCTGATTAGAAATTACTTCTCACTGGTGGACTCATCGAGAGAGTCAGGCTCCAATGAAGTCCTTGGGTGGCACAGCCTGTCGTGGGCAGAAGCCTGCTCCCCAGGGCCACGGCCACCAACATGATGCACTTGTCCTGTCTGGTAACTCCTCAGCTGTGGTTTTCTTCATGGCTGACCTTATGGTATGGCTTTGGACCTGACACGTAAACAATGTTCCTTCAGCAGCTTTTGCTGGAATTCACTTCTCCGTGGCCCCCAAAATATTTCAGCGTGCCACGTGCCTGTCATTCCCTCCGTTGGCTTCTCCTGGAGCAGAAAATCAGAATGTGCCTTCAAAGTTAGAGCCGGTGGTTAAAGTCAAAGTCAATGGTTATCAGCAATGCAGCCTGGTGCCTTGCAGGAGCAGTAACCCAAATCCTTGCCATCAGAGATCAATCCCTACATGAGGGACGTGCCCAAAGTGTCCTTGATAAGCACAGGACAGCCTGTGTCGAGCAGTGCTTACGCTGCATTGATTTCACTTGCTCCCAAACCAAAGCCTCTCTCAAGCTAAAATAACCATGTCCATCTCAAAACCTTCCCTGCACGTCAATCTGCTTATTTACACACATTTTTTTGTGGCTAAGCCAACAGAGTTGTCTTTGGAGTGCTCACAATTTGCTAATAATTTGCTAACCCACGAGCTGAAACGCTGTCCCGGGCTGCTGGGAGCTGTTTGTCCACCCTTGGTTTGGCTGGGAGCGCATCTGCAATTGCTGCGCGTCGCCCCGATACGGTGGCACACATGTCACGAACAGCGAGGGTTGCCATAGCAATATCCTTTTCATACAGAATTGCAGCGCTGAAAAGACACTTAAATTCTCATGTAACTGGCAAGAGCATAAGTTTAGTGCTTTTTCTGACAGCTCTACCTAGCACTGCTGCAGTCTGGGTATTTTTTAAAGTATGTTAATTAGCACTTAAATAGTTTTTTTTTCTTAAAGTATGGGATGTGGGGTTTTTTTATTTTTATTTCTTTGACTCTTCTACTTTCTTCCCCCTAAGCTTTTTCCATCAGGTTCCAATCAAAATTTTACTGCTCTATTTTTACCTACTGTCTGTAAAAGCAACAAAAAGCCCTTTTTTGTCCTTCTTGTGTAGAAGAAAAAAAAAAGAAGATAAATGGATGTTACATAAATGGAGCCAGGGAGGTAGGTAAGAGACACAGGTCCAATGCTGCTGGGTAGGAAGGATGGGAAGGTGTCRGTAGAAAGGTTGTGGGGAGAGGAAAGGATGAAATGGCTTGGCCTGATCCATCCTGCATTGCCAC
The DNA here is from genome assembly GCA_030449065.1 of Oceanodroma leucorhoa. Lineage (NCBI taxonomy): Eukaryota > Metazoa > Chordata > Aves > Procellariiformes > Oceanodroma > Oceanodroma leucorhoa. The sequence continues at coordinate 1,324,638 of JASVER010000060.1, read as the reverse complement.
TAGCTACCAGAGGAGCCTCACTGATTAAAGAAGGGATCTCTTCAAGACGCCTTTAGATGGAGAAAGGCTGCTCCAGGGAGGAAAAGGAGACCTCTGGCAAGACATGACACTGATTCATAATGGTTAAATTGGGTTCCCTACAGAAAAAGCAAACCCAAAAGCCCCCCAAATCCTGTACCCAGTAAAATCAGTGGGGAGTTTTGCAATGAACTCTACTGACACCGGGCTATGGCTTTTACCGATATATAAATCATAGGTTTGGTTTTACAAATGGAGCTTCAAGGTGAAGAATGATACTGAAAAATGACTGTATTTACAAAGGTTTTTATGGAGCATGCATGTAGAAATTATGGAGCCTTCCAGAAAGCTTAAAGGAATGCAAAAGATCATCTCGTCCGTAAGGTAGCTGTTATAATTGGAGTTTGCCTGGTATTAGCTGTCAGACAAGTGAGAAGAACATGGAGAAACGCCTGGTTATGTGTTTCAGCTTGTGTTTCTGGGCTCAGCGCTCTGCCCCGTGTTTCTGCCATTGCTGAGCGGGGCTGGTGGGTTGGTGCCCACCTCTCCACTCCATCTCCATCTGCCCCTGCTGCCCATGTTCACTCCAGCACAGTCCCGGGGGGAAAAGTAAGTATTACTGAGTGGCAAGTGACATTTAGACTTTTTTTCCGCTGCTGCCACCTTTTCACATGCCCCTGAGACCTAAAAATGTGGATGACAGTTTCCTTAAAATGATCTCAAAGCTTGTTATCTGCAATGTCCAGCGCAGTGAGTGCTGGGAGCGTGCCTTGACTCCCCAGCAGTGCGAATCCCGTGTTCAGAGCTTGCCTAAGATTTTTCCACTGTTGGTTTGAAGTCKGCTGCTGCCCTATTGCAAACATAAATCTCTCCATCTTCTGGGAGATATAACAATTTTTTGTGGAATATTTTGCAGTTGACCTCTATTAGTCACAGCAGAACAGAAATACAGAAGTGTGTGTTTGTGAAAGGCAGAAAAAAATAACTCAGCTGCTCTCGAAAAGACGGCTGTCATCTTCAGTGATGGAGGGGGGGCACCAGGAAAATGGCAACGATGTGGAGGTGGGCGACTGAGACGCACACCTAAAGGCAAAATCCAAAGCTGTGACATGAGCTTAAAGGGGTGATGGGAGACAGAACAATGAGAAGCAGATTTTTAAATTAGGCTGCTAAAAAATACAGGTTAAATGTTATCGATCAAATTTGTAATCAAAGAAAGATCTGAAACGAGTCTTTGGGATGGATCCAGGCTTAAGCCGATGGCTGCTGTGTAGGATGAGGGAAGCTCACGGTTTGCAATCCCTTGGGGAGCCACCCTGCCCCCTCTCGTGACACAGGAAACAGTCATCTRCATTTACAGGAGCAAAAGATCTCGCTGTTCCTTGGTGTTTCTGGAGCTCGCCCAGCCGGCACCACGAAGCCRCAACAACTCCAACGCCTGGGTGCCTCCATGGACCTCCCTGGAGTGCTCCACATGCCGGCTCCATGGACCTCCCTGGCTCCACGTGCCGGCTCCGTGAGCACTGGCTGGAAAACCTCTCCCACGAGGGCAAGGAAACCAGATCTCTCCTGGTGTGACACACAGGTGCACAGTTCATCCGAAGGTATGCAAGGTTTTACGTCAAGTTTAAAAGGAAAAATGCTTTCTGATGTAATCCTGGCTCCAGRCTCACCCAGTCCTTGTGCTTTCCGCGAGATGTGTTTTTGTCTCTAGTCTGCATCACTCCATCTTCTCCTTGCTGCTCATTAAAATCTCTTCCAGGAAAAATAACTAACACTTGCAGGATCTGAAAGTCTGACACACTACGTAACATATGGCGGTAGGCTCTAGTTTGATTCCTCCTTCTCTTACTGCAGTCTGCTTTTCAGCTTACCCTCTCTGGAGCCTGCCCATGGGACGGTGGTGGTGGTGATGGGACGGCTGCTGGGAGGAACYGGAGCAGCTGGCTGGTCAAAACCATACACTACTGTGTATGCAAAAATATAACCTCTCCCATGAGAAGGTGTCTGACACGGAGGTTTACACTGCAGATTACAACCAGGGCATATGAAATGAAATAAATAAAAATCGCGCAGGCAAGGAGAGGGGAGGAAAGCTTTTTCTGAGCTTTCCTCATGATTTTCATCTCAGATAAGGTTACTGAAGACCAATAGAGAAGAAGGGCAAAACTGCTGGAAAGCAAATGTTGTTGAGTATGCAGACATGACCAAATAGAGGGAGTTTTAACTGGCGCTGGTGGTTGCAGAGTCGGCTGGAAGACTGTGCACAAATCTCAGAAATGCCCATGTATGAAAAYGGGTGGTGCTTCTCAAGCCCTGATTCACAGTCAGAAAAAAATGGCAAACGGACTCATGCTACCCCACAGTCTTGTGTCAAAGGCGGCGTTTACAAAGCAAAAATAGAAATTTTGTATGATGCTGGCAAATTCTCCTCTTTTTTACTCTGAAAATACTGTACAAGGGTGCTCTAGTCCCCTCTAATGCCGTAAACTCAAAGGCATGGTCATAAGGGAAAAGCAAAGTGAAGCTGGAGTACATGAAATAAAACGAACAGAACTTGCTTGTGGCAATGCTACGGTCAACTTCCTGGGAATGCGGGCCCAGCGGAGAGCTATGCAGAATAGTCAGTCGGCCCCTAGGTTAAAAGACAGCCCCGCTGCAATAAGTCATGAGGCTGTGCCTCCTTAAAACTGCAAAACAGGCTGCTGGATGAAAGTTTCTTCCAAGTTACCATTGCTGTTTTGAAGCAATAATTCGGGACTCCTGTATGGTTTTTTTTTATTGCATTAGGAAACAAAACCTTTAAAGCATTAAGACAGCCCTTTTATGTCCCTGCCAAAAGGATGTAGTTGATTCACAAGACACATTACGCTGCTGGCCTCAGGCTCCTTGTCGAATGGTGCTTTATCTGCCTGCCTCTGTCTCTTTGCCGTGTGAGAGTCGGTTCGGGGGAAGCTCACCCGGTGGCATGCGCATGCATGGTCAGTTTGGTTCACAGTGTCATGGCGAGAGGCTACTCCATGCCGCTCCGCAGGATCTGGTTGGCCGCAATCAACATCACGCTTATAATAAAGGCCATGGCAAACGCGCAGATAAGGCTCTTCCGTACGCAGGTCTGTCTGTTCTGCTTCTGGGCGTGCACTGCAGGGAAGACATGGGAAAGATGAGACGCTCAGCCAAAGTAATGTTTTTGCTTTCCACCAGGATCACCTGAGCTCAGAAATCCTCCTTTGTCTCTGATTATTACCTTGGCMTAACCCCCTAGTGACACCTCAGAGATCCCCTGCGCTGGCCAAGCCTTACCTCTCCCTGCTGGGACAGTTCCAAATAATCCACCTTACCTCTTGTTGCTTCCAAACCAACCTTCCTAACAGACCACCCTCTCATACTCCAGGAAGTCCTTTCTCTCTTGTCTTGGCTTTTAAACCCTTCAAATGCTTGTAGGTATCTTTTGGTTTATCTGTGTACTTCTTTTAAGCTCAATGAAGTTTTCTTTAAAGTTCTTTAATAGGAAATATTGGTCTCCTGTGAATGCCTTAGACTCATCCARGTCAACTGGGAATGAGCAGAGATTCAAGATGTGCTCCCCAACAACACTTAAAAAACCGCTGTGATAGTTCCCATGAGTGTGCACAGTACGTTAGTTATTTTTCCAAACTTTCTTTAGGTTTTCTGTGCTTAAGCAAAATCAGACATATTAAGAACATTTTCAAATGAATGCTTGCAGAATAATTGTCAAAAGAGGTGAGAGTAATTCACAGCAGTTAAAATGCAGACGAGTTGAGATTTTTAGCGTTTGACTTATTTTATTTATTTTTAATTTTTTTTAAGTTCATCAACGAGGATTCATGCTGTGACTTGCTAAAGCCTGTTCATGTCTCTGTCTTAGCCTCCCTACCTATGAATATCAGAGCAACATGTGGTATTGGGATACTGTGAAGATTAATCTGTTTGAAAAGGCCTTGAAGGTCCCCCGAGATAATCGCAAAAAGCCAGAAGATCCTCAGGCACAGGATAGATAGTTCTGCCCTGCCACTATGGGCAGTAATGCATGGTCTTGTTTTGGCCTGAAAAGGGATTTACCCATCGCCTTTTTCTCATGAACCGGTTTGTGATGATGGGAGACTTTCAGATGGTTGACAACAAGCTCAGAATTACAATAAACCTAAAATGCAACCAGGAAAAGGCTCCAAGTGCCCGTGTTTGGAAAAGTCCGGGAGAATGTTTTTAGAATATATGGAAAAAGACCTTGTTCTGATCCAGGCTTGAACCTCATCGCACAGAGAGCGGGGAGCATTGGATGCTGCATTTTGAACACTTGTTTCATCCCCCCTCACCTCCTCTGGCCAGGATTTAGCAGTGCCTSTGTCCTAATCCCAGCTCCCAGGCGGTCCCCCAGCATCAGCTCAGCGCCGGGGGCACAAGAAGCCCTCGTTAGGCAGCACTTTGAGTCAGACTGCCCAGGGCAGGCAAACGCTGCACTACCAGCGCTCCRAGGGACTCGCTATATTCTGTGCAGATAATGAAATCCCCCTTATGGCAGCTCTCCTAAATTACTTGCTTTCTGCTTGCACTGCTCTACTCCTTGATTCCTTCGCCCGCTTTTATAATGCACACAGAATCAATACTGTGGTTCTTTGGTTTTGTGCATGATGTGCTGGCACTTTGAAAAGCTTGTTAAATCACAGCTTTAGTTATTTCTTTATTTATTTTTCTATTATTTCTGTACTTTGAAAACACTCCCAGCCAGCAGACAAAATAGTGACATAAGCCATCACAGTCAGCATTGCTGTTCAGTGRGAGGCTCTGATGCTGATTACGGTGACCGGGAGCAGCAGTCGGAGACTGGACAAGGCTTTTTGTGATGGCAAGTCTGCTATTCAAAGGAAGAGAGTAAAGCATGCTCAGTGTTTCTTGCAGAAACGTTCCTGAATTGAACAATTTCTTTAGTCTCCTGTTATACCATCAAGTAAAAATAGAGTTTTAGAGCAGCAGGATCCAAGTAAGTCATTGTTACTGTTCTTTACCAACTGAAGGTGCAAMAGACAACCAAATAACCTACCAAATAACTTCAAAAGAAAGGGGAAAGGTCTGTGCTGAAATGTAGAGGTGTTGCAGACCCAGAGASACCCTCTTGCTGTTGGCTGGGGCTCAGCAGGAATTACTCCAGCACGGTGAGTATTACAGTTCCTCTGTCCCCTTGCAATCCACAGAGAGACAAAGAAACTGAAATTACTGCCTTTCTTCACTGTAAACAAGGCTACGTGCTGCCCTGTGAATTGCCCTCTCAAATATGAAGACCCATTTGCCCTGCCTGCTAACTGGTGAACTTTTGTCCTCAATTCTCTCCTTTCTCCAAATTCATAGATCTTTTGAGCCTGGCATCTGTGCTTTTTCCTGCTGGTTTCCATAGCTGGCATTGTCGCAGGGCTGGATGCTCAATCTGTTTTGCATTTGGCTGCCAGCAGGAGTTTTTAATACCCATGGGATGTGCAGGAGTTTGGACGTGAACTGATTCCTTGAACATGGTCAGAGCCTGAAGCTCCTCTGGAGATGCCCCAGCCTCTTCTTAGGGGGGAGAGCAACTCCCAGTCTATCCAATGTAAATGAGATCTCAAGAAGCAAAGGCAAATCAAGACTGGGTCATCCTTCATCTTCTCAACATGCAGAGAATGTACTGGCTCACCATGGTGTCACTAAGTGGCAGAGACAGAGCTACCATCACTATAACTTCTCCACCAGGACATGGGGTTAATGGTCTAGCCCRTTTCAGGGTGCGTCAGTCCACTGGCTGTGGCTGCCAGGCTGATCACGATGCCCACGGTAGGTTTGAGATGGTCAGGGTAAGTGCTGAGAGCCTTCTCGCCTGCAGAAAAAGGTTTGCTAACATGAATAGCTACAGTATATTTATAGCGGCTTCTGCCATAACCCTGCCAAAGGTGAGTGATATTTGCTTTCTCTGGCTGGATGGAGTTATTTTCATTTTAAGAGGTCAGTTTTTCATTCCCAAGCCCTTAGCTGAGGAGTGGATGCTCCTAGTGTTGTCTGGGGAGAGCAGGGAGGGGAGCTGCGGCAGCTCTTGTACATCCAGTTATCAGTATGAGTATCAGGGCTGAGGATGAAATACCTGTGGCAGACAGCACAGGTCACCGTAACCACCTGGCACTCTTGTCTGCCACGAGCTTAATGATGTCGTGAGCATTTGGATAAAGGGAACTGCCAGACAAATGATTTTTGTACTACAAATTTTTGTTAGTACAATGTCACTGCAAAGAGTTGTCATTTTCTTGTGTCTCTTCTCATAAAAACACACACTCTTCTTGGCTCTCAGTTTTGTTCTCTTGCCCTAAGCATTAATAAAAATTGAAAGAAAAGCTGAAGACATAACCGTGCCTCCCTTCTGGTTGTATTCTTTATTGGCGGGGCTKGTGTGGGCTGCTTGTACTGAGGAGTTGGGCATTTTCATTGCTTTGCTCTTCATCAAGAATAAGGCAAATGAAAACCCTTAGAAATGCGTAGGAGGAAAAGTTGTAATGTAAGCCTAGATCTTGCAAATGACTCTYATGTTCAGAGTGAACTGAACAAAATCCTGGACTTGTCCCTGRCCATAATATGAAGATTGTATTTGGTTTAAAGCGTGTGTGTGGTTGTGTGTGTGTATATGAGTGTGGGAGAGAGAGATAAAGTATACTGTCCATGTTGATATAGGAAGAATATTATATTTGTGAAGACCTTATTATGACAAGAAACCAAGATGGCAAAATTGTGAGAATGACAGAAATTTGTACGTATTTGTACAGATGACAGTGTCCTGTACAGTGCTGTTTAGCACTTGGCTGGGCTGAGCCAGCTAACCCCAGGTGCGGAGAAGRGGAGATGTCTCTGTCCACAGGATGGAGAAGGGTTTCAGGGCTTCTCTTGGATGGTGAGGTGACAGTGAGTGGAGATCCTCCATTTCAGCAAGGTACTACTGAAAGTATCTGCTATGTCACTTCCCTTAGGAGCCATTCCCAAATCTCAGCGAAAACCATCGGGGCTCATCTTGGCTTCATTCCTACTCATAATTAAAGGCACTTCTATGGGGTGGATGAAATGTACATTAAATATAGATGTGAGCCTCTAAGCTAGTCCCTCTAGGCTACCTTTACAGTTGAAAGAAATAGATGCTTTTTAAGGTGCAATTCATCCGATCCCAAGGTAGCACCTAAAATAAGCTCGAGGAATTATACCCAAAAAGCATCTTATTCACTCCCCTAATTAGGTGAGTAAAGGGTGACTGATTTACATGGAGACACTTCTGTACACCCAATTAAAGCTAGGCTGAGATGCTGYCCAACCTTCATGACAGCTCTCCCTTAGTGCCATTGCTCCATGCCATCAGGCCCTATAATTCCTGCTTTTGAGCTCTGTAGGRATCTTAGTGTTTGGGAAATGGGAACACCGGGGCACAAATAGGTCATTCAGGTAACGGCATATCCAGCCCAGAGAGCTGCAGGGATGCAACCTGCTCTCAGCCTGCCTTTCCTGGGGGAAATGCTCATGTCAGAGCTGCCATGGACCGGAGCCGTCCCCTTCCTCTGGGACCTGAAGCAAAACTTTGCATYTGGTTGACAGTGTTCAGTTGATCTTTATTCTCTGGTGGATTTGTGCATGTGTGTGTGTATTTCTAACAACATCTAAAAAAGGGTCTGTTTTGCTTCTAGGTTCTGCCTAGCACCAGCAATGCCAACATCCCACGAGAAAAGCTGTTCTTGCTGTACTTTTGGAAGCTGGGACTTCCAAAATGAGATGCTTTAGGTTTTCGGACCCATTTTTTTTTGTGACTGGGATAGTTCACCCAAGTACCGAAGCTGAAAGAAGCCTGCATGCCTCTCGCCATGGTGACAGCTGGCGTGTGTCTCCACTGAATCAGCAGGTCAGTGGGGACTAACAACTCCATTCATGTAAGTAAGCATCTCTTCCTCCCTGCCGCTCTCCAGGAGGAACAAAAAAATGTTGCTGGGCTTGATTTGAAGAGTGTTGCTGCTTGCCTCCCTCCTGCAGGCTTTTTAAAATTCAKCTGTGCTCTTCTACATCTTTTCTGCAGTATTCAGCAGAGGGTGAGTGTGCTGGATATAACTTCTGAATCCCATTAATTAGCCAGGCTAAGAATTGCACTAATTTTTTTATCCTTCGCTTTGTTTTAAAGATGCTTCAGTGTCTCTGCCTGGTGCCCTTTCAATTTGACCCCGCAGAGTATCAGGATTTCCCCCAAAATGGCCTATATAAAGTGGTATTGCTGTGGATGGGAAAGCACAGCAGCTGTCCCAGGGTGACGTGCACAAACCCACAGATTCTCTGTAGGTATCTCCCTGGACTTTTCTGCACTTGAGATGATTTGTATTTGTTTAGTTGTTCCAACCAGCAATGCTTCGGAGCAGCACAAGTTCCTCTGGCCAAGAAAATCCTTCTCCCAAGGTGGCTTAAAATGGGGAATGTTCTTGCCAGTTTTATCTCCGTCCAAAGTGCAAAATCCACTGTAAAAGTTGAGGTTGTGTCTGATCCCAGTTGCTCAATGGTTGCTTAATGGTCTGTGGCACTGCTGAGAGGACGCTATGTTAAGCAACAGCTGCAGAAGCAAAATGTTTCCCTTTCTCTAGCTACCTCTGAAGATTGCTTAGACCTTGATCTTGCAGGCACTCTCACACGTGTTGAGATGAGCTGTCCTGTGGTGTACCTGTGTAGCATATCGCAGCTCTGCACCAGTGGTCSCGACAGCGCCGAACAAGAGGTGTGCAGGGCAGTAGGGTGCAGATGCACCGACTCTGCTYGTTGCTGGCGTTACAATGCAGAGAGAGGACTCTCCCCAGCTGTTCCCTGGGAGCCCACAGCAGAAGACCTTTTCTGTTTGTGGAAAGACAACAGAAGACTGTTGGTGGAGCCTAACACAGCTTGCTAGAGCAGGACCCAGTGCAAATTAAGTCTTTCCATGACAGGCTGAGAGAGAGATGCACAGGTCTGCAGGGAAATTCAGTCTGTCTTAGACACTCACCTCAGCATGGGCAGCACATCCCTCTGCCTGAATCCCACCAGAGAAAGGAGGGCCATAAGGCAAAGCACACACTAGTTTATCCCCCTGCCTGAAACAGGATCAGCTTTAGTTAGACCATACGGAAGAAGGCTAACGGCAGCTCTTGAGCTCTCTAAGTGTGTCATTGCTACTTACTCTAAAATAGCTCCATGCTAACTCCGTGCTTGCCCATTGCATGTCACGGATCAGACTGAGTTTTACAGACAAAGCAGAAAGAGAATGGTAATACAGAAACCCAGAAACTCTCTCTTACCTTCAAATTCTGTTTGGCAGTTGCCAGAGTTTTCATTTAAACTYTCCTCTTCATTGATAATGATGTTCTCGATGTCCTTCATCGTTAAGTGGTCCCGGAAGGCGTGGTAGAGGATRTGTTTCAGCTCTTCCAGTGTTATCCTCTGCATGTCGAACTGTGGGAAGAGGACCGAGGTAGACTCAGACACTGGTAACAAGCATGGTACTCAGAGGAAGAAAGGCATGTAGGCATGACGCAGTTCCCTACTTGTGTTTTTTTTTCACCCTCATTTCAACACCTCAATATAACATTGCAAATTTTGCTCTTTTGGGTTCATTTAACATTAACAGTGTGAATGTTGCAAATGGATGCTGCTAGAGCTCCTGCCAGCTTACTCAATGCYGGTAGAGCAGTAGAGAAACACAGCCCTAAGCCAGGGATGGTCTACCAGGCAGGAAATGCAGCAATCCAGTATCAGTCCTGGCCATCCCAACAGAGACAAAACCTCGAGAGACTCCCCTGGTAGGTCTTACACCTTGCTATGAGCCGCAACCTTGAATTTACCCCTTTTTTTCCTTCTAACTCTCCAGTTGTGCCTGCATGGTGAGCGCAAGCAGAGAACATTTCTCTCTTAGCTGAGTTCTGCTGTAGATCCAGTAGGTAAATGTTGTTCTTACACACACCAGATATTAAAMCCAGATGATTCCTGCAGAATATGTAGAAATGAACATTTTGCAGCAGAGGAACTTTGCACATGTGTAAGGTTTGTGGTATTAATATCTGCTAATGGTACAGAAGAGATGATAGCATTCACACTGGCTGACTTGCAGTGCCAGGTGAGGAGACCAGCCTCTCTGAGCCATCGGTGCAGTCATCAAGAAGGATGGAAACGCTCCGAGTCACCCCGAGTCTCCCCCTGTGCTGCAGATGATCATCCTGTGAACAGCACCTTGAACTCTCAGGCCTTATGGCCCAAAACACAGGCTCGCCTKTGGCAAACAGTGAGCACCAGGACTTGTACACCCTCTTCTAAACTACCCACCTTCGAGAAACCTCAGAAAGGCCAAACACCTCTGGCTTAATGCTGCAGTGCAGGAAAGGCGATGCAAACTTGTGCCTGCTTCTGCAATTGAGAGCGTGGCGATAGCATGTGATGAGATAGCATAGCTGGCATTTCAGAAACGGTACAGCGAGAAATTCCTGCTCCTTTCCCCCCAGCCTGATAAGGACAGGACAAACCTTATCAGTTCTGAGCTACTCGGTGTGTTATCTAAGGTTGTCTTCCCTGACCAATACTGCGTACCTCATTGCACAGATGCAAAATATTTTATCCTCAAAGTGGTTAACTGAGAAAAATAAGTGCATTTTGATTAAATCTGGACCCTGAAATATTTATTTGTATCTGTGTGTGTATAGGCAGATTTGCACACTTACATATATGTTTATCCATCTATCCTTAGAAGCACTGATTTCTACAATTCTATTTTTTTTATTTTCTGCAACAATCACAAACCTGGTGCAGAAAATCTGTGGAAAAGTGGACAGCAGGGGCAAGGGCCAAAGTTCTTGTTTTTGCCCCAGATGAGTTCTCCAAAAAGCAGTTCTGGTGGGCTTGGTAGTTTTGCTGTTGTCCTTGTTCCTCAGGCATTCAATGTTCATGCCGCCCAGCTAAAAATAGCAAGCACGCAATTGTCACCCCTGGCTCCTTGTTGCGCAGTTCAAAGCTGGATTGCAAATCCCCCCGGTATTTAGTCACAAATTTCCAGCCTGCTTTGTTGTGCATGAGGAAATCTTGCTGCCCGTATTCTGCTTTCTTTAATGTTAAAAGAGMAAGGAAAATTGAGCAGCTGTGTACTTCATAACCTGCGTGATTATGAAAAGCGTTTCTCTTGGCAACTAGAGGTGTGGAAATGGGGGTTAATTCATATGGTTGCCTTACAGTGGTGTCGGGAGGTGTTGTTAGCAGAGGTTTGCAGAGTGCCTTGAGGCTGCCCAGGGTTTGCAGCCCTCCTGGTTGGCTTCCTGCAGCGCTGATTGCACACCAGTGCCATGGAGGAAAAAGCAATGATTTCTCACCTCTGGGGTCTTTATCCTGGGAGAACTCAATCCTGAACTTGAGTCCCAGCATCTTCCTGAGTCCACCCATATGCCAAACCCATAATTACATCCTAATGGTCACTTCATATCAACAGGAGCAGCCTGACTGCATGTGGTTACTCCAGCTCATCTCATCAGGGTGTGATGTTCAACCTGTGTTGGTGTTTTCTTCCCGTTTTGGGCTCAGGAACAGCTTTCTGAGGCCAATACAAACTTTTCTGCTGTATCTTATGGGTCTATTTTTTCCCCCTTCAGGGAGCAATCTTTCTAGAAGCTGTCCAAAATCTGTGTTCACCCATCACCAGATGGATGCTCACCCCTGTCAGTGCTTCACAGAGCACTGTCTCTGTGATCTGCTCTTTACRTGTGTCCTTTTTTGAGGATATCTGCAGGGATGTGTGAGCCTCCTTAAGAACTCCTTACTGGAAGTGCTCACAGACTTCACATGGGCAGGGTAGTTGAAGATGAGGGACCTCTGGTATGTTGCATGCATCCTGTCCTTGTAAAAGACAATTGAATGCTTCRGGATCTGCCTCACTATGTGCCAAGAAGACTGTGGTGGAAGAACAACATCTCCGGATCAGCCTTCTGCCCCTTTGAGTCTGCCCCCAGAATTACAGATGTGAAAGCTCACYTCGGGATACACCATTGCCTATGTTGACATACATATGCTGCTCCTTTCTTCTCACTCTTAGGAGTCTTTGCTGGTCTCCCTTTATACCAGCATTGCCACTAACAAGCTTTTGCAGAGTCTACTGTGATGCTACCTGTAGCTTTGCTTCAAGCTACCTGGATTACAAACACAACCATGGTTATCTTCTAATCCTAACAACATGGAAACGGTAAAGACTTGTGGGTTTTTGGGTCTTCCTGTCTAGCGGGAAATAATTGTTCTCTTGACAAATATGCATCTGTTGCTGCATCTCCAGCTCTTGCTTTTAAGCTTTATGCTAATACAGGGAGAAATTATTTTTTTATTGTTTCATTGTCATTTTGCCTTTTAGGAAGAGGAACCATCTCAGATGGGGTCCAAAATCACCCTTGTTGGCTCAYGTACTGAGTGTTTGGCCTGTTAGCAAGCATATGGTCATCGCTCCTGCTTTGCTCTACRCTCCAGTACTTGCATGCAGGAGGCATGTCCTCCGTTAGATATCTATCAGCACAGGAGTTTGTCCAGACTGGGCTCAAGCTTGGTGCAGCCAGAGACAAGACTTTGCATTGGGCTTAGGCTCCCAGGTAATTTCTTCTATTACCATTGCTCTCCAATCTGGCAGTTTCCCTGATKCGCTTTTCAATTACTCCGGCTTTTTATTGTTGTAATGACAGTAAYCAGGGAGCAAGTCTTAACTTTTATTGGCTCCACTGAGAGCAAAACTGTGACTGTTGCAAGCTGAAAACTTTCTATAGGATTTACAATTAGAAGAAATCAATGATGCTGCTTCTGAACTAGTGCTTTTGGAATACACTGTAAGCAGTGATATAGAAACAAACTGTACTTAATGCTGACGCTCGATGCCCCAAGTGATGCATTGAGTGCCCTGAATGAAAACCTGTACTTGTATAGGTATGTTTGGCTTCTGTGGAGAGCACCCGGAATTGTCCACTGCAGTTTCTGATGGACCTCAGTAACTGTCCCAGCAGAGACATCTCCTGGAGTTGGAGCATGTTGTCCCAAGAGATATCTGGAAGGGAAAGTGGACCTAATCCAATCCAGTCTGTAGCTTCCTGACTCCTCCTTGCTTTAAATTTCCTGCTGGGAATGAAAGCAGTGTCCTTACCAGTTCCTTCAGTCTCCCTACCCCCAATTTCCAAAGTTTGCAGCTGACTGACAGCTGCCGTGGCTGCAGAGCACTGGTTTCACTACTGGTACCTTTTGCAGATACTTCTGTGTCCTACCTGGCATGCTCTCCTTCTGCTCTATGCAGGGAAAGAACCCTGTGAGAAGTTTGCTTCTTTGAAGCGTTAAATGCTGAAATATTACTTATGATAATTTCCATTAATATCAGCTCTGCTTTTAAAAAAAGAGTGGGAGGCTCCTCTCCTGAATCCTAAGYTGGCCTCACTGCCGTGCAGACCAGGTGATGCCAGGCTGGGACCCTGCAGCAATGTGAGCGGGACCAGTYTGGTGACCTGCAAGATCTATTGAGGCTGCATCAACAAAAACGCTCTTCTCAACAGGAGGCAGGACTGGTCCTCTGGCAGTGATGGTTTTAGGTAGGAGAGCACTTGGAAATTATTTTTCCTGAGGCTATTGGGCACAGGTTTCCCATGTAAGCCACATGAAAAGGTTCTCTTTGGCTGTTGAAGTCTCCARGTGATCCTTGTGCCTAGTGATGTGCTATCCCACACTGGGGTGGGAAACTGAGACAGCAGCAGGAGAGCAGGCTCTTGCCTGATGCTTTTGAAAATCAGGTCTGCAAACCCAAAAGCTTCATGTTTCATAGATTTCTTGTTTGGGACAGCCYTTGATAATTTCTGAATAGTGAGATAATGCCTTTGTTTTGCTCTCAGACCTATTGCATGTCAGGCAATGAGTGTCTCAAGTAACCTGCAAGGCAAATGCAAACTGACTCTGCCRACACTCGCAGCTGACTGCCACGCTGGGGGATGTGGCCCAAAAAATCGTAGAATCATAGAATAGTTTGGGTTGGAAGGGACCTTTACAGGCCATCTCGTCCAACCCCCCTGCCATGGGCAGGGACATCTTCAAGTAGATCAGGTTGCTCAGAGCCCCGTCCAGCCTGACCTTGAACGTTCCCAGGGACGGGGCATCTACCACCYCTCTGGGCAACCTGTGCCAGTGGACCCTGCAGAGCAGCTGGGCTTTGTGCTGTGCTAACCACAGCCGTGTCRTTTCTGGGCGGCTCTGAACACAGGCAGCTCTGTGGGTGCTCGCAGCCGACTCTGCAGCTGTTCCTTAGCCAGGCGGGCTTTGAGCTCATAAACTACTGATCTGGGACTTTTCTATAGGACCAATGTTTCGTGTTGGCCATATATTAAAGCGCACAGCCCCGGCGTGCTCCACACAGAATCTAATGTATTTCCATCTCTGCCTGGGGGCTGGATGAATGGCCATTTTGTACCGACTGTACCTCCCAGATAAGCTCAGCCATGGATATTTTATAYGAGAAGAAAACATCATATGCTGGAGAAGCCAGGAGTCTGGTGGGGCAAGGAGACCATGCACAAAGGGAGTGAGGTACTGCAAATGAAGCTGCATTTGCAGATGGGATCTRCTGTGCTGTGAAGGTTGAAAGACTCACTACTTGTGCCTAAGAGGCAGCAAGCGCTGTTTGAATCCACAGCATTGTGGCAAGCCCGCACTGTAAAAGCTCCTGGATGAGCTTTTATATATATTTATATATATATAAAAGTATTGTCTTATTACATATATATATARTAAAGTGTAAAGTGTGTATATGTATATATATATAAAAATATATGGGAACATATGAAATATTTTCTGAATATCCAGACATACACCCTCTCCAAATCTGAAGGTTTCTCATTATATATTTTACTATCACAGAAAGCATGACACTAAAGGGAGAACATTTGCCAGCTCGAGGCCTGGAGCAACTCCCATGGCCCCCCTGGGACAGAGGGACAAAGCCATTTCACAGCCTGTAACATGGTTTTAAAGCAGCAATGATTTTTTTCTGTGTTTCCCCAAATCATGACTACCATTACAGCAAAGCTAATTTCCTCTTCCCGCCCCCTCTTGCTGGCCCACACATCCACTGAAGGAGGGGTGGGAGTCCTACAGCACCGGCAATGAAAGCACAGAAGATACGTTTTGCTCTGCTCCATACATGCCCCTGTCGAGGCTGGCTGACTGCGTGCTATAAGCTGAAGACGGAGGGGTCCCTTTTTCTTTTCCCCATCGCTACTTCTCTCCGTCCTTCCACCACTCGCTCCATGCCAGTGCACTCGCATTTATGGCCCAGGGTGAAGCATGCAGAAGTCCCTCAGGGCTGCTCTGTGGGCTGTGGCAGGGCCTGGGGCTGCTCCCACGTGTGCACAAGCACTTTCTCTCTCTGGGGGCTATGCCCAACCATCTGTGGAGGTCTCGCATCGCCCTGCTGACGGCAGCCTTGTCCCAGCTTGCTGCTCTTCCACGGGGGGCAGGAAGGAGAAGATGGGGCAGTGCAAGGGAGAGCGTGTGCTTCTCCCTGCACCCAGTGCAATACTCACTCTCTAYCTCCTCCCAGTTTAGATGTGTGCTTCTGCTGCTGGGAAAAGCCTCCTATGAGTGGGCTGAAGTATGATAATCCTCAGTAAAGACCAGAGAGAACCACCTGCCCCTCCATGCTGTCAGCTCCCCTATAGGGAACATCATCTGGGGTAAGAGAAGCAAACAAATATCCTCACCCTAAATCGGGGTGGTTGTGGGAGTGGAGCAAACAGCACCTTTCCCTTGGGATGCCCGTTGCAGGCAGACAGCCTGGCAGGGTAGTCAGAGYGCGCTGTCACGCTGCCAGGACGAGCTCAAGGCCCTGGGTGTCCTGTCCGCTGAACGGCCACTGTGCAGGGCTGTGTCACCAYCCCACTAAATTCAGCCTTGGCAGCYCCCAGCTGCCTCCAACAATCCCCACTAGCTTGTAAGAGGGAGCAGAGCTCCATCCATCGACGGATAATCTCCTCCTCCCAGGATACGATGTTGCACAGCTCTGCTGCTGCGGCAAGCCTTGGTCCCATCCTGCCAGGGGCTGGAGCCCAGGACTGAGCGCCCTACCTGCCCTGGGTGCCAGCAGCCAGTGCACCCAYAGGGTGTTTCTCCATCCTGCTCTCCCATCACTCACAGGGCGCACGAGGCTGTGCTTGGCCCCATCTGTACATACGCACTCCCAGTGCCAGGAGCACGCAGGCTCAAGGAGCCCAGCAGGAACCAGTSCCCCTGTAGAAATAAACTTACACGCTTACCCACAGGGTGGTCGGGGCTGCGTGACACCACAAGTGCCTGTCTGCTTGCTCGAGCTGTCTCCGTGTCGGTGGGATGTGCCCCAGGCCACCTTGCCCGGCAGCTATTCCAGCACCCAGCCGCTTGCGACAGCTTCTCCACCCCACCCTGGGCTTAGGGTGACTGTCATCCAGGTACCACTTGCCTACACAGCCTTCGGGAACAGCCAGCTTGCCTGATGCTGCACCGGAGCACCTCGCCTGCCRGAGAGCGGCAAGGGGTAACAAGCTCATTTCCATAGTAACGGGCTCGTTACTGTGCTGGCTAATGGGAGATTGCTCCATTCTTCCCGGCAGCTTTGCCAGCAGGGAATTGTGCACACATATATAAATTACAATCAGATTTAAGTGCATATTCACAGCACTTAACCCCAAGCGCCTGCCCTAAGTTTGCACTATGAAATGATGTGGCATTCAAAACTAACCTGGCCCGTGGGTACCCCCCTGTGTGTCCCTCCAGCCACCCCATAGCCCACGTGGGACCGCTGAGGAGCACTGCTGGGATACCTGCAGCTCTGCGAGAGGCACCGACGTCTGTAGATTACAAACTGTTCTGTGTGTGGGTCAAAACAACCTCCTTTACCAGCTTGTCTGGGTGGAACAAGACCATGCCGCAGAGCGGTGATCCCTGCAAAAGGGTGTATGGGGCGAAAGCATGTGAGCTCTCCGCGTGCGTCTGCCAGCCTGAAACCCAGGGCAGGAAAGTCCTGCACTCCCCTCCACAGCACTCGGGGTAAGCGTGACCGATGCTGGGTGCTCTTCGGGGGCTGGGGAGCCGGACAAGGGGGTCAGGGTGGCCCAGGCTGGTGCTCAGTGTAGGAAACCTGCCTGACTGTGCAGACAAGGAGGAGAAAGAATAAATAAAAATGAAAGACAGAATGGATGCTCTGAGAGCACAAATGCCCACCAACTCCTTGTTAAYGTTCTAGAAATGTTTTGGAGGCAGTCCCGAGCCTGCCACGTACCAGAGGCAAGAAGCCATCCACCTCGAGGAGCCCACAAAGGCTCACTGTGGGCAATGTGCCTGGTGAGTATGAGCAATGCTGGGGTGCCCTCCCCMCCTCCCCGCTGGTCAACTGCAGGCTGACACCCCTGCCTGCCCCCCACCCCCATCCATATCGTCCACATCTATGTCCCCCTGCCTGGAACTGATGCACAACCAGGGACCAGTTCAGGTTTTGACAGCTGGGCATTTTCCCATGTGGAAAACAGCATTTCATCTTAAAAAACCTCGTAACTCAGTCCAGTGCTAAATATAATGAAAAAAATCACCTTTKGCCAGCACAGTGGGAAGGGAGATGGGTTCCTCACTCCACCCTGCTGCTTGCAGGCTGCACTGATAGCTCAGTACCATCTAGTGCACTGGTGTACGCAGCCCTTTCCCTGGGCACTTACACCTGCACCACTAGAATAAAGCAACAAACAATACTGAAACTCATTTGCAAAGCTCCTGCAGAGCCACATAGCCCCGAATCAGAAGCTCATAGCCAGTCCGAGTGCCCTGCACCCCTCTCCTGCTCTCTCTGGGAAGGTCCCACTTGTCCCTTTGTCCCAATGGTTGGGATGCTTCAAATACCATTTTCTAAATACTGGTGCTGCTACTTCTTATTTCTTTATTACTTCCTTACCTCTATTGCCTCATGTTTTTCACTCAGAGAGAGGACAGCTAAGTTTTTTTACACTTGTCTTCCTGGCAAGAATGATTATTTGCTGCTTTCTCCATGTGCTGTCCTGCTCCCTTCACATCTCCATATCTGATTATAGCTGCTGCCAACGGCTCGGACATCCACACTGCCACACGCTACTTCAGGTCTCAGAGTTACTCAGCGAATTAACATTTGACAAGCTAAAATATAGGGTTGTCACAGCTCACACTTGCTAGSGCATGCCTACAGAGCAGGGGCTGGGGGAGGGATGGGTACCCCTGATGAGTCCCACGTGCTCAGTGCTCACCACATTTCCTCCCRCGGTCCCTCACCGGTGCCCCAGAGATGGTATTAGCTTTGCTTGCCATGTCCCCACCTGTACCCGGTGTGGGTTTAGAGCATCCCTTAAACTTTCTGGCTACATGACACAGGATTCCTGGGACATGAGTCAGTGCACCCAGCACGTTTCTAAAATGAACCTGTGAAGACACTGTTGTTTGGGTCTGGTGATCGAAAACGCTGCTGACAGCTGGTCTGTGAAGAAATCCTCTTGTATAGTCCTGGCTGTACAAGAACGAACCTGGAGACGTAGTTCTCTCTGCTAGGTCTCACCACCTGGTGAGGTTGGTGCSGTCCTTTACTAGACCCAGATTTTAACTCTCTGGAGTGATGTTCTAAGCAGGGGAGYGGGTCATCGGCTTTGCCTCTGCACTGATCTCCTCGCTTCGCAGCTGGCWTATAATGGTTATTAAACTGGGCTAAGAGAAATAGGCCCCCTGATAGGTAAATCGCAGTAACACCTCCGCAGAAAACACAGTACGAGTATTAATCCTGGGCCCATTCAATTAACTTTAAATAGTTTAACTAAAACACGGAGAAGTGGTGKKKTTTTTTTTTTAATTAGAGAATGCTCTCAGGCTGAAGTACAAATTAACAGGCTCTAACGATTTCTTTTGCCTAGTTTTAAAGCTTCCAGGCCTCAACAACAGGCTCCCAGTCTGATCTCAATCAAAGTGCATATATAAATAGGTCTGCAACATCTTGACCTTCGATGCAAGGCCTGTGGGAGCCTCTTGGAGCAAACTCACAAGATTTAATTAGGGCTAAAGCTGGAAATTCCTGTTTGGGAGCGAGTGCCTTTGGCCTACCCTACAGATACGGAGTTTCTAATGGATTCATCTCCCCAGCGTAAATCCATCAGTGGGATTGATGTGAAACGCGCTCTGGGCTGGTGATGCTTGTGGGTCCCGCTGCGGGCAGTGGATTTTAGGCAGTCCTGTTCCCCCCCATTCAATTGACGAGAGCACGACAAGGGGGTTTAGTGGCGGGTCACTATGCAGGGTGTGCCAAAACTGCATGTTTTGCAAGAAAAAAAGGGCCTTCATTTTTTGCCCCACAAGATGCTCCTGCATCAGGGGGAGGGYAGAGGGGTCTGTGCCCCAGAGGGACGTGCTGGGACCCTCGGGGSACAGCGGCTCCTGCGTCTGGCTGCGCCGGGTAGGACGTATTTACATCTTGACCCAGGCACTCACCGAGCAAGGATGTGAGGGGACTTTGGTCTGCATTAGCTGCTCCAGAGCTAAAGCTCGTGCCGTGTGAGGTGCCAGCAAAGCAGCTTCAGAGACCTGAAGAGTGGGCTATTGCTTTTTGACAATAACGATAAACCTGACACCCAGCAAGCACAGAAGGATTATGGAGCGAGCAAAAGCCAACACCTAGCAAAAATAACCTGTCCTGTCTGCTTCACAGAACAGATTGAATTCGACCCACCGCTCTTCTCCCCATTTTTTGCACACAGCCGCGSGCAGCATCACTGCCTGGAGAAGCAATCTTTAAGCTGCTTCTGAATTAGATCAGGCAGCAGAAACCCGAGCGAAGTAAATGAACTRGCCATGCAGTCCTGCTGACGAATGTCTCCTGAAAGCCTTTAGCCAAAGGAAACCAGTTTTTTACTTAAGAATTACAAATGTTTCGAGAATRCCGGGAGAAGTGGATTAGAAGGTGAGACATGTTCCTGAAATGCATGAAGGACACTAATAATTAATAAAAGCTTTACCAGGGAGACCGAGAGCTACTGTGGGAAACTTGAGGCATCCTTGACACTGCAGATGATGGTTAACAAAAAATAATAATAACGAGGCAGCAAACAGACCTTCTAATACTACTGTCTAGCACCAGACAAAGCTAAGATAGATGGAGAGCAGCTTCTCAGGCTGCTGTATTTAGCCAAACTACACTTGTTTTTCAGGTTGGTTTCCTTGTTTCATAGCTCACAATGGTCTGTTCAGCCCCAAATGCAAGTGCGGGCTGCGATGCTCTGTGCTGCGGTGGGCGCAGAATAAATGGTGCTTTATAGGTTGGGTTTGCTCTGAGGTGACRGTCACCAAATATGGAGACAACTGGAAAATGGCTGCGAAATACATCAGCAGGTCTGGTAGAGTACGCGGCCCGCGTACCCCCAGRCCCCATTACAGCATTTACTGGTGAGCAGGCAAGAGGGAGAGAGCAGAGAGGGTCATTTATTCAGGTTAGTGGGGTTACACAGTCCAGAAGAGAATCCGCCTCGAAGGAAACGTGACGTGTTCACGGTCCCTCCAGTATGAGCTCGGCTGGCACAAACCTCATCATTTCTGCTGTTCCCGACGTGCTCACATGGTTAGGGATGCAGGCAAGGGTTCCCCATCAGTATACAGATCCCTAGGAACCTTTCTCAAGCTGTGCTTCAGCATTTGGTCTGGTTGGGCCCCCAGAGACACCTCCTAACCTGGCTGGACTGTGCTATGAAGCCAAAATGGCATTGCTGAGAAAATGAACAGCACTGCCAGCCTGGCCCAGAAAGCAAAGGAGCATCACCATTATTTGGTCTTTTAATTTTCCTTCTGCTGATGACTTGTAAAACCTGTCACGTTTTTGAACAGCRGCACAGAAAGGGAGCAGCAGGACATTGTGTGGGTGCAGCCATGCCTTCCTTTCCCTTCCCTGCCCTTGCAATGGTGAGATGTCTGTGTGCAGGCAGACTGGACTATTGCTCACGAGCGAGACCATTTCTTGCATGGCCAGCACTGGAGAGGCAACCGTGCCCAGCAGCCGCGGGGCTCTCCAGGCTGGGGAAGCGGAGGTGTGGATGCTGCAGGACCGGCACTATCGGTGAAGCTGCCAGGAGCAGCCTGGCTGCCAGGGCAGCGCAGGGGACGGTCCGTGCGCAGACGCTGACATGGACGTGCATGCAAACCTTGCTTTTCTGTCATCACCTAACCCCTGCGTGCAGGCTGAGGAGGGGCAGGGTGGTTCCTTGTAGAGGTCCCTCAGCTCTCAGGACTCTCCTTGCTGTGTTTGCAGCTCTGGAGAGGAGTCGGGACACAAATAGAGATGCTGGCAGGGGGAGCTGTGCACTTCGGTTGCGGCTGGAGAAGGCAGGCCAGGGAAGAGTGTGCTGGGGACAGTACCCTGGTCTCTGCTGTCTTTGGTAATATTTATTCAAGGGTCAAATGCCCGACTTCAGTGACAAACATGAGAAGAYATACTACAATTACAAAACTGATACAGTTCTCTTCTGGGGTTGAAATGGGATTATTTATGCCAGGTTGATTGTAATCACTGCCCTGTTAAATCTATAACAAATCTATAATTCTGCAAAGARTCTCCCTAAAGGTAAATGAAAAGCTTGCACAGTGCATAGGAGAGATTAAAAAAAAATCTTAGCCCAACACTGACCCATTGTAACTTCTAGGATGAAGACCAGCAGCGCACAACAAAACAGCTTGGAAAAGGGCAACTTTATCCTAAACAGGACACAAAGAYAAATGCATGAGACTGTGATTAGGAGGATGGATGGGACATAATGGTACTTTTGGGGACCTCTCTTCCCTTGGTGCATAATGAAACCAGAGCAGGGAGGATCTTGCCCATTCTGCAGCATGCTTCCCTGCATGATTGGGRCCAAACTGACAATGTCTGCAAAGGCTATGGGATCTAAGAAGATGAAGGAGGGAAAAAAAAAGCCAAATGTAGTCAGTAAAAACATCTCATTTTGGTAATTATGGTACAACCCTTGGGGTTTCATTTTGACCTCTGTTAATTCACACTGGGTTTGTTGTTATCTTTTAGCCTGTATTTAGAAACTGAAAGTTGTCGTGACCTTAGGACCRGGACCTTCTCTTTTGGAAGACATGCAGCATTAAAAAAGCAATTTTTTTTCATAGTGAGAAATTCACATAAGGCATGAGAAATTCATCTGTGCAGGTAAAAGTTATGATTTGTCAAACTGGCACTTTCTAAGGAGAAGTAAAAAATAAAAAATTTTAAATGCCAGAAGTCATTGACGTTATTAATAGGGCCCAGGAGCTGACAGACAGACTGGCCGCATCCAAAGATGGAACTGCCTGCACCAGTCTGCCCCAGTGGGGACTGCCCAGTGACCTGGGGCACCCCAGCAGCTGCCCAGTCAAGGTACATGAAAAACGTGTTTTTTGCTATTTTTACAACCTCCCACACAACTTGTAGAAACTGGAGTTCTAACGTTCATCACATCTGCCCTCCAAAGCCCATGGCTCTCATTATCACACATTAGCTAAGAGCATCGATGACGACGAAGCTCCCCACTTGGCTTGTGGCTGTCATGGATCTTTCCTGACAAGTCTAAAGCCGTGAAGAAAGCCAGTGAATATCTAATTCAGCTACAGACAGAAACACATAGCAAAAGCTCTCCACTTTTGCACTTCAGTTTAGTAATTCAAGAGCAGACCATATGAAAAATCGGTGTTTGTTCACCGAGGCCCAGCAGATATGAAGAAAGGACGTAAATGATCTTAATATTTTCTGATTTGCTTCGTGCTGTCACATTGCGCTAGGATGTGGATCTGTCTTTTATTTTATTTGCATTTTGTAATTATTTTTATATAACATTTTGCTCTCCACATAATGACCATTGTTTGAAAACAAGATTAATTCAACTGAAAACCGTGAGGTAGAAAGTTCAATTAAAGCCTGGAGTAACTGCTAAGTTACTCTGTTGCTAGGAGTACATGATTTTTTCCTTGCCACGGTAAAAACAAGGTGATCAATTCTGAAGTCCCCTCCAGCAATTCACTTGGCATTTGCTAGCTCCTGCCAACTACCAATACGCCAGAGCAGAGAAGGAAGAAAATACAAATCAGCTGCTACTGCAAAAAAATAAAATTCAGGAAAGTAATTTTAATGCATGACTCAGAGCAGCGGGYCTGCGACAAGGAGGGAGGCACGGAGTGCTTGCACCTCAAAAYGGGAAAAATGAGCATCTTTGCCGGTACCTGCTGCCAGGCTGCAGAAAAGCTCGGAGGGCCACAGGGAACAGCAGCAGGAGTATAGCTCAGCTCCAGGCTCTAGTGCCYGCGAAACACAGCCTAGCACAGGAGGACGCGCACCGGTGTGTCGGTGAAATGGAGTAAGATCAGCGCAGCTGGTGATAATCTCAGGCTCGGGACAGGAAGGGGTGATGCATTTTGGTGACAGCTTTAAGAGCTCTGCATCAGAYGCCCTGCTTGTTTGGAGCCCACTGGGAATGCAGTGGAAACCCTCCCAGCAACCAACCTCTTAATCTCATGAGCACTACACCAGGTCCCTGGGGCAGGTCTTTACTCGAGTGGTACAGRGGACACATTCCTTGAAACAGAGGACATATTGGATGTAGCTGGTTCAGCRTATATTCCTTCAGTAGCTTCTCTGAACTGCTTAATCATTCATTTTTCTGTGCTATATCACAATACATAACTGCCTTTGGATGTTTCGGGGTATCTTTGATGGCATTTATGACCATGAGTCTCTCAGCAGACAGTAAAGCAAAGGTGAATTGAAGAAGAGGGTTGGAGGGTTAATGCAGACTTTCTCCAAAACCTGGGCTTGCTCCAGTCTCTGTGAACCYTCCAGGGTATTTGCTTTGCACCTGCACTGTGGTGTATGGCAACGTAAAGCRAAAATGGGCCTCAGCGATGTCTCCCCAGTACCAGCAGCGAGTGTTGATGGGGATTCGAGGACTGTTGCTAATGGTCCAGGAAGTTCAGCCAAATCCCTGAGCTCCCCATCTCGCAACGCGCAGTCACGGCACAGCCACGTCACGGGAGAGAGATCTGACCTAGGTCTGTGAGATCGGGCTGCTAATTGTACTTAAGTTATGCATGAATCAGAGAAATATTTAGCTCAGCAATGCTTAAGGACTCTTCTCACACTAAAATAAACTGTCACATGGTAGCTCAATTCCCCGATCCCGCAAACGACGCTTTGCTGGTGTGGCTGCTGGAGCTGTGCTCGATGCACCCCGTGACTCAGCAAGCCCAGGGACAGGGCCTGGGTGGCAAATCATGGCAGTGTTTCCAGTCAAAGCCCAACATGAGTTTGTCAGCCACCAGACCCAAAGCCCTATATCCAAAAGTCCTTGTCAGCAGCTGGCCACAATGGGCTACTCTTCCAATGCTTCCCCAGGCACGGAGGAACAAGGCTGTTCAAGAAGAYAGTGAAGCTTTGCTGCTGCATTTCAGTTCATCTTCACAGGTAGCCCAGGAATATGGCGTATGACTGGATGCAGCCCTGGAATGTATGTTAGTCTGTGGGGTTAAAATAAGACCACACGCTCCTGATRACATGCAGCTCTAGTTCTGACATCTCATGCTAAACCTTTTTTTTCTATGTGCACTGAAACAAGGCAGTTTTCCTAAATGCTCGCTCTCCCCCTCAAGCCACAATGTGAAGCTGACTTTTATCAGCGGTGAGAAATGCACGGCAATCAAAAAGCAGCTGATAATTTTGACGATATGGCACAAGGAAAACAATCCTGTTCCACCGTGTTGACAGTTACGCAGAAATATTTGGATAATTTGTTTTGGTTCARAGATATCTCTGACAGGATTAGGTGATTCACTAAAAAAAGGGATGTTTCCTACCTAGCAAAGGTGACATCAATTTTTATTAGGTATATCATAAATGACCTATAACATGGCAATCCACAAAAAAGATGCAGGAAAAAACACAGCCAGAAAAGCAGCAACCCTGTGCACCACACCAAGGGGCTGTGAGACACTGTCCTGCCCCAAGACACTTTCTGCAAGGACAATACATGTCTTACCCCTGAACTTCACACTTTTCTCTTGGGAAAATCACACTCTATTTGAACAAGCCACATGGGAAGATGTGCAAACTCTCTGTGTATGAAAAAAGTAACCCTGAACCCATTGCCTGAATATTCCTGATTGCCACATGTTACCTTACACCAGGAACCACAGGGAAAATCGTTGAACAGCCGACACTGAAAGAAGATGCCATCTTGGAAAAAAAAACCATGTTCTCTGGGCTTTTTGCCATGCAGTTTTCAAGCACTGCTCAATGTCAGCAAAGTCTTCGTCTGAAGCGAAGTTCCCGCTGACTGATACATCTCACCCAGAGGCTGACCAGGAACAACAGGAAAATATGGAAAATTCATCCAACGTCCCACCCACAACTGCTGATTTCCTAGGGACAGAGCCCCTGCCTGCTCCCTGCACACCTCCATCCCTAAGATACCTCGTTTCTGAGAGAAATAGGCTTAGGAATTAAAATTCATAACTTTTCTGGATATGGAAAATAAGCTTTACGACACATTAAAATTTTCCTCACTCACTGCTTTCTSCTGACATCAGACCATTCCCCTGGCAATAATTCCCCATTTCTCTCCATCCCACCGGACCAAGGACCTCACCTGTAGCCTTGCTGAAGCCTCCTCTGTTCTACAGGTGCCAATCCCCATTTTCTCACCAAATTATGAAATGGATTAATACAATCAAGCTGTTTCCAATCTTGGAGTCATCAGCTTCTGTTTTGGCTCTAAAGAAGAGCATGCATCTTCAACAGCCTGATCAAGGTCTTTTTCTAATAGAAAATGTCACTGATCCATGAAAACWCTGTCTTCTTTCTAAACCCTGATTTCATTAAAACTTCATTAATTGCAGGCCTAACAGTGAGAGGGAAAGATGCAGCTGGTCTTTGCTTCCAACGTAGACCTGGCAGCTGACTCATGAGCTGACTGCAGACACTCACCCTGGGCAGGGAGCATGAAAAATGGCATCTACTCATTTGACTGATTTCATCCCTGGAAGAAAGGGTCTGTTGTGAGGGACACCAGCAACACCACAAGCTTTGGGGTGGCCTTTTGCCTASAAGGGATCTTGGTTTCATTAGTCCTTAAATCAAGTTTCTTTGCAAATGTTACCTAATGTTTATTATTTGCTCAAGAGCCTTGGCTCAACAGCAGCATTATAATCCCATCCTGTCTGCTAKGGAAGTGCCTTCTTTTGCAAAAGAAAAAGATAATAGACTTTTGCAAAGGAAAAGGAYAGTGGAATAGAAAGACTGAAATCAATATTCTAACTCTCAGTGGCAGGAGGGACCAGGCTGTGGCTTGTAAAGCAAGGATACCATTTTGCCTTTCATTCAGTCCCAACCTGTAAACATCTTCACAGCTCAATTTGCATAGGAAAAACTGTCTGATCAAGTGCACTAGTCAAATGGGATTGCTAATGTCTCCTGGGGCATTCGGGATCTTAACACATGCATGCTACAAACGTGCACCTTTCTGTGTGAGAGGAGTGGTTGAACTTGTCCTAGGATTTATCTTGAACTTTGCTCATTTGTCTTAATGAATGTAAATCTTGCTGCATTACGTGCCCCGGCACAATAATCCTTCAGCGTTATTTGGCCAGCCCTAATGAAAGCCTCATAGCTCTTAAGGATAAGACACCCTCTCTCCTTGACTGCCRAAGTGCCTTTTAGAAAAGGCCACGCAGGTCCTGCTCCCTTCCTTGCCCAGGGTCAAGCTTCATCACCAGCTCCAGAAAGCCCTTTTTCCCTGTTTTCCTCAGAACAGCCCATTAGCAGGAGCTGCCCCAACACTAGTAGCTTTGAAAAATAATGTCCAGTGGAGACCCTTGASTGTAGAAAGGGGTTTTTGGGCGGGGAGGGAACCACCGCCTGCTCGAGGAGGTGCAGGGGAGCCCCTTTGCAGGAGAGCTCCCTGCGCAGAGGGGGTGAAATGCAGATTTTGTGGCTGCGGGTTGTGTGCCAGCCATCTCTGAAAGCGTAGCATTGCCTATTGCCAAAATAAGCTGTATGGAAATCAGGCCTTTTATACCACGGATCTGCTCTGTGGCTTGCATCAATTTAACTACATCACGCTCTTAACAGTTAGAGTCCAATCGATACCAAAAATATTTGCGGGCAGTCCCCAGCACCTGTTCTTTCAGCRCATTCAGGCTGCAGTTACCCTTGCAGATTTATGGAGCCCCTGCCTGCAGGTTTCCTCTGGTCCCGATTCAGGCCAAGCATGCGCTTAGTCTTCCACATGTAGCATCAACACCAAGTGACACCACACCACACAGTCAAAGTTCAGCAAAGCGCTTTCACATTGATTAAATTTTAGGAGCAAACATTTGTCTCATCACTATCAGTGGACCAGAAGCAAATTTGTGGTTTTTTTTTTTTAATTGTCCCCTGCCTGACGAGCCCAACTGATGGTCTGGATAATGGAGCTCATATGGAGAACCAGGACCGTGACCTGGTTCCTTCGGTACCAGATGTGCAGACCTGCAAGACCCGAGCTAACAAGGACTTAAAGAAGAGATGGAGCTGTAATCACAGTAATGCCTGAATGACACATTAGGCTCGAAAGCCACAACCCAAATTTTATTTTTCTTCCCTGAGACAATGCCAAGATCAGGCAGCTCACCTGGGAGGGTTTTACGCATCCCTCAGCCGGGTGGCTCCCAGCAGTTGTTTTTTTAAGCTTTCAAACTCATTGAAGCTGGTATTTTTAGGTCTTTTTTTCTGACTGATCCCTGCCTGACTCCCCCCTTCTTTCTCCTGTGACCTCTTCCCGCTTTGCAAGAGTAACTTAGAGCGATTATGTTAATTTTGAAGGCGACCCCGCTGCTTTCTGCAGGGAAAGCAAGAGAGAAACTTGAACCCAAATAATCCTGCTGCAGCATGAACCAGAGAGAAAACAGCTGTGGGGAACATCTGGGCAGAGCTCTGGTGCTCTGAGCTGAGCRGGTCCGTGAGCCCGTGGCTGCTTCAGACCCCTGTGTCCTGCGTCTCCCACTGCCCAACACTGCGAGCCCACGTCTGGGCAGAGCACGGAAGCGGCATTTACAATGTAAGTATGTGACAACCCACTGGCCGGCTGCTGTGAGTTAATCTCACTGCAAATCAATGCCAGGCATGTCCCTGTCATTGCTACTGTTTATTTGCACTGTAGTAGCCCCCAGAGACAGCAATCAGGAACAGCAGCGCACAAGAGAGATGGCTCCCCCAGCACAGCTCCTCACTGACCTTACAGAGCTACTGGAAGGAAAACAGTCCTTACATGCTGTTGGTTAATGACAAGATGCAGGACAAGGACACTAATGACCTCAGCAGGTCAAGACAGCAATGCACATAGAGGTTGCATATTTAGCCATCAACAAGCACGGGCACTGCTAGCTCTGCCAGTAAGGTTAAAGCTCTCTGCACCCTTTAATGTAGATGTTTTCATGACTTTAAAGCTTTCCCGCACCCTGCGAGCTCCTTTGCAGAGGTCAAACCCTGCTCACAACACCCAAGTGCATTGCAAAATTTTTTGTAAGAACAAAAAACCTCCCTCCCTCCAAAATCCCTGTGTTTTCCTGGTGGGAAAGGGATGCACGAGGTTCTGCATCAGAGGAACTACTGGAGGGAATGAATCAGTATCATGGCGCTGGATGACTCTCCACGCAGAGGCTTTCATCAGCAGTTGGGCTGCAGGGCATAGCCACCCTGACACCAACGTCACCTGCAGGCTGCTCCACAGCAGCTGTGTGCAGGGGACAACTTGTGGCRATGCTGGTGCCAGCCGTGCAGCGTTTGCAGAAGAACCTCTTTGTGTCACGTTTCAGGTTTTTTTGTTTTTCCTTCTCATGAAAAAATGCTTCAAAAAGCTGGATTTCCCTGCAGGAAYGCTGTGGTCCCTGGCCAGCTGTTCCAGCTGATTGACTCCTGTCAGCCTGTCATCTCCGACGCCTTTCTTGGAGTGCTTCATCCATGTGATATTGCTTTGAAATACCTCAGGAGAGAGAAACGCATACCTGGATAAGTTTTTGACTAGTTCATTTTCTGACCTTATCCTTTCCTTGGCATAGCCACAGCGAGGGGCAGGCGAAGCCACGGCTTGCTGCCCTTGSGGTGTCCCTGCACGACGTGCTTTGTGGTCCTGCAGTAATTTCTTGGGCTGCCTCATTCTTTGCTGCCCTGAAGCATTCATTTTGCAACATCTGATTTCACAAAAAGCATATAAAGAAAACCAAAAGGAAACGAACAATTGAAAATGTACCGAGTGCTGCTGCTCTTCGGTAGTTTGATCCCCTATAGCTCAGCAGACCACCACCGGTGGCTGTTTACTATCGATTAATCTTGCTGTCAGTGGTGTAGCCAGGCTGAAATATTTGCTCTCTACCTGAGTATGTCAAGTGCACCTGGATTTTATCAGATAGGTGAGATGAGAAGACCCTGTCATATCCGTCTGTAGCTTAGGCATCAAAATGGTTCAGTTTTTCACAGATGTATTTTTTTCCAGTAAAAGGAAATGTGGCTTCTTCAGAAAAGGTGCCCAAATTTTGCATGTCACTAATGCCGCTCAGGTTTTATGAATAAGCCCCTCATGCATTAGACTAAGGCCAAAATGAACAAAAGGCCAGTCCTTCCTGGACTGAGGACTATGATTCTGTTACAGATACACTTGTTGGTAGAGGTACTCTTTTTGTAAGGCTTTTATGCAAAGGAGAACAGCCACAGAGAGGCTGGGACCCTTCACCCCATGGAGACAGGCTGCACGTAGCAGCACTTGCCCTGGCCAGGGAAAACAGTTAATTTTTATTTGAAACAAAATAATTGCACTTTGTCTTCCTGACTACGCAGCTGCTTCCAAAGGCCACACAGGAGATTTAGCTAATGGAGACAATTTCAACAATAAGGTTAAGTTTTGGGCTGCATATTTGTCAACACCATCCATCCTCCTTTTTTTTTCCATGTGTGTTTTTTTTTTCTTTTTTTTGCCATCGTGGTTGATTGAATAGAATTTACATATAAGTAGCATAAGTTCATAACAGACTCCACCATCTTCCATATTAAACATTTTCTTTCCCCCTGCACACTCTATTTGGAGGAGCTGATGTCTCCAAGGGAAAAGCTGATAAGAGCTGCAGGGAAGCAAGTTCAGCTGAAGCCGTCTCCCCGTGAGCTTACTGTTGCCGAGTCGCTGAGCTCAGAGACAAGCTGAGCCCAACGGCAACTGCACGGCCTATTGCTCTGTGCGATTGTATATATATGCATATAGATATACATCATAACTGAATATAATTAAAAGGAAGGCATTGTAAAATATAATTTTAAGTAGTTTGCATAATCCTCAAATTATGTTGGGAAGAAAAAAGTTATTAGAGCTGACAAGTCAACATAATATGCAATTAGAAGGAATAAAACCCAATTTCTAATTTATACATTATGTCAATTAATAAAGGAATGGTCATAAATGAGATGATCAGGATCTGGGAGAGCAAAGAGGAATCTGCTTCTCTCAGAACCTAGAAACAGCCAAAGCAAAGTACCCTGGAAAAGATAGGAAAGAGCATCTCCAGGAAGAGCTGTTACTGTTAGCCAGTCTTTATGAGTGCTAATGAAGACTTCCTAACACTAACAGGGGCATGGGGAGTCCTGAGAATTTTATAAAAATTCAGGGACTGGCCCCTGTCAGGCTATGTAAATTTGACATGCCTCCATCAAGAAAATGGTATCACTCCTTAGATCAGCCCTGCAAACAGCTTACATAAATTTCCTTGAGCTAATTGCTTTCTAATAGTTTGTTGTGTGAGTGCTAGCTAATTATAAGTCACGCGGCTTTGTGAAAACATAACTGAAATAAATAATCCTACAGGTGATAAATGGTTTTTAGGAATAAAGGAATTTTTAGCAGAGTGTGGTTTTCTGAGTCTTCTGGTGATCTAAAACCCCCCTTCAAGCAACATCACAGAGGCAGACCATTATGTTGCCATTAGACATAAAGAAATAATTCATCGTGCATTAGTTATCCAGGTAGCTTTGGCCTTTCTGTAGGTGGCCGTGTTCTGATTTAAAAGTAATCCAACTGTTTATGCTGTTGGCTGATTTCCTTTGTTTCTTAATTCTTGCAAGTTACTCTCAAACTCCATCATTTGGGCCCATTACAGGAGTCGATGGAAGTGGTCATGATCCCAGACTGGAGTATTCCCACAGAGGTGGAGAACAGGAGGAACTGCAAAATGGGACTGTAAATGGTGAAACAGAGATGTGTAAAGCTGCTTTCCAAAACCACAACAGTCAGACCAGCTTCAGGTCATGTTGAATGAGGCAACAGTCCCTTCCCATGCTCACCAAAACAGGGACATAGAAGTAGCAAACTCAAATGAATAAAAGTTTTCTTYCAAATCCTCCATGCAGCCCATCACTCTGTCAGAGTCATGCCAAAATCACGTTGCCTGGAAACTTTCTTCGCTTCCCTTCTCCTTAGATGTACTGAATCACAGCCCAGCAGGAGCTCTGCAGAAACCAAAGCCCCAGGAGGACCCACTGCCTTCACTGCCAGAAGACCCCAGGCAGCTCTTGGTCACCCGACGGCACGGGTGCTCCCAGATCTGGCTCCAACTTGTGCACCCTTTCACCGCTGCCTCTCTTCCCAAGCCTTGGCATTTACTGCAGATGCATTGAATGCGAACTGCTTTCTCCCTGGATGCGACGTGAGTCAAATGGGTGACATCTGGCACATGTTTTCTACAGAACTTTAAGCAACTCCCACTTTTATGTTTTTTAAATCATGTTCATGCTGCTAAGCTGCTGGTGACTCAGATCATAGCAAGGCCGTTGAAAGCTTTTCATATGAGCCAGGTAACGGTCTTTATTGTTCCACCCCACACAGGTACATGCTTACGTGGTGTTACATGCATCACAGCTTCACTCCTGAAGAGCTGCTGGAAGAAGGGGCACTTTTTCATGGGCACATGACTTGTCTGTAATACRTTTCTCATTCCCATTTATGAGTTGCCAGTTCAAAAAAGTGAAGAGAGAGAGAGAGAGAAGGAAGGAGTCTTGACAATACAAAATTCAGTCTTGTTGAGTTTAATTAGAAGTGTTTCAGGCTCTTCAAATGGCTCCACCTGCAGTAACAAAGCAGCCAATATTGAGGAAGCTTCTGCCAGGTTACAACTGGTTGTCAACTGGTTGAGCAGTGCTGCATAGCCTCCTCTGCGGTGGGGAGCCAGGTCTACTGTCATCTGAAGCTTTTCAGCTGCAGGGTTCTCATTGTGCCTGCTAACCCCTAGCTCAAATCAATAAATACAGAAAGAAGCATTAAGGAGCTAGCTGGACTAGACTGAAAGATTTCTTACATGGAAAAGACAGAGCGTTCCAAGGAAGTCTTCATAGTCTCTGTGTTCAGGGGAGCAAGAAGAAGATGTGAGGTCATTGTGGTCATCTCCAAATGAGGCTGGTGCCTGTTTTCTCATTAGTCCTCTCACAGCTTGGTAGCTATAGTTTAAGCAAACAGTCCTCAATGCAGACTTCAAAAAGAAAAAAAAGTTAGATTTTGCATTTGAGTACTTCAGGGTCACCTACAGACCTGGGCACTGAACTGTAGCCCCTGTTCTACAAACAACATCTCTTGGCACAAGCTTTTGATTTTATCTGTATTGCCAGTAGTAGGAGCCATCACCAACCTGTTCAGCTGTAAGAATGGCTGTTGGCTGTGAAATCTGTGATGTGCAGTCTGCAGGTGAAATTCAGCTTTGCAGCCTTTTCTTTTACTTACTGGGCAGAGCTACACATTACTGTAGAAAACAGCACAGGAGGAATCAGGACTGTGCCTGTCTGTGTTGCCAGAAGTATGAGATCCCAGTGCTGACGGTGATCCCACTGGGGAACCGATGGCTGGTTACCAAACCTTCCCAGGCTCCTGAGCACCATGGGCTTGCCATCCACTGGGAAATACCAACAAAACGTAGGAGAGTATCCAACAGGTTAATGCAGAGTTGTCTCCAGGGGCTGCCGGCTGGCTTAGCGCATGGATGTTGTCCACGTGTAGCCGTTCTGGGGCTGGTGCTGTGGTTCCTTAGGAGACTGTCACTAGCAGCAGTCACAGCAACCACAACGGGCAGTAAATCCCTCCCTCCCACCCTTAATGGTATCTCATTTCTTCATTTCGCTTCAGCCTTGGCAGACACTTGTTCCAGATCGGCGGTCTGTGGCAATTAGCCGGGAAGATGCAGACTTTGCTAAACTACAGAACAAAAGGAGAGGCATAAGGAATCCCCGGACATCACTAGTCTCATTTGTAATTTATGGAATAAAAATAAAAAATGACTGATTAAATTGGAGTTTTCTGTTGACTCTGTGAGGATTAATTAGTTTTTTTACCCCATATTTAGATGCAATCCATTGCTCCAGTGCCATTCCAGGTCAATGGTCTACAAGAAGTAAATTTCGTATGAAATATTGAATGCTGAAATAGGAAATATTGAATACTGAAAGGTGAAGTAGATGAAGTGTTGGCTTTCAGAGAGTGTAAGTAAGTAAGTGCTGACTTTCTCCACTGATGATGGTGGGAACTGTGGGGCCTGGACTGCTGAAATTCAGGCTAATGGTATATCACAGCTGTTATTTGCTTATCTCATAGCACTTTGCAAAAAGGAAGAAGAGGTATTAAAGGCTTTGGTTAAAGGTACACAGAGTAGAAATGCCAGGCTGGAGTCCTGACCCCAGTCCAGGAGCTCTGCTTTTTGGTTTGTTTAAGTAAAACTGTTATCCAGCGCTGCCCTCCAATGCCAGAGGTAAGGATGGTGTTGCGCCAAGAGCATAATGCTTGCTTTTACAGTTCACTAAACTGCCATCTCTTTCTTTGGGAAGAAGCTCTCCTCCACATGGATGCAATAATCTATGGATGGACATGTCTCTGTATGGACAGGTCAAAAGTAGATGTCAAGAGAAAATCTTACCATCATTGCTAGATGGAAGAAGAGAGACCTTGACTGAATAATTTGCCACGTTATTTTTGGAAGTCCTGTAAACTTCTAGCACACAAAACTTTTGCTAGCAAGAAATTTCACACCTTTCAGGAGAAATCCTCTCCTTTCATTTGTTGTGAAACTGTCTCCTATCATTTCATTTGTACCCTTCTCAGATCCAGTCACCATTTTCCAGGCTTCTAACGTATCCCTCCCCAGTTATCCTTTTTCCCACGTGAAGTTTCCTGGCTGAGAAGTCACTTCCTAGAATTTGTGACCTTTTTCCTTGCCCTTCTCTGTAACTTATCCCATCCCACCATCTCCCTTCTGAGATGCAGTGGAGCAGAACCCAACGACAACCAAGATGCGAACACACCACTGATTCACACCGGTCTAATGACGAGCTCTGTTTCTTTCCCTGTTCCTTTCTGAAACTTTCCTAGCTTTCCACTTGCTGTTTTGACTGCTGCTGAGGGTTGTGCTGACATTCTCACGGATCTATCAGTTATAAATAACTTGAAGATCTCGTTCCCGACTGGTAACAGCCAGCTCAGAGCTCCAAAGATGCCCAACATGGAAAAGGTTGGGTGTCACTCAGAGTTTGTTTATTTTTGTCATAGAAGGTGGGTACTGGATGATGAGCAACAAGAACAGCATCTTTCTTCTACTGGCTTTGTAGCATCCAATGGTGTTTTCCACATCCTGACCTGCACCATGGACCCAGCTTCTGCATGTGACTTGCAATAGTGAAGGCTCCAGCTGGGATGGCCATACACCTGGCGCAGTGTTGATCATTCAGCCTACCATGTGTGCTTTGCTTAACATCGTTCCCAGGGATCTGAGAAGACAGTGAAGCCGTCAGGATGGCAGACCCTGGAAACAAGGCACCACATGTGAAATGGGACTGCTGCCCTTCTGCCGGCTGCAGAAGCACCTCTAAAGGAAAGATCCAGGCCCAGCACCTGCCTTGGTTCCTCTGTGCTGCCCTTGTCAGCAAACTCTCGGGTTTGTATCCAAGCAACGTCATGACCGGCTTGATGACGACAATGAGGCTGTTCAAGCTCTGCTCAAACAGACAACTCATCATCTGCGGCCTCGAGTGGCCTCCAATGCCAACAATTTTAGCTTTTAGCTGGCTTTACCATGAAGGACCACTCAGCATACATCAAAAGAAAGAGTTGGGGTTGAGAATTACCCTTGTCAAGCTGCAGGTAAATGCTGGAGAGTATGAAGTGTGCTTGCTCAATGTGTAGGGCTCAGAATGATTTCTGGTTTGACACAGGATGGCAGCAGTTGGTGAAATAAAGCAGAACTAATGGCCAAGAGTTTCAACAGCTGCTAAATGCCAGTGGGGAAAATTGGTCTGTGTCCCTCTTCAGGAGCCCCTTGTTACCTTGGCTGATCTGCCAACTGGATGGGAGGTAAAAACATGGTGGCAGCTAACGGCACCTGGCTGGCTCCCAAAATCTCTCCAAGTTTACTGCAAGCTCCCWGTTGAGCCATTGCATCAAAACCTTTGTGTTGGAATTGAGGTGTTGGGAGTCCAAGCAGCCCTGAAGAGGAAATCTCTGCCAAGACTTACTGCAAAACCAGGAGTAAATTGGTAAATACCGCGATACTCTCTCAAGAGTCTCAATGGTTCATTGCTGCTGCTTTCAGGATGATAAAAGAAAGGTCCGTGCAAACTACAGAACAACAGACACCCTCTCCACTGCGCTGCAGATCCTGGACCAGCATTAACCACAGTCCTAAATCAGACATCATGATGTAGGCATCCACTTTGCCTGAGGTTTTACTCCTAAACTAAACTCCTGTATGCTACAACCACAGAGTAACCAAAAGTGAGGAAAACAGACAGTCTCTCACTCCAGAAACCATCCTGGCCACTAGCAAGCATCTGGGAAATCAGCAGGGGAACAAGCCACCATCACCCTAGAGACAGCGTGCTCACTGACTTGCTGCAAACCTGGAGAAAAACACTCTGAGTTGGCACGAAAAGGACCATAATCCATGTACCAGTCCAACCTATGTTCAGCAGCAGCATAAWTGCTTCTTCAAAACCCCCACGGAAAATTTGCCCCTGCCGGTGTCCTGCATCCCTTTCTTAATRCTGTGTCTAGACATGCAGGTAGTTCCCTTCCTCCAACACTTGCTCTTACGACTGGAATTCTAATTCTCCAGGCTTTTTAAGCTGTAAAAACATTGGTGTCCTTTACCCTCTTCTGCCTAACACAGGCGAGTGTTTATTAATACTTAACACAGCGTCAGTGTGATTCACCACTTAAGGAAATGCTGATGTATCAAATGTATCTAAAGAATCTGTACAGCAGCCAAATGGAAATAGGTATGGTGCAAGGAAGCAATTTTAACCATGATCTAACATAAGCAATGAATTAGGAGTCAGGAYTCCCATCTTCTCTGGTGCATCAGTACAAGTGATGTGTGCCTCCACTCACTGCGGAGGCACATCATGCAGGGTAAGCTCTGCTCCAAGATCACTGCTGGTTTCGAGAGGACCAGGACTGGCTCTAACTCCAACTTCTTGCAAGGCTGACTGATCTCTCAGCTTGCGTAGTACTTGCTGTACCTGATTCTGCCAAGTGCCCTAACCATTGTATTTGGATAATATCTTGCCTGTTGGGACTTCAAGAAGAAACTTCAAGAAGCCACTTACTGGCCCTAGAGAAGGTAAGTCTAGTCCTGAAAAAGCCGGTCTAAGTTTGTAGCTGTTTCATACAGGCATGTGGCATCCCTGCTCCATCAGCTGGGCATCTGCCATGGGAACACTACAGAGTCATTGGTCTGCAGAGAAGGATTTGGGGTCACAGAAGCACAGACATGTGCAGGCTGCTGCAGAAACAGCAACCACCACACTGTATCGTCAGTCAGGCAAAGCCATGCATCATTTTGGGCAGCAATTTTCACATGAAGTAGACTTCAATCACAACAGATGCCAGACAAAAGTAGCCTTTCGTGTAAATGTGCTATTTCAGAAACGTGCYATTTTGACAGGCCAAGAAGCCTTGACTTTGAAAGCACATGTGGATTTCATTGAGATTTTTTCAGTACTCTAAGCTACATTTTAAATTTTACTTGAATCCAGGAACTGTTGAGCCAAGTGGACATTTTGGAGAACTGTGCCCTTTTCCTGCTGAGAGGAGTGAAAATCATCCTAATGGTTGGTAGAAATTACTTATGTTGTTGACAACTAACAGGAAAACCTGACACCACCTGTTCCTTTTTGTATAGTTATCCATAGAAATTTGGATCATTTGCCTCCCATGAATGGATAATACAAATCATTGTTGTGAACTCATCAGCTTGTCACATTGCATTATTTTGTACGAGAACCCAGCCTCAGCCATCACTTTGTTCAAAAAGTCTCAAAGTTTATGGGATTCCACAACAATTCCACTTCAAAAATGTGCTATTTAATACTTCTGACTAAAAGTGAAATTTTCCCACTGAAAATGAAAGGAGGAAACAAGCTTGTTTGTCAAAGTTTCATTTTGGCAGCGTATATCTTCAGTCAGCCAGGGGCAACATCTCGACACAAGATTTAGTTACTACCTCAAATTCAGTGCGGTAGGTCTGAAATTCCCCAAATATATGACATTAGACTGCAATCACACTTGCATCTGAACTGCCAGCTGTTTTGTTGCTGAGTTTGACTGGACTGGAAATAGGCAAAAACAAAATAGGAGTGGATTGTGAAATGATTTTTTTCTTGGGTGTTATGAAAGTGGAAAATGGATATTATCTATATAAAAGCCAAACATAAAATCATGRAATCAGGACTGAATGCTTAGCTAATAAGTTGATTTTGCATTTTCAGTATGTCTGTAAGAAAATAATGGCTCGGGTTTGGGAGGGGGGTTGTTTTTACGACTTTTATTATTATCTGAGACTGCTTCCCTGCTTGGCAGTCCTTCTGAGAACTACATACTTCATACGGAACTCCACATGCACATAAAAATAACCCAAAGACAGAGGAAATCTCAGCCAAAGCAGTAGGATAAAGCACCCAAACAGCAATATGTGAAGCAGCTAAATACTTTTCAATGAGGACTGGAAGAGGATGGAGCAGGTCTTCCCATGTGGGAGGCTATGGCCAAGGCTAAGGTAGGCACAAAGTAGAATGATAACCATGTACCTGCATTGTTTTGTTTATCTGAAATTATTTTACACACATTACAGCAATGKATTGATCTCCGCAGGGCTGGCTTTAAGCAAAATCCAAGACACAGTGCTTACCCTCAAGAGCAAGAAGAGAGGGGAACAAAATCAAAACTGCAAATGCGAAACATTTATTTTTCCCCAGCAACCAATATTTCCTGGTAAAATGACAGATTGGAAAAAGGAATAAATGCTTTCTGGGTGTTTCACTGGGAACAAGGCAAGGTGGCAAATCCCTCCTCTGCCTCCTAGAAAATGGGCGAATGCTGGCATTGCGCCTTCTGGTCATGGCAAAGGTTTGGCCCAGAAATTGCCAGAGCATGGAAATGGCAGAAGCTGCTAGTTTTGGTGYGTGCAATGTCAGCACTGTCAACAGTTGCTCCTTTTTATGATATCATTTCTGGTGACTTCAAAATGATGGCTTTCGACATCCTTCACTGTACACAGTGCTGTTGAGATGTACAGCCAAAGGGTTTAGACAGAGGACAATTTGCTTTTCAACAGGCAAGACCACAGCATCTACTCACAGTGTAAGTAACCTGCTCTGTAACACTGCTAGAAGAGGTTATTAATAAAATAAATGTATACACACAGACATACTTGCAATGATTTCCAATTATCCACTCCACAGACAACTTGGAACAATACATGGGGAGCGGGTGCCCCATTCCTCTCTGTTCCTAGGGACTATCATCTCTAATTTTATTAGGATGAGATTTTTGCTCTGAAGTATTTCAGATGCAATTAAAAAACAGATGGGGAAGGAAGATGCACATGGCCAGCATTAAAACCACACTGTCTGTGCTAAAAGCTCTTGATGCAAGGAAAACTGATAAGCACGAGAACACTTTGGAACAGCAGCGGCTCAGTGGGAAGGAATGCAGACGGGTTAGCAAATGGAGGCAGGGGTGAGGGACTGGGAAAAAAACAGGGTTTCCTGGGCTTGACTCAACACTCTGGTCCAGAGCTTTGGGAAATGGCCCTCTCTGCAGGAAGGATTTTGCTTGCGATGCTGCCAAAGCAGTGACAGCTTGGGTTATGCGCCAGAGACGCGCCAGCTACATCGCTGAGATCTTCCTCGGGGCTAAACCTGCCCGACCTCCACAAGTTGGAGAGGTGATGAACTAGTATAAGTAGTCACCCATGTGAATCTTCCCTCCGATGCACCCCAAAGCGGTCAGTCATTCGAGCACTCCTGAGGCTGACGAGCACAGGCTCCTTGAGTCTCTAGCAGGTGGCATTTCAGCGAGGTTGCGACAGCAGTTTTTGAGCGATCACCAAGCAGATGACCTCATTCATTAGCCATTTCCATCCCAAGGCCATCACTTACATTTCCACCGCCTGCTGAGGCTGCAGCCTGTCGTCCCTCCTCTGCAGTCCCGGCTGCCCCAGGAGGCTGGGGGCAGTGACCCCTGAGTCCTTCAGCATCTCAAACCTGCTCAGATCTTATGATGTGGTCTGTTTTCAGGAACTGTGAAAACTTAAGCGTCTATCAAAATAAGGAATCATCCTAATTTAATTAAAAATTTATCTCACTGATCCGATCATATCCTAAAAACAACCACAAGTTCTGCCTGTGTGATAAGATTAGTTACTGGGATTTCAGAAGTCGTGCTCCCTCGATACCTTATTACACACTGAGACAGTGCTCTAGGAGATGTTAAATTCCTGCTTGCTGCATAGGCTTCAAAAAATAAAACGTGCGGTGCTTGGACTTATTCCCCAAGTAGCCAAAGGAGAAATGGAATGAGGGAAATAAGAGAAATCAGTGCAGTTACAAGAAATGTGTCCAGGTACAGGTTCTGCCACAGAGGACCAGACAGGAGAYGGTGCTTAAAATGGATCCCCAAGTCCATTTTGACCAGAAAAAAAGGGTGTTTCTGTCCATCGTACAGCGCATCAAAGTGAGAGAGAGGAGGTTTGAATCCCACTGCCACGGCCGGCTGCAAAACCCAGGGTGGTCAAGTGCTGTGTGCCTTTGCAATCTGTGCAGAGGAAAGAGCACCGTCTCTGCAGAGCTCCTTGTGGACAATGAGGAGAAGACATGAAAAGATTGCTAATTAAAACAGTTAACTGATTTACTTTTCCCCTGAGCTGCATGGAAATAACTTTCCAAAGCAATAGCCCAAGCGTCTGCTTTTGCACTGCTATATTTTAGCAATTACAGCAAAGAAGCAGGCAATCTTAGCACGATTCAGCATGGGCCTTTCATCTAGCAGCAGAGCTAATTACTTAGACAGCATCTGCTCGTGGGATTATGTTACATGACGGGTGTCTCGTAGACTGATTTCTGACGGAGGGGTGTGCACCCTGATGCAGCCTTTTGTCAGATTACAGGTGCCCACCGGGATSCTCTGGCTTTCCAAATGTGGCCCCATCACCTCTTAAAACTGTGTCTACCCTTGAGCAAGGGTTGTTATCCATTGCTACATACTGAAAACCAGATTTTCTAGGTCAAAACACAGGAAATACTTTCAGCTTAGGTACCTTACCCCATTCCAAAGAGAAGAGAGACTTATGAATCACTGAATTTATCATATTGAAAGAATGTGACCTTTTTATTGTCAGTGATATTTTAAGTCAGATCTGAAAGTCTGTAAATGT
Organism: Oceanodroma leucorhoa; assembly: GCA_030449065.1. Classification (NCBI taxonomy): domain Eukaryota; kingdom Metazoa; phylum Chordata; class Aves; order Procellariiformes; genus Oceanodroma; species Oceanodroma leucorhoa. Next base: position 1,283,796 of record JASVER010000060.1, on the reverse strand, counting down.
CTTGTTCGTACTAAAAGCAAATGAGACTTCATCATCCAGCCACCCACGATGACCTGCAGATTGAGATATATTACTGCCTCTTCAAATTCAATTGAATTGCCATGATGCCCAAAAGATCCTCCAATTTAGTAAATATAATGCAATTGGCTTAAAACACCTTGACAGCAAATGCCCTTGCTCTTTGCAATTGTGGAGTATTTTCAATCAACATCTAAATTAACGTCTCTTTTATCATTACGATCCAACAATTCAAGAGATCCTGAAATCTGATTCCAGACACTAAGGCATGAGCCCGTCTCCAGTATTAGGGCTTTCCACTTCCAACCTCCATTTTAGTAATAGTCTGCTTCAAATTTATGGATCTATTTGTGTTTCCTATTAGCTCTATCTTTCTGCTCTTCACTTCAGTGTTATTAACAAGAAATGTTTCCATTCCTGTAGCAAGTAGAGGCTTTGACCTCTAGCTGCAGGTTTTCAGATGCAAACTTCAAGAATTAAAGTTCTCATAATCAAGTATTTTATTTATCCCCAGCTATAGGAAAGTCTTCTCAACTGACTTCCATTTTCTTTGGTATTCATTATTTTGGATATGATTAATACACTTGGTTGGGTTCTGTATTTAAACAGAGCATCAAGTTATTTTAAACGAGCTCTCTGCACATCTGCTGGGACAACAGCAGGACCTGCTGACAAAGAGGGACTCTCCGGAGCTGTGTCCTGCTTCCTCCAGATGTGTTATCGAACAGCACCATTTAACACCCCAGTGCTCGGGTGGTTATAAATCACATCACTCCATAATGCAGCCCTTGGAGTTAAGGGGTGCATCTCCTGCCTGCGACTAACCCAGAGTGAGTACGGCCAAAGTGGCAGCCCTGGATGGAGTCAGGAGACACCAAAGAGGCTCTTGTGCATCCATGTGCAAAACTTGAGTAAATGTTTGCACACAGCATCCAACAAATAAAATCACCCCCAGTGTTTTCCAGGTTATTGTCAGAAATTTGCATCTTAATTTCAAGTGGAGAATATAACCCCTAGGCCATCGGGTCAGCACCTTAACAGCATTCCTTTGCGAGGGCTGGAGCTGCTTACCTGCCTGCAGTACAGCTGTACCTGCCAGCCAGGCTCACTGTAGCATCTGCAAACAAAAATCAATACCTGCATCCCAGCTGAGGGGAACTGGCCATGTGCAAAATGAGAACAAAAGAAAAAGCCTGCGAGGCTGAAGGCCGTTGACTGCCATGTACCAGCGGTATTTACTGCGCTGTTATAGCCAGACCCGACTCCTGGTCAGATTTGCCACAAATCACCACTTTACATTTGCTGTAACCACAGAGAGCCAGGAAAGCTCTAATTTACTTCTGAACAAGCCTCGGCGAAGCTGTGAAGGAGGACAGGGATGGCAGCCTTTGTGGCTCTGGGTATGCCAAGTATCACRGGAGTTTCAGCGCGGGTAGATGACTCCGATGCAAACAGCAGCTAGTCCAGACTGCCCCACTGCATGTGCAGCGCTAGAAAGCTTTGCAGAAACATGGGAGCCCATAACAGTCCTCTGGAAACCTGTGCCCAAACCTGGCCTYGGACAGTACCTCCCACCCTTTGCTTTCCTGCAGGACCCCTACCATTGCACTTCCCATCTCCTGCTCAAAGCTTGAGCAGGTTGCCCAGGACTGTGTCCTCTTGGGCTTTGAATATCTCCAAGGACAGAGACTCCAACAACGCAATAATTTCTAAAAATCACCCTGCAAAGCAAGGAGCAGGAACAGGGCTTACCCAAGGCAGAGCTCGCTGAAGTCAGCAGGAATGCCAGACAAATTAACCATGTTTTGAAGGACTGACCCATGGACACTAACCTTCATATTAATCATCTACAGATCAGTAACAAGGGGAAAAACAAAAGCAATCATGCACTCAGGGGCTGATCAGAGAAGCCAGGAGTCMTTGGCCAGACCCTGTGCAATGCTCCCTGCCTTTGGCTGACTTGGGGCCCTTGGTGTGGTGGCACCTCTGAGATATTCGAGCCTGAGTGTCTACTCGAAGGCAGCGCCTAATAATTGTGACCTGATTTCATCAAAAGACTCTAAGCCCAGGATTTAATTTTGCAGGTGCTGAATTAACTGGATGGAGATTTAATTCTAGGAGCAATTTAGATGTCTATCAAATGGCACAKGAAAGACAGGCCTGGAGGTTTTGAAAACAGCCAGAGCCAGGCAATAATAATGCAAACAATCCTATGGAGGTTTAATCGCGGGCACCATCTCTTAATAAGGTCCACAATGACCTTGTATGAATAAGAACTGGGATATTTCTGCATGTTGTGGAAGAGACAAGGAAAGTTAGAAGCAGYCTCCTCAGCDGAGACTATACTTGCTGCACATTCAGAAAAGAAGAATATATATAATCAAGATACCATATTCACTAGAAATTTCTGAGATGCAATAAAMCACACACCACAGGATTTCTGAAATCATCAATTCCTGTTGCAATTAAAATTTTAACATCATCTATATTTCTTCAATGTCCCTGGATGCATGAGTGTGATAGACCATTTTCAGTGTGTTTCTCCCCGCAGATTCCACGCCTCGTCTGCTATAAACCAAATTATTCCTACCTTCACTTCCCATTTGCTTCTACATGCGTGTACAGCACGTACTTGGGCTTTCATGATGCCAGCAGTAACGTGTCCGATGCCGGGGCACTTTGTCGGGGATGATAAGTGAAGTCAGCAGCGATTATCAAGCAGACGGAAAAGAGCCRGGGTGGAAGTAGAGAGAGGATTAGAATTTTTTCTAGTGAATTTTAATGGACTTTAATCAGCCACTCCACATTGATTACCATAAACCTTTTGAATCTACGTTTCATATGCAAGTATGCATGACGGTGATTGATACGGGTTTTAACTCACCTAATTTAATTCCTGTACAGCAATCAACAGTCAACTGTCTCCAAAAGCAATCAGACTGGCCCGTGCGGGGAGATGAGAAGAGCTCGGCAGGGCTTGAGGCTCTCCCAACCCTTCTACTGCCCCTGCTCCCAGGGCTGGCACTGCTCCTTCCCCGGACCCTGCCATGGCAGAGCCCTCCTTGTCCTTGGCCATGGACAGAAACATCAGTGACAACTGTCACAGAGAGAGGGGCTGTCAGGAAARCAAGACACAGGCTGCCAGAGGAGTGATTGTTCTTCAATATATGGATCATAACAATCTTTACTCCATGGGAATCCAGAGAGATCCGTAGGAAGTTTGTAGAGAGAACAATTCACCACTACAACAGAAAAAAATGCACTCAAAAAAACTGTAGTGCAGCAAGCTTTACAAGTATCTGCCACCAGTTGTAGMGATACCTGCCCTAAATCAGTGCATTTCTACTGGCTTGGCAGCCAGCCAGGCAATGTGTAGCAACCAAAAAGCTATGCCCGACAGTTATACATGATAGATTACTACGAGTTTAAAAATGGAAAAACCCACATCAAATGTGTTTAAGTCATTTTCATTTTGCCAGGTCCTAAATGGATCCATTTTCTGTTACGAATTATATAACAGAAAACCCATTTGATTTGTTTGCTGAAAAACATGCTCCAAATAAATAAGAATCCAGCATTACTTGTGAGTAAAAAACRTTTTAAAACATGTTGATAAAAAATAGGCACATATTCAGTAAAAACAAGGCAGAACTTCTGGGAATAATGGCAATTTCAAAGAGTCTTTGATGRAAGTTTCACTTGGGAAGAAACAAAGGGTAATTTTTCAATAAAATTGGATTCACAAAAACATTTTGATTATCTCTAATCATCAGCCTAACTATTCTCTAAGGTATTACACAGCTATCCTAAATAAAAACACCATTTCAATAGGGGAGGAAGGAGCACAGTACAAATAGGCAAGACTCGGCTCTTCCCTTAGTTCCTAAGATCCCAGTCCTGAAAGATTTATGCTGGCGTTTCCCTGCTTGTGCTGTTATGTCCAGCATGAATCAAGAAGATGCAAAGCTAAGCACAAATTTAAACCATCTCAGCAAGCTGAGAGCAAGCCCCGCAAGTTTGACCTGGGATAAYGGGCACACACCCCCTTCCAGCCCATAAGGCTGCTTTGGCTGATATTTTGGACCWTCCATTCTCCAGCCCTATTCCACACAAGTTTGCTTGTTCCCTATTCACCTATTTTGGAATTCTCTAGTCTGAGAAAAATGCAGCACTAAACTGGTGKTTTTTTCCCTAAATCAAGTGCTTAAATGGGACTGAAGTGAGCCCTATTCTACATAGGAAGAAATATGAAGCCAAGAAAATCTACAGATGAGGCAGAAGAAGGCAAAGCCTCAGCTGGCTCTGGACACACCAGGACCCGAGTTGAGGTCCCTCTACACCTGCCTGGACATACCATCGTCATAGTGGTTTATTCTTGTTTTCTTAAACATTTTACAAAGTTAACAGAACAACAAAAGTCCTGGTGAAAAGGTGTTCTCTTTCTGCAGCACTCAGTGCAAGCCTTTCRTGAGCCGAACCAGCAATTCCTGGAGGGTTTTAATTGTCATTTGATTCTACGGTTATAATACATTCCACTTCTGCTCTGAAACTGCCCTTGGGATTCAAGCACTTTTGAATTATAGAATCAGAGAATAGTTTGGGTTGGAAGGGACCTTTAAAGGTCACCTAGTCCAAACGCCCTGCCCTGGGCTGGGATATCTTCAACTAGATCAGGTTGCTCAGAGCCCCGTCCAGCCTGACCTTGAATGTTCCCAGGGATGGGGCATCTACCACCTCTCTGGGCAACCTCTGCCAGTGTTTCACCACCGTAAAAAATTTCTTCCTTATATCTAGCCTAAATCTACCCTCCTTTAATTTAAAACCATTCCCCCTTGTCCTGTCACAACAGGCCCTGCTAGGAAGTTTGTCCCCACCTTTCTTATAAGCCCCCTTTAAGTACTGAAAGGCTGTAAAAGTTCTCCTGAAGCCTTCTCTTCTCCAGGCTGAACAACCCCAACTCTCTCAGCCTTTCTTCCTAGGAGAGGTGTTCCATCCCCCTCATCATTTTCGTGGCCTACTCTGGACCCGCTCCAACAGGTCCATGTCTTTCCTGTGCTGAGGACCCCAGAGCTGGATGCAGCACTGCAGGGGGGGTCTCACCAGAGCAGAGCAGAGGGGCAGAATCCCCTCCCTCGACCTGCTGGCCACGCTGCTGGTGATGCAGCCCAGGGTACGGTTGGCCTTCTGGGCTGGGAGCGCACATTGTCGGCTCATGTCCAGCTTTTAGTCCACCAGTACCCCCAAGTCCTTCTCGGCAGGGCTGCTCTCAATCCCTTCATCCTCCAGCCTGTATTGATACCGGGGGATGTCCCGACCCAGGTGCAGGACCTTGCACTTGGCCTTGTTAAACCTCATGAGGTTCACATGGGCCCACTTTTCGAGCTTGTCCAGGTCCCTCTGGATGGCATCCCGTCCCTCAGGCGTGTCAACTGCACCACTCAGCTTGGTGTTGTCTGCAAACTTGCTGAGGGTGCCCTCAATCCCACTGTCTATGTCATTGATGAAGATATTAAATGTCAGTAGGAAAAAGAGATACAGTCTACTGAAGGCTAGTTGAATAACTACAAGAGCATTTCTGAGCCAGGAGTTCAGCAGAGTTTTCACGCCAGTCTGTAATAAAGATGTGGCATTGGAAAAATGCAAGGATGGGGCTGATATGTAGCAGAAAGAAGCTAGTGTTGGGGAAAGGATATATTTTAACCTGACATACTGGCTAATTTTGTGAAAACATGTGCCCACATACCAACTAGCGATAAAACAAATATTAATATTAGCTCAGTTGTCTCTTAATACAAAGGACATAAGTGCTGGAAGCTGAGGTTCACGTGTTTATCTTCACAGGGGATCGCAGTTCCTGAAAGCCCTGAAATCTGGCACCTACGTACAACTTGTCTGCTTTGTGACAGCTCCTTTCAGATTCTGCTCCCCTAAAAAGCAYCGATTTATTTCATTTGTCTTTTCATTGCTCTGTCAATTCCAAAAGTTCAAAGGAATTGGAGCTTCGTGCTCGCAGGGGGAGCTGATGGATTGGCAGAGACGTCTTGTACTAATAATCCCCTGAGCAAGACAGCCTCCAGGGGAAAAACATCTAAACTAACACACTCAGCAAGATTAGTAAGAGATTAAAAACATGCAAATCATTGTTATATGATTACTTGTTTTTTTTCCATCTCTGTCTCCTATGCTCTGTTGAAAAATGGGGGCATTTCCATGAATTTCACCTGTGGACCTTGCTGGGTTATCTCCTGAGGTTTGTGTCTCTGCTCAGCATAGGAAAGTTGGACATTAGAATATTCTCTGGAGGGAACTCCAACATCATCCTGGTTCATTTTGAACAGAGATCTTTCCCTTACATGCCAGATCTGCTTATTTSCATGAAAAAGGGATCAAAATCAGTTTTGAACGCTTCCCACCAAGCTCACACATACATCGAATACTTCCACCAACTTTCTCATGTTGCTCTGGACTTCTACCATAAGCATCTGCACCCTGATACATTTTCTTAACTGTGAGTAAATGTACTGGGTTACATAATTATTTATTTAAATTACCACTTTATAGCATTGTGTGTTACTCAATAGTAATAGTATAAAAATTTTCTCTGTGGCCCTACAGACTACCTCAGGACTACCAGCTCTGGAGACCACATGCATCTCAGAGTGTAAGATTTCTAGCTTTGCCAGCACAGAAATATATTCAAACCTCCACAGATAGTCAAATGACAGTGCAGAAAGCACACAGACAAAGAAACAGTTTCTCAACAAAGTGGCAAATTTGTTTGAGAAAAGACCTTAAGGAATTTCCCCTGAAGATCAGCATTTTTCCACCCAGTTGGTAAAACTACATTATATGTCTGCTGGAAAATTGTATTAATAAAGTCAGACCTTGGGGAAGGGGCTACCAGAGCCTGTCTGGCTCAGCCAGTGTGGTGGCACTGAGTTTGCAGGGAGAGGTGACGTTCACAGCACCGGGAACATGCTCTCRGTACCTGCACATCACTCATCAATCCACGAAATTCTTGCCAAACAGTAAAGAAAAACAAACCAAARTGTAGCAGGCCTGTTGGCAGCGCTTGTGGCACAAGTTCTTGGAGAAACCAAGGCAGGAGCTTGTACAGACCCCAGGGAAAGGAGACGGAGTTGTGGCCCAGACCCTGTCCCACCTTCTGGCATGCAGAGAGGTCGGCAAAGCAGCATGGAGGAAAATGATCCAGGGCTGCCAGTGGCTGTCAGACAGCCATATCCCCATCTTCCCCTGTCCTCACTGCTGGTGGAGGGCAGGAGGCAGGGCATGATGCAGCTGGCTGTGTCTGCAGCATGGCCAGGACATCTCGATCCTGATGGCCAGGGAAACACCTTCACCCTGATGGCCAGGGAAAATCCTCCGTATGGATGGCCAGGGAAACCTCTCCATCCTAATGGCCAAGGAAACATCTCCATCCTGATGGCAGCTCAAGATGGCTGTTGACTGGGAAACTGTCTGTTAGGGCCACCAAATTTGCCCACCACCATTGCTCCTGAGAAACGCCAGTCTGGGACAGCAAGGGTGTGCCCTGTGCCCAGGGGGGAACACCACAGAGGTGAAGGTTGGGTGGGCATGGCAGGGATGGCCACCGCTGCGAGTCGCAGGCGGCTGGTGAACGCCCCTCTCCTCCGCAGGCAGTTCCCAGCACRAGCGGCTCTTCGTGCCTCTGTGCAAGCAGAAACCTGGCAGCTCTTGGCACCTTGCTGCCGCAACCTGAAAGAGGCACCAAGATGCTGCAACAGCTGCTGCTGGCCCCGGCCGTCAGCCGCTTCGGGGCTGTAACACAAGGTGTTTTGCTAGTACAACTGAGAAGCGTAAAATCTAACCAGGGCGTCACTTAGGGCTCGACGGTACCAGGTAGCTTTCCTTTGGCTTCAGATGTCAGGTTCCAGCAAACTGCGCTGAAAATCTTGGATACRTACTGGGAAAATCTGAGTTATACGCTGTGCTGTAGAAATTGTCTGGCAGCCAGGACCTGGAGGTCCTTCCTCAATGCCACAGCATCCGCTGCTCATCTGGCTCGCACTAATGAACCTCAGCCATGCCCTGAGTTATCCACTGTCCCCGCCACAGCGGTCCTTTGCAACTCTCCATTTGCATTCTTTCAGAGGTCTTTCTTTCTTTCTTTCTTTCTTTTTTTCTTTTCAAGAGAGTAATTTCTTCTTCCAGCTTTTCTTTCACATAAAAGGTAATTTTTCTTTCTAAACACGTTTGTTGCGAACAGCTGCCAACACTTTTGCTTTTTTTTGTTTATGAGCAATGGAGTGTCTTTTTTCCTGGTTTTCCCTCTTATTCTTGTCTTTAGAACTTTAGTGAAATTTTCACAATATTTTTACTCTGCTGAAACCCAGGGCTTGGAGGCAGAGCACTATATAGATTTCCATTTCAAAGTGAGGTACTTTAGAAAAAAGAAATAGAAAAAGGCCACCACCATCAAGTCTGTTTTAAACAATTYCCAGACTCTGATCTCCATGAAAATSAGACTTTCCTTATAGTAAATTAAKATTTCCCTCAACAAAATGACAGCAGCGCAGTGAAAGAGATTATTTTGTTACAAGAACATGAAGTAACCAGGCAAGCYAAAGGTAGTGTCCTCTGGTGACACCTGAATTGCAGATCCTTACATGTCCTTTTCTCTGTGCAAAGGAAGGATCCTGAGATCCGGTGCTGGCTTAGGATTTGAGGACTGGTGGAGCCTCTGCTCTGAAAGAAAATCCTCCCTGATGCTGGAAGTGCAGGGGATATGGGATTTGAGCCAGAACTGTTGCCCCTGAAACTCCCCTGCATCAAATATGCCACCTCCGCCCCATCACCCAATGGAGCCTTTCAAAGGCATCAAAGTGCATTCAAAGAAAAAGGACACGTGCCCCCAAAAAACCAGCACCAGAGATGTTCTCTGGCACTCAGAGGTGCTGGGGCGTCTGACCCCCCTCAGCAAGGAGTCCACAACAAGCAATGAACTCTCCCCAGCCCATGTTCCAGGTACCCATGTAYGATGTTTACCTTTCCTACACATTGCTCCTTACATTTCTAAGCAAATCAGTGAGAAAACCACAGTGCAGTTCCTATTTCACCCATCAGACAGCGGCAAAAAAATCCTGATGACACACAGAGACGCAGATTGAGTTTATATATAAGGTGACATAGAAAAAATAACCCCTGTACCGTAAGAGCTGGATGGAGTATATGTACGTGAGTGCTCCAGAGTGTGCACAAAGCCAAATCACCACCTGCCAGGACAGTCATACACTGTCATCCAGCAGGCAGGATGCCTCTTGATATAAACTGCCTGCTTTAAATAGACTTTGAACCAAGGCTGTAGTGTGTTTCTGAAGGCTAAATGTGTAAGCAAGCTGGTTGAAGCTACAAAACGCAGTCAGACAATGAAGTCTTGCTTTTCTCCGGCTATTGGTATACCAGTCCTGCTTTGGTTCACAAGTGCTTTCAAAACTTTATAATTTCCAGCRTCTCCAGTTTTGAGGTCTAACTTTGATCCTGATGACTTGGGAGAACTGATTTTGTAACAGGGAAGGATGTGTACTGGTGAAAATGAGGTGCCTTCATAGAAACAGATAAAAATGAGGCCACCCAAACATTATTGCTCACTTCTGCCCACCAGCAACTTCATTCACTGCAGAGGGGTTACAGGGATGTGACCTGGTAAGGATGTCCAACAACAGCCTTACCACCACAATCCAGGCCATGAACCTCTCCAATGTTCACGTTTACTCCAGAGACTGTGACAGCACTTCTGGGCTGGATATCCAGACTCTGAACAAAGAAAAGTATCYTGTTGATGAATTCATCACCTGCAAGCGTTCAGCTTTCACTGTGTTGGGACAACAACCATTGAGTGCCATGTACTCAGTGGGAATGTCTTTGTCAACAAGAGAAGGTTTAATAGGGCAACCAGAACTGTTCTCCTTCCACTGATAACAGCCGCAGCACCGGCAGAGCTGGTGAAACCCTTGGTGGACTCATCAGATGATGACATTTAGCTATCCCCAGTGCACACATCTCTCTTTGAGCCACCTTTCCAGACTTTCTTTATACCAAATGAAGAAAAATTGGCACTTTTGAAGCATGATGCATCTCTTCCTGAGGTTGAGCAGATCCCTTGAATTGCACCCTAGAAGTGGCTATTTCTCTCTGTTAACTGTACAGGGAGTCTAAGCAGTGTGCCAGGCTAGCCGAGATGAACTGCACACTATCCACACCAGCTACGTGGCCAGAGTCACTCTGCTCATCAACGCAACACAGCCATCTGCGTCCTTGTAATGAGAAATCTCACAAGATTTTAAAACTGGATAGAAGGAAACCACACATCAAATCTAAAATGCAGGAACAGATATTGCAGGATACATTYAATTTCTGAAACTGGAAACATGGTCGGGACGCTGGAGCTAATGGTGCACCAGGTGAATTTAATGGCTCCAGTTGAGCAGAGCCCAGTATTAGCTGTCATGGGAAAGGTGGCTGCCTTGGCTCCCAGTAGTTTCTGCGGGAGAGGCAATGCCAAGGTTTTTCAACCAGTCCTTCAGTTTGGTGGTATCCAGCTTGGGAAACCCAAGAAAGGGTAGATCTTTAAGAAGTACAGAACTTCTCTTCTGTGGAAATCACTTTAAGATATTTCAGGTTCAACAACCAAAAAGCAGGCATCCACATTGTTGCTAACACTGAAAATATTGCTGTGGAGTGGAGGGTTTTGTCTGGTGGAAGAGGACGTGCGTGGGTGAGGGGATGTGCATGGTGCAATGGTACAGCCCCAGTTGCCCATCCTTGACCCCATCCATCAAGTTTTGTCACCCAAACTTGCAGCTGCAGCGTTTCCTGATTTAAACCCCAAAGTAGTCACCAAGAGGGAGGCCACTTACACGGGCACTATGTCTGCGCATACTATTAAGCCGTCCTTCCTCCCAGAATCTCAGCTTTCTTCCCAAGCAGCAGTACAACAGCAGTCCCTTACCCACTCTAAACTACACGCCCTCAGCCCAGCYGCGATACCTGCCCTGCCAGGAACCACCACTGACCCCAAGCATCACCCTGTACCCTGAACTGCAAAACTAACTCTCTTCCTCCACAGAAGTCGATTTGAGGTGTTTCTTTGAAAGGCTGAAACAAGTGGTATTTGCAGCAGAGCAGCTCACTACTGGCAAGCAATTGTGGAGCAAGATGTAAAATGGCCCCTCCTGGGGTTTAGCAATACCCCACAGCTGTACAGAGGGGCTGCACCAGCCCAGGAGGAGGAGGAGGGTGAGGAGGGGAGGCCACGTACACCCCACACCCAGCTGGCCCTGCTGCGAGAGGCAAGCTGTTATTTCGGCAATGCCATGGTCTGCAGTGGTAGGGGGCGGTTGGATCCGTTACCACGTGAAATTGCACACGGAGACACAAACGCTTTCTCCACAACTCCAGCAAGGCTAATTTGCCATCATCAAATTAACTCCTCTGCAGGGACAAGAGGAGAAAACTCACATGTAGGGACAAATTGCACTAGGTTTATCAACTGGACTTCATAAAGAAAAATATCTCTTTACGCAAAACCGTCTTTGTAGAGAGCCAAGTGCCGTTGCAGGCATGCACTGCTCACACACCTCGCCGGCAGCATGGCTCCGACAGTGCATCCTCGGCCCCTGCCTTCCCTCCCACACCATCACCTGCCGCGGCTTCTCCGTACCCTGCCCTGTGCCACCGAGGTTCCCACACATTTTCTCCTTCATTTCACTCTATTAAAGCACTAATTGATTGACCAGATCATGAGAGCCCAGATCTCTCCCCCGGGATGCTGTTGCATTTGTAGTGACAACTGCAAACAAGATTACAGATGGGCAGTTTTGCACAGCAAATCATTAAAGCATCAGCAGCCAGGCCRGGAGGACGAAACCGCTGTGTCCCATCCCAGTCACGTCCCTCTGCTATCCCGCGTTCGCAGCCGGCTCTGAGCCCCCCTTCACCTCCCTGAGCCCCCCTCCCCAGCCAGCACCAGATGCAATACTGCACAGCTGGATGTGGCCCTTGCTCTATTTTTCCTGCATCCAGGGGACAAAATGCCCTTTGGTGCATGCTGCTGAGCTTGGTGRCTTAGGAGCACAGGGGGTTCTGCTGTCTCTGGCGTGTCCCTGGCTATCCCTCCTTCCTTGCATAGGAGTGCTGTGGGATCTGGCCTGGGCTGTACCTACTCATCCACCAAAGATCATAAAAACCAATGTATTCCTCGTCCTCCTGAGCAAAGGTATGTGGAAGCCTGGAGAGACGAAAAAGGTTTTCCCAAGCCCAGAAAACATGAGCAGTTGCTGAGCTGCTCTGTTCGCAGGACCTGCCTCCCGAGTCCTCCGTCTGTGCCCCGCAAAACTGCGGAGACATCTCTACAGCAGAAAAATGAGATCTCTTTTTCTCTCAGCATCTCCCCAGCCTGAAGCACTGCGTTGGTATTCTGGTCTTCCCGCTCCTGCAAAGCAGCCTTATTTATTCCAAACCAACCAGCCTCCCCCTGAACACCAGTGAATTATACTGGGCGATATCTAATGCGACGAATGGGCACCATGTCTGAGCAGATGATACAGTGCCGTCCCCTCATGCAAGACAAAGCTTCCAGATACCCTTGCACAGGGAATGCATTAGCGCTGGCTGAAATGATGTTCCCTGCAGCTTCCACATGCATACAGTAAAGAGAGAGGGAAAAAAATAGCAGGCAGTGTTTTGCCTCTCAAATGATCACCATACAAAGTATTGACTTTTCAAAATAATCTCATCAGTGCCGCTGGGTACAGAATTTATTCTGCATCCGATGCCGATGCAGCCCTGTTGTTTAACCATTCAAACTTGTCCTGACTTCAAAAAGCATTTTAGCGAAGACAGAGAGGTTTATTTTAATTAAAAGCCTATAATCCAAGATGATTGTTACTTCTGTTCCTGTTGCTTACCCCCAGGGACTGGAGATCCACTACACTAYGTCCCGTGCAAACTATTTAACACTTGTGCCTGAAGGTCTTTGCACTTAGAAACAATCTGGGCAGAAATTGTAAATGAATATGAAATCCCAGTTTCTCCCCTCCCTTTTCATCCCTCTCTCTGGCTCAGAATGGCAGGGCACAGTGGAYAGATTTGCAGTCTGTTTGCCAAAACCAGGAGCTAATATTTACTGGTAGAGATGTTTGCCTTTTCTGTAATGCTCTTGATCTAAATCGCGTTACAGATCTGAAYGGCCATGCGTTGGAAATGCCTCAAAACTCACTTGTACAAAACACAGTCCTCAGCGCATAACTGGAACCACACTCATATTCCCTGAGCTCTGGAAAAAAAAATTCTCACACCTGAAAATTGATCAGATAGCATCTCTCTGGCCATGCAACGGCTACTGCATCACTGCAAAAACACTACTGGACACTCTAAAGAAAACCAGCTTCAGGACAGCAAGTGTGAGCACCGGCAGGAGCYGCTCAGAGAAGGTGGGCAGAGGAAGATGAGCGATGGGTGGCCACTTTTTAAAAAATACAGAGGGAAAAGGATGGAGAGGGAAGGGGGCAGACACCCCACGAGAGACCATGGGAGGTCCAACACCTCTGTGCAGGGCCAGGCTCACCTCCTCCCACTGGCTTCCAAAACAGAGTTCAACGGGTACTCCCAAAATCTCATCTATGCTCTTTCTTTCTTTACATTTTGTTTTGAATAAATACAGACCCTGTGGAAACAGCCAAAGAGGATCTTTGCATTGTTGCTGCAAGCTTGCTATGGCAGGTCTGCCCCAAACCAGGGAGAATGGGGCTTCAGTGGATGCTTCCAGCCTTCAAACTGCCTGGCTAATGGTTACCAGGCAGCTGTGTATTTAAGAAAAAATATTTAAAACTGTTTAAGACTGTCTTAAAAATTTAAGACAGTTAAAGATGTCTGTGCAGGGTACATGTTTCCTCCATTTGCACACAGTTGGCACGAGGATGAGAAAAACATTTTGAAACAGAGCAGGAGGCACCCGGGGATGTTCTCTGCAAAACGGTGCTTGGTGTGCACTGCATCTCACTCGGGAAAGACAGACTTTATGAGATGGAGGAGAGTCCATGTTTCCTCAGCTCTCCTGATATCATTGGTCTATATTGACTCGGCCTGAAATAGTATTTGCAGGGATGATTTTTCCCTCCCCCTAAATACCTCCTGACCTGGCTGAGGGACTGTGGAGAGCCATTCTAACTGGAGCAGAACTGATCGCCGCTACCTGAGAAAGCAAGAGGCAGCTGCCTTAAACACACACCGATACGACTCAATTTAAAGCCCACATGGGAAATCAAGGAAGGAAAATGTATCTGAGAGACCTTCCATGTCTCTAACACCTGACAACACTCAGGTCTCGGCCGAAATCTGCTTCTCCCGGGCTGGCCATCGCTCTTTAGGCGACACATACGACAGGAGAGATGCACCCTTTCCCTATTATTTCAAGCCTGCCTCTTCCAYGCATGATCCCTCTTTCTCCTCCCTATTCTTCCTCTGTTTCTACCCTCTCCCTGTCTCCTGCAGCCCCACTGTTGTTGCTGGAAGATCCTTCCCCTCTGCAGCTTCTGCCATCTGGAACCGCCTTCCTGTATCCCACCAACTCACTCCCAGCTTCGTCTGCAAATGCATCTCCAGGCCCTTGCCTGTTCCTTTGAATTCCTCTCTCCTTCTCCTGCTGTTTATTATTTAACTCTGTCATTGCACTATTTAAAGCATTATTAAAGCACGCTTGGAACAGAGTCTGAACAGAAGTGCCACAGTATAGAAAGCTGGACCCTTGGCAAAAATACCCTGAGAGCCAAAATCGTGACAGCTGGAGGGAAGCTGTTTGGATGGAAGAGGGGAAGGCACTTTCTGGATGCCAACATGGATTTTTTTCTCCCCCTGGGAATGGTATAAGAGCCTCTTCAAGATGTCTTTTGCTGCCTGCAGCTTTGGGGTKAGGTTTCCTGGTAGCATTGCCCGGCCAGCTGACACCAAGGCAGAGTTGTCCTTTCTTGTCACACCCTTGCTGCCCTTGTCACCTAGCACCAGTCACAGCTATAGGCTTGTGGGCACCATCCCCTCCTTAAAATCATTCCTTGGGGATGACTGCAGGGGTGCTCGATCAGCAACCCAAAACTCATCCCCYTCTCCCTGCTATTCTTTTCCAGCAAATGTGAAAATTGCACGTCAAGGGGATATGGGAAAGACAGCCAGGTCCCGATTCCGAAAGGGCTTTGTTTCAAATCAGATGTAATCCCACAGGAGACAATGCAGATGCATAAATGCTTTGCTTAAAGATGAGGTGACTTATGGCCCTGCAAAGGGCTTGGGTAAAGCCAGRTAGGAATGGGCAAAGGGAACATGTTCCCTGAATGGCACTTCTCTACATGGTTTTATCCTTGCTTTTTCTTTAGGAATAAGCAGAAAAATTACTGTACTCTTCATGAGCTCTCCTGCCCCAGGAGAAATGAAAYGTGAGATGAAGCCTTCTCTTCAAGGGCTTTGAAATCCAGGAAAGTGCTATGTAAAGAGATGTATTTTTACCCTTACGAATAACAGACTACAAACTTCTTTTTCCGAGGCCCTGGAGCACTTGTGCAATTCAGTCAAAGATTTGCTGCCTCTGGACAACCCCCAGGGCTGTCCCTTCCCACCGTGGAGCCCGTTACCTGAAGTCTCTGCATTGTTTTTACTCGTCCCACCGCAGCCGGGGTGGGCACAAGGGCCATGGTCCCTGCTGCATGAAAGAGCAAGGYGAAAGCTGAGTCCAGGAGTCCTGCTGCTCTAAAACCAGAGCACAGGTCCTCCCTTCCCCGCTTCCTCTGAGCAAAGCCACTGCAGGCATTTACACAGGCTGAAGGGTCACTAAATGGCAGCGGGTTAACCTGTGAGCTGAATTTTAGGGAGGGCTCCAGACTTCTCTGCTTCCCCATCGAAGAGGTCAGTTCATGAACTTGATTTTCCCAACGGGTGTTTTTGCTTCTTGAACGGCTCCGGTGAGGCCAGTCTTGCTGGGGGTCAGTGGGAYGGGATGGTTCTTTCTCCTCTCCCCGTTGCTCACGTGCTGGGATGAGGCTTGCAAGATGCAATGGAGGCAATAAGACATTCGTGACTGCCACAGTCCTGCCCTTCGTCATGCGAGTTCAGCCCTCGCATCCCCCCAGATACRTTACAAACTACTGCGGCTTCACCAACGCCAAACTTGTGCTTTGACGGCTGAATACTAGAATCCAGACCAGGATTTCCAGGGTTATTTCTATCACATGCCAGGAGGCCAGGAACAAGTTTTTAAAAGACTTTTAAAAGACTTTTACAAACCTCCACCCAATTCAGTCTGGACAGTGCTGGAGGGTAGTAAAAGACGACAGAACTGCTTATATCCAGGTTTGACTCTTTTGATTCACATAAACTTGGTAACAGCCAAAGTTTATTGCAAGCAAAGGCTGTTGGATGATGAATTAAATGAGCAGTAATCTCACAGGAAGCCACACATTTAATCCATTGGCAAGAAATGTGCAGCACTGTGTTTTGGGAGATTTTTAATCCCCACCATAAGAGCCTGGACTGTCCTTGCTTTTCCAGGAAGATCTAATGCTGTTTAAAATCACACTGCACGACAGACGTGAGGCAGCCTCCGCTGCCAGACCTGCCTCCCCTCTGATGCCTGAAATCAGCAGGACCAAACCACCCCAGGGCAGCATGATGGGTAAAACTTGCACTGGAATAACATCGTTATCCTCAGCCTCGGACCTGAATTAACCACAGAAGCACCAATTAGATGTGACCTGCRTGGCACACCTCACTCTGCTTGGAACTTCCCTCCGCCACAGCCAAGGGACGTTGAACAGTGGCACATTTCTGAGAGCAACCGGATAGGTTCAAGGTTCCTAACTTTCCTATCGAGAAAAATGTTCTTCTCTTCCAAAAATGAATTCCAAAATGCTCCCAAACATGGTGCACAAATGACTGGGTGCTTTGTTGTGTTCAACTGCAGTTCATCCACAGTAAGTGCTTTCCCTTCCTCTCCCACAGGGCTTAGCTGAGAGCAGGTCCTTCTAGCAACACAGGATCATCTTAGACAGCACACAGCGAGAGGGACCCGAGTAGCTTTTACACAAGCATTCACGCTTACCAAGACATCTCATGCTCCTCAACAAATCAATTCTGGAAGCTATTGATAGTTGGCTAAAGTTGCATTTAAAAAAAATGACCACTTACCTGCCAGAATATGCTGTCTATTGTATTTCCCAGAAAGCCATCTCTGCCTTCTGATGATACCAGTTTAGGTCCCAGAATAGTCATAAATTCATCAAAATCAACCTGGCCATCCCCTGGAATGAAAGAAAAAGATCAATGTTTTCACTGAAGTACCACTTAGTGCCAATGTCCAACATGCCACTCCGGATCTGCTGCATATCATGGACCCATACATGCACTATGACACCTCCTACATCAACTTCATGGTGCCTACGGACCCAAATTTGTTGTTATCCCAATGAATGGCCCGTGTTGTGGCGTACCCACACCTGAAGACAGGACCAGGTGATGCACAAATAGAGATGAATAGGTCATTCCCCAGCCCAGAGAGTTTGTGGGCAAGTCACTTCTCAAAAAAACAATTTTGGCAGGAGGACAGCAGCCATCAGCATGGCCAGGGCTGTTCCCCTCTACACAGCTGCCAAACASCCAGGTCTCTGCAAAACTTTTACTGGGCCAACCCCATCCTCCAGAGGAAGGGAGTACACACAGAGGGAAGAGCCAGACTATTGCGAATCCACAAGGCATTTCATTTCAGCTTTCCACCAGCATCCATCTCTTAAAAGCCCTGTGTGCTCAGCATGCAGAGCAGGCAGTGGAGACACAGCTTCAGTGCCATTAGCAGGAAGAGGAGACTGCTCCTGCCATTAATGAACTGAGCCTATGCAGTCCCAAGTGCCTCCAGTATATTGTATGTTTTGCAAATGAGGCATGTGGCTGTTTGAAGTATATCTGAGCATTGTATCAAATATTACTTTTCCCTCAGAGAACTTCTGCGATGCTTAATGAAAATGGCAAAAAAGGGAAATTCATGCCTGTTGAAGGATCTTAAAAATACCTGCTTCTCTGAACAGGGTAATTCAATGCCTATATGCCTCTCCTTTGTCTACCAGCCCATAGATATATCCTCCCACATATTATTAGGCCAATTGATATGTGTGGAYATATTAGCCCTCCTTCAAGTCTGGAAACAGAATCAGCAACTGTAAGACTTTTTGGTTGTTTTTTTAAATTCAGCTGGAACTGACTGTATCCACCTCTCCATGTAGTTGCTGTTGCTAAATTATTAGGTGTAAGAAGTGTCTAAAACCATCAGCCTAAAGCAGATCAATTCAAGGGCTACTATTAAAATGTCACTATTGACTGCAGTACCTGCAGCAGCCCTGCATGACAGCTTTACCACGTGCACTGCATGCTGCTGCTATCTCTCCTTTTTATTATATTTCATATGCTTGATCTGAGCATATGCACCACTGATTGGAAATCTTTCCATGTCCTTATCTTCACAGAAACACAATGTGAAAATAAGCAGAGTCAAAATGCTCATTTGCCATAATAGTGATCTCTATTCACTAGGCAATGCCCGTAATTTCTTGAAGACAAGAGTGAATATCCTAGGGGTGAGCCAGCGACAGGGGCTCTGAAAGGAAACTCAGCAGGGATTCATAATAGCTTTGATCCTGTAATGTGCAAGACGATCCATCCAACTGCTAAAGATGCTCACACCTTCAGGGCTCAGCACATGTTGAAGGGCTTTGCAGGGCTGGAGCAGGCTGAGCACTTGCAGGATGGAGCTAATTTCTGGGACAGCTTATTAAGCGGAAAAGGAAAGGGGTAGGCACCCCATCACTTGGAAAGCCATTCTTTAAAACATTTATGGACTACAAGAAAATGTGTTCCTTCTGCTTCCCCATGGGAGGCATCAGTTTATGACATCAAGTCGGACTGTATCAGTCACAGCACGTTGGATCACGTTGGGGAAGGTAATGCAAGGTGACAGTGGATTCGGGTCAATTTATATTGCAGTACATCACTTCAAGGGAAAGGCAATAACAAAACCATACACTATGATGCAAATTGGGTTAAAGAAATTAGCCAGATTAGCAAGAAAACAATTTGCATTTTAAAGACATTCTAGTACCTGCCTGTGCATATATTTGGTCTATCCATATGCGACCCCAAAATATTGAGTTATTGACTTTGCATTTTCTACAATCTCATTTCATCCACAGAGGAGAGGCAGGACTTAGTCCTACATATGACTCATGAGAAAGTGGGTGCCAGGACTCCTGGGCTCTGTGTCTGACTCACAACAAGACTTCGGGCAAACCCTTGCTCATGCTTCCCTGCGCCTTTGCCAGGGATCATAACTAACTTCACACGGTTTAATTATCAGCTTAATTATAGCATTTTCCACAACCTCAGAAGAGCGATGCCATTAAAAAATGCATTATCCCCTTATTGGCTGCTTTTTCAATTAAAACTGTTAACTAGCAAGGAAACCAGACCCCAAAACATTTTGCCTGGTGGAAATATCCCTTTAACATCCATTTTAAGCTGCAGAAAACAAACCTTCCTGCCATCAGGATCTCAGGAGAATGCAGCATCATAATATCAGGAAAGAGAACTCACAATTTTGGCTGAAAATTCCTTTTACAGTATTCAACAGCCAGGAGAGAAATATTATAAAAAACAACACATAGGCTCCAAGATGCACCCAGTTGCAACTCTGCATGGTTGCAAGGTGAAAATGCACAGGGTTGCTCTCTACAACCATGGCATAACCAGGTAATGCCCAATCCCCACATAGCCTCTAGGATCTATGAGAATTCAGGCCACCCATCAGCTTCTGGGAGCACTCAGCTTGAAATTTGTGTTGGGTACAGTCAAAAGATGCTTTCCTCCTYCTCCGAGCCATAGTCACGTACACGGCGCGCTACAAGCTGATGTGCAATGCACACATCAAGCATCTGTTCGAGAATCTGCATTGGAGGCAAATCAAACACYGTGCACGTCCCACGTTTGGCTTTGCTGTGCCTACAGATGTGCTCCTCGCCTGGGAGTAGTTGATATTCAGAGCGAGGATGTGCGGYTTATTCAGAAATGAACTTTTAGTTGGGTTTAAGGGATGGGAAGAAGGGAGGAAAATGCCAGGCTGGAGCACGTGTGCTGTCTACGCTGCTCTCACCTTCCCTTGCTCCTTTCCACGAGCCATCCAGCAAGCCCCGAACAACACTGCTGTCAGCAGCGATCACACAGCCCCAATCCCTCGCCGTCCCCTCAGGCCAATTTATAACGTGTGCGGCATTCACATCCTCCCCCCACCTTCTGCCTCCAAGCTCACATTAWCTACTTTAGCAAGAACTCATCACAYTGAAGGAAAACAACCTCGTAAGGAGGGACAGGGCACAAGCAGGCAAAAAGCTACGGCCAGGATGGAGCRGGCTGTGCTCCCCATCCAGTGACGGTCACAGCTATTCTCTTCTTCCTGCTCCCACCAGTTACAAATGCAGACCAGGCTTATAAACCTGAGCCATGCTGAAGTCCCTGATTGATGAGGGCACTCACACATTGAAATAACTTATTTACAAACTGGGAGGGCAGGGAAACCTCGAGGCATGGCGGTGCAGGTCAGGTGGGGCAGGGGAAGACCTTCAGGTGGCAAGGTGGGTGAGGACCAGAGGGATTCCGGGCAGGATGTGATCCAGATGCCACCCCATCCGTGAGTTACCACCTATCAGCCAAGGGACAGTCACTGCTTCTGTGGGTGATCTTAGCAAAATATCAGAGCTGAGCCTAACCCCTGGTTTTAAACCGCCTAAAACATYTATTTATTTACTTACAGTTATGTCCTAACATTTTTCTTCCCCATAATGCTTCCTCTTAATCCTGGCATTAATGTCGAAGAGTCAGAAGGGGGTTAGCGATCATGTGGCTGAACCTCGCATGACTGAAAATATGACTCAGAACATCGCTGGCCACATCATCAGAGACAAATCAGATCTGCTTATCATTACTAGTCCGTTAGCATCACCCTGGCGCTAAGTGCTTCCAGATACCCACAAAGGTTTGCTCCCTGCAAGACACTGTCTCAGTTCTGACAAAAAACAGGCAAATGTGATAATAAAAAGGAATAGCAACTAGATGCACTGTCAACAGCCCCGTGTGAACCTGGCTAATTGCTCCACCGTGGCAAGAGGATGCTGAAGGCACCCAGCAACATCTTTGGGTCTTCTGGGAACCTTTTCAGTGCCCAAAGACCATGTGTAGCCAGCAAGGGGTCCTGGACCTGCCAAAGTCACAACACACACTGTTCACTCACTGGGTGCAGAAAGACACTGGGGATAATTTCAGTTTGAAGAGCCCCAGCTTCAATGTTTGCTGTGCTGTGAGCTCAGTTTGGCCACCACCATGGAGCTCCACAGAGCTACAGCAGGGAAACATCAGGGCCCGCATCATGTTCAACATCCACTTACGCCAAGCACACCAAAGACAGCTAAGAGCAGCATGGAGCTGRGAAACCAAGCTCTTTTCCAGCTCTCCCAGACACTACAGCCCAAGGAAATTTGCTTTGGACATGACAGCTCCAAGGAAGGGGTGTCTGAACCTCTGAAAAATGGCCATTAGCTCTTCTAAATAAACCAATGGGATGTGGAAAAAGGAAAAGCATTAATGACTTAACATATAGAGGAGCCTGTAAAACTACCACTGCACTCCCAGGGAGCAAGCTCTGGGTCGGACATGTAGGGGGGAGCCGAAGGAGCCTCCAGCGCTTTTGGATTTACTCTCCTAAGCTCATTAATATTGGGGTTGTGCTTCCAGATCCCCAGGCCAAAGAGGTTTCAAGGTACTACCATTTGCTCTTGCTGGAGGTGCTATGCTTCACTGGTGCATTAGAGCTGAGCAGAGAAAATCACAGCCCTCTCTCTATGCGGATGGGCTTTCAGCTCCAGTCCAAGGATTTCATCTTCCCTCAGCCCCCATGACTTTAACGAAGAGGAGAAGGGAAGGTTGTATTTGCTGGAGGATGTTTAGCAGGAAAAATGCAAGCGTTTGAGGGCAGGCAGAGCTCTGCAGTCACCTTKTCAGGGCACCAAGGACAACCGCAGCATGGAATAACCCCAGCTGCACTCTTACACCAAGCCAAGCTACACCCGTGTGGCCCGAGCCCCATCCTGCCTTTCTCCTGGTACATTTGTCCTGATCCCACAGGATCTACCATCAGCAGTGGTTGCCCAGGTTGGACATGCCGGGCAGGGAGAGTGCAGCAGACTACCCCCAAACCACGCGGGACCTGGAAGAGGAGAGAGGGATCGGTTTGAGCCAGGACAGCAAATCCCCACGTCCCAGGTAACACAGAGTCCCTGTGCGTGGGCTCTTGCAAACTCTCCTGCCAGAGCTCTTCTGCTTTGAAGAAATAATTAAATGCTCAGAGGAGCAGYAGCGTGAACCCATCTCGCCCTCCATCCCCTGGGAGAGCCCTGACCCTCAGCCTTCAGTTGACCGCTGTCTGTCCAAAAGTCTCCTGTTGGAGCAGCTCCCTTGGAGGATGTATTTAAATATTCATTGGGCTGGAGAAAGACAGAGCAGGAGAGGGAAAGAAAAAGAGAGGGGGAAAGCATGCATGGATTGCATCGCCTATACCCAAGGGCAGAACAGATACTTACACCTCATTTTCAGAGTCTTGTGCATTAAACTGGGAGCGTGCATAATCTGGCCTGATTGCTTCCTAAATAAGCCTTTTCCCTGGCCAGTCTCAGGATAATCGGGTTCTCCCTCCTCCTTAAAAGTTCTTGCCATGGCACTAAAATGATGCACACATTTAAACGGAGATGAGGATCTGCTGCATGTAGACTGATAAGTATTCACACTTTTTTTTCTCTCGAATTTGACCTCCAGAGTGCAGCTAGGTGATATATTTAAAGTTAATGAGCTAGTCTTTTGCAGCTTAGGTCCCAGGCGCACACAACACTCCTGTTTATTTTTATTCTCTTAATAGCTAGCTGCAGTGACTCTCTGTCCCGGTCTGTGTCATTGTTTGCGCCCATAAAATAACCTGTGCGGTAATAATACAGTCTGGTGAAGGCTGTTGCTGCTGTGTCTTGAAATGACGCAGAGGATGTGCACAGAAAAGCTCCAGCCACAGGATATTTCCCAGACAAGTATTTCGGTTTCAGAGATTTTAAGGTCAGAGGAGAACAGCCTGATCACCAGCCTGACCCTTTCCCCAGCACGACCCAGAGACTTTCTGCCTAATTACAGTTTCAATCCATAACTTCAGTGAGAACTAGGGAAAGTATTTCATAAAACTTTTGACTTTGAAAACAGTTTTAGTTCTAGATATCCATAAAATTAGCTGAAATGAAGAGATAAAGCTCCACTACAATGCTGACAAAGGTGTTTTGCAGAGGCACAGAGCATCACCTCCCCAGACGTTACCAGAAAGGAGGCTGCCAGCAGAGCCGGCTGCTAGACCTCCCCTGCCTGCCTACGCGGCGATCCACAGGCACGGGACATACAACCCGTCCCCAGGATGGAGAAAGATGACAATGAGCATCTCCTATTTCCAAAGAGTCCTGTTTGCATTCCCTTGGGAGTTTCTGCCCCAGAGCCGTCTGCAGAGGGTCTCTGATATTCCCTGTCAAGTCACACATGTAAAAAATACCTTTTCTCGTTTCTCTTGCTTCTTGGGAACAGTGGGGGCATATCCATCGGCCACTCTTTTACTGTTCACCAGCTCTGCCATATATCCTACAGCTTTAATGACTGCTTTTTGAAGGAAAAAAATCATTGGAGCTAAAGGAAGAAGTGAAACATCTCCACTGGAGCCCACTCTGTCCCTTAAGGGCACCTCCACGTCCTGTGGTTTTAGGAGCGGCTGTGCGGAGCTGGCTGCTCCGGTTCAATGACAACTACACATAAAAGATTAGCAAATTGTACAGACATATGTTCCTGGAGGAGGAAATTTCCATGGGGTCAAAAAGGCTCAAACGGAGCCCAGAAAGACAGAGCCAGGGGTACAGCCATCATGACACCAAGAAAAGGACCTTGAGAGTTACTCACTTTGACAGCCCGTTGGCTTGTCTTGCAAGGAAGAGAAACGGCTGTGGAGGACCTGTTTGCTTCCCCGTTAAAAAAAAAAAAATAATCTATTAACTCCCCATGTTTGCCCAAGGGGAGCCTGTCCAGGAGCTGACCTGCGAGACAGTGATTGAAGAGGACTGGGGGCTCTGCCTCTGCGGTGCCAGGTGTGACGTGTCCTGTGCTCCACCACAAGCACTGAAACAAGCAGGATGCTGTTAGAGCTTGGCTAGAAGAAAAGTCCAACAAAAACAGCGACTGCAGTAAAAAAAAAAAATCTCCATCAGACACCTGCCAAGCAGYGTGCCAGCTTCACGCCAGCCCTGGGAAGCCACAGGACGCCCCAATTACTGTCCCTGTGACCAGCCGTCCTGCAGGGAAAGGCACCGCAGAGCCTGCTGAGCACGGCGTGCCTCCAGCGCGGCCGCTGCAAGCCACCCCCGTCCCCCCACCCCGCGCCCCCAGGAGCCTCTCCCCTGTGCAAGGGCACCTGGCACATAAAACCAAGGGGGCTCATTTTGCAGGTCTTTGCAGAACTCTTGTATCTTGCAAGTTGTAACCAGTTGATCCCTTTGTCAAATGGATCAAGAGGAGCAAAATCACGTCCTGACTGCCCAGGACTTTAATTAATGTTGCTCCCCAGGCCTGGGAATAGCAGGAAAGCTCTGCGTGCATTGCAGCAGCTATCAGACAGCTCGGCACAACTTTGAGACGACCAGCACGCCACAGGCTCATTAAAACAGAAGAATATGTGTGTTCCCTGTGGCATATGCATTCTGTGAAACCAAAATCATAATACCAGGAATACTGCATTTTAAGGAATAAATAAAATTAAACAAGGATGCAAACAAATTACAAGGCAYGCCTGCATGAGACAGATCACAGATCGCGTGCTGTGTTTTGCAGAGGACTCTGCCCCATGGGAGCACAGGGTGGACAGGTTTCAGGGAGGGAATTGCTATTCAGTGTTTCCTCTTGTCCTGTCTATTCAACACGGCTGCACACAGCCATCCAGGCACTGCATCAAAGACAGAATTTGATATTAGTTATGAACCTCTTCCCGGTACTGAGCTGCAAATCTGACTAGCTTCACAAGCAACAATAATTAGTCTTCA
This sequence comes from Oceanodroma leucorhoa, assembly GCA_030449065.1. NCBI lineage: Eukaryota > Metazoa > Chordata > Aves > Procellariiformes > Oceanodroma > Oceanodroma leucorhoa. The sequence continues at coordinate 1,258,552 of JASVER010000060.1, read as the reverse complement.
TTCTTTGCAGCGAGAACACATAATATGATAATCTCCATTTTACAAATCAGAGCAGACACGAAGAAAGTGGCCTCTATAAATAAAGACAAGTCTCATCAAATCCATCTCACCGACCAAGTTTCTCAGCTCAGCAACACACTTTAAAGGACAACCACACTGAAATGTTGCTAGATCATTTCTCACACATAAAAATCAGAGGCCTTTGAGTACAGAGGACAAACCCAAATTCTGCAACAACCTGTCTGTGCTTTTCCTATTAACTCTGCATTTTAAACATGGAAACTGTTTCTGGTATACCTCCAGCAGCCTGGGCTTTTTTACACAGTTTTATGTTGAAGTGTTGAAACACAAGGAATTATCCAGTGCAGTAAAGTAGGAGGGGAAAAAACAACACAGAAAAGGAGAAGAGGGGGAGAGACAACAGAAAGAGATAAAATGTTTTCAACTTGTGAATGTCACCGTTGTCCCACACAGGGCAGCGCAAGCTGATCTTCTGGACAGAAGCAAACATTTGGCCATGAAACGTCTGAGAGAAAAGCAGCTCGCCTTCYGCAGGCCACAGGGCTCAGCACTTCATTTTTAGAAGAGAGATTTATTCTCTCTCCAGATCTCCCAGGCCAGGTCCTTGGGTCGTTCCCACCCCTGTCACCCTGTGACACGGCATACATGCTCCAGCCAGTGGAGCACCCAAATCTGATGTCCCTTCTCTCGCGTGGGGAAGCAAGTGCAAGCAAACCAAAGCAACGTCTATGTGCAAACCCTGATCCGACAGCAGTACAGCAGCTTGGAGAACTGACTTTTAGGGAGACAGTGTACTGACACCGTCCCTTGACGCCATGCAGTTATGTCGCTCTCATTTATTCCCTTTCCAAAGGGGATCACAGCAAGTGTGTGYATGCCTGGCTGTGTGGGGCAGCACCTGAGCAGCACAACCTCTGTATGCAAAGCATAAAAAGCTAATCAATCTGCAGAACCCCATCGCAACCATGGGGCTGCCCAAAGCTGGATGAACCTCARAAATACCACCTGGGAGAGCTGCGTATCTTCAAAACCTTTTTTGCCAGGGTCACTGTGAATAGCTCACTCTTTTTTTTCCCCGTCTTCAATTCCCTGCTCCGCAAAGAGCCATTGCAAAGCAGCTTGGGAATATGCAGAATTTTAAATTGGGATTTCTTTCCCCTGTTTTTTATTGCTTGTAAGGATGTCATAGCTGTATTTTCGCTACTACTGCTGATGCATCACATAATGTGATAAAAGGTAACAGGTAGCTCGCTTGTACGCTGATGAAACCAGCTCGTCTTTTGCTTGATCAAAGTATTTTTTGTTTGTACTATAATAAACAATTTGACACACTGGGGTTTTTTTTCCCTCTTGTGTTAGCCTGAAGTTATTTTTCCAGGGTACTGAAAACCAGCTGCTCCTCTAATTAGTACACTGAGTGCTTATTTTATTCCTCAGATAGAAGTGTCTTATGTTGTAACGAAACCGTTTGACACTTAAGTCACACATTCATCTATTTTATTGCGAAAGTCTGCTTAAAGAGTAGGCATCCCAGACAAGGCAACACAGTTAATGTGCCATTTCTCTGCATTTTTATTAGCATTACTGCCAATTGGAAGAATTTACAAATAATTTCTTTTCCAGCACATAAATATATAAAATATTTTACTTTCCACATACTGGCAGAACATTTCAGGTCATTCTCCAGATTGCAGACAGAAATGTATGCACCTCTCATAGTCTKCAGTGTTTACATTCATGCAATACCTAATTATGTCTAAGGATAAAGCAAATCAAGGGTATAAACTAAGGTAAAATTTGACCTCTGTCTCCAAACCAAAAGCAAACAGTATGTCCCTATAAGGCACAGCACACTGGATAGGTGCCCAGCTATACTGAACAACCTTCTGCTGGCATACAGTCATGCACCGCTTCTATCAAGATGTAAGCAAAGCTTTGGCCTAATGTGAATTTCATGCTCTGAGTGACGGAACCTCCATTCCTCATCTTCCTTCCCCAAAAGARGCATTTCTGCACAGAAAAACCCTTTGCCTTCTGTTCTATTTTGGTACTTTCATCTCCCCCATCACAGCAATGCCACAGCATCTTCCGATAGTTCATAAAAGGGTGTTTCTGATGATTTATAAGATTTCTCTTGAGACCTTGAAATATTCTCATTTTTCTCCCTAATTCAGTTTTTTATGCCAACTATAATATTTCTGCCTGCRGCAGCTGTGTTCCCCATCACCTGGGTGAAGCATGCATTGCAGAACAGCACAGAGAGTTGGAAGAAGAGGAAGAGAAGGCATTTATAGGAAATGCAGTGGATACTCCAGCCTCTGATGCCTGCCTTCCTCCAGTGAGGACTAGCAAGAATTAGATATTCACTGGAAATACCTGTATTCAGCAAAGCCATGCTAGGAGGGCAAATGTAGCAGGGAGGGTGGTCCTTTGCAGGCCTGTGGTGTGTCCTCAGGACAAGGCATGGCCAAGGCTGAGGGCTTCCCACATGCCACCACCAGCTCCCATCACTCAGCCCCTGCMACAGCATGGGAATGAATCATCTGCTGCCCCAGTGCCCGAACTCGCCTCAGCTGTTGGGGTAAAAAAAGCCAAGTTGATGTACAACTGTGCGGTCATTCCCTCAGGAATATTTGACAGCCATCTCTTGGGATAGGAAGCTGGAAGCTGGTTTTGATGCTTCTTAATATAGGATTTGCTGTGAGTTTACACTTGCCTGTGCACAGGAAAATATATCTTGTACTGTTTATGAGCCCCAACTCATCCTGGAGTCCCATCTTACCATTTCTTGGCTAAACTTCTCTCCCTCTTCCCCAGCCCTGTGACAGCTTTGCCATRTCATGGCATCAAAGCCCAGCAGATAAGTAACCCAGGCCTCTCCGTGTGCCATGGGCTTCACAGCATGGGACAACCTGCATCCTTGCAATCCCAACAGGCAGGAGTCCCCTCCTGCCACTCTGAGCCCTGGAGGACATTTGGAAGCTCTTGAGCATCCTCACATCACCCCGTGACATTCTCTGTAGGCAAACCCACTCACTGCAGTCACTTCCACCCTGTCAGTGCCAGGGCTGCTGGTGTGTCACCTGCGAAGGAAGGCTGATGGTAGCACTCAAGAGCCATGGAGGCATTAAAAGCGACACGGCACCTGTGAAGAGTTCCTGGGCGAAACCCAAGCTGTGCAATCACTGTCTTCTCTTAAGTTCATGCAGCATTTTCTAACTACATTTTGCCTTTGAATGCAATGAATTATGAAATGCACCTTCATTTCTGCTCTGATTTGGAGGCTCACTGTGTGTTACTGAACAGCTGCATGCTACAGCCCCAGAAGCAACTGTCCTTGGGCGTCTCTGGAGTTGATCCTTGTGTTATTTACTGAGCTTGGTGAGATCCTTTGTGGCAGAAGGTGACATACAGGTGTGAAATGCTCTTGTCATATCAGTTTATGCTCAGCCACAAAACCACTCCAGCGTACGTTGCATATGCTCCTCTTAAAACATGTTTTGTCCAACCTAGCTCCCACAGCGCCAATGTCTCTTCAGCCTGACCTAGACAGGGCTGAGCCTCCCTCCTTATCCCTACAGAAAACAGGGTTTGCAATGAAAACCAAATTCAGACCAGCTCATTATTTGAAGCCCACCGGCTAAATAAGCCACGGCAGATACAGCCACTCTGCCATCCTGCAGTGTGAATGCACTCCCAAGGTAACTCCTGATGAAAACCGTATGTTTGCACTAGGTCTGTTCAGGCTGGTTCGGATTAAATATAAACCACTGCCAATTGTATTACCTCATTATTAGCAGACACTGGCAGCAGCCTTGCGTGGAGAAACGGACGTCTGGCTACACTACCTGCCCTCACATCATAATTCATGTCAGGTGCTGGGGGATGCACAGGAGGATTACCGCCTCCCCCTTGGTTTTCCTGACCACAGGGGACTCCTCCTTGAACAAGACCTTTCATCTAGCCGACCTTCCCACCCACCTGACGCTGAGCCAAAGCCTTGGAAAAATTCGGCAACCCTCAACAGGAGTATATGGGAAGGAGGGTAAGGCTGTCCCTGGGAGCACAGGGCACAACTGACATCCCCGGGAGCTCTTTGTGCTTAAGCCCTGCTACCGAATGATGATCACACACAGYGGGTGAGGAAGGAGGAAGCTATTGCTGGTGCTCACTACATTTCAAGTTAAATCCCAGAAAAAAATGAAGACAATCCATCAGAGAAAAAGTAGCCATAAGCCATATAATATTAATTCAAGTCATACAGTATTAACTCAATTTGCAGGCAAGGTAAATCTTTCACATAATATTCCCCTACTTGCTCAGTTCCTAAGGAATTTCCCATTGCCCTGTCTTTTTTCAATGTATGGTCCATTTGACCTTCACATAGCACGGACTTGTGTCCAGCCCCMAAACCCTCTGCTTAAAATACTGCAACAACAGGCCAGTACAACCAGACTGTATCTTTGGAGCTGTTGGAACTGTTGAGCTGGAAGAGATGGAGGATCACCTCCCAACTCTGCAGAAAACACATYGAGCTTTCTGAAAGGTCTCAAACAGGAATTTAACACCTTCCATCTGCAGCCCATTACTCTACATTTTAACTCCACCTCTCCGATTACAGGTCCCTGCACACTAGGAGTGTATACGAAAGAGTGCCAAAGTCTCAAGTCTGTGAGACCGAGAGTCAGGGAATAACTGGAGATGAATCAAAACTGGAAGCCAAGTCCACAGCACTCTTTTTCCAAAAAAGTGCAGAGTTTTGGTAAAAGACCCCATGAATTGGCACCATGCTGAGTCTGGCCTTTGCAAAACCTAAAGAGAAATCACCTGGTCTGCTAGGAAAGGCCAGCAGAACATAACAAGGTGCAAACAATAATTTTTGGAGAAAATGCTTTTAAAAGTGATGGATTCTTTTTCTTTTCTTTTAGGAATGAGATCATTTCAACAACTGACCTTCTCTATCTGCCAAGTTTTGCATTACTTTGTCTCCCTGCTCCAGGGGAGATGCTGAACACCCTCGAGCAGGCTGACAGCCTCTTCCCTGCGTCCCCTGGCCTGACGAAGACAGTTGTACCGTGCATCTCATGGGGGCATTCGACTCCGACMCCCCCAGGGAGGTAGGAAAGCTTCACTCCCGCTGCCACCATCTCCCATGGGCTCTGCTCTCAGCAGTCTCCCCGCGGATGCTGGCGTCGCTTCGACTTGCCAAGCATCCCACTTCAGACCGGGGCTGCATCCAGCACTCTGGTTTGGCATTATTCCATCTAACTTTGCACAGTGTTTCCACCCTGCTGCAGCCACCTGCAGAAGGGAGGGAGAAGGTCGGATGCACGTCCCAGCTTCCCTGCACATTTCAGGCATCAGGAAAGTCTCCCTTCCTGCTCTGACCAAGGACATTTTAAAGACAGCCCGCTTGTTGTGATCAGCTCTGATTGTAGCTTTGCAGCAGTTAAAAAGTCCCCCCTGGCTCCAGCATCCTGATGCTGCATTTCTCTCTTCCCATTAATGGTGGGTTCTCTTTCTTTTATTACCTCTTAGTAATCGTTTSAACGAGCTCTCACAGCAGGACTTTGCTCAAAATTACTCCACCATTCTAAACTTCTTCTTCAAAAACCATCAACACCTTGTTATGACACAGCACAGCTCCCATCCACAGCATCTTTTACTTGCAAGGAGTGGTGAGGCCACAGGACTGRGCAGCTCTGCTTAGTTGGGCACCCAGGTCATCTCCCAGGTAAGCATCACTGGGCCAGATGCTGCCCAGAAATGAAAGGTTACAACTGCCTTGCAAAAGACCATTTGCAACTTTGCAGAGAAAGGTTGCAAGACCTCGTCTGTCTTCACCTGCCTGTATCAGCCAGTCAAATAAAAGATGCTCCATCTCCYTTGCATTGGTTGCCTGAGAGGCAGGTTTATCTATGGGAGGTTGATGGCTCATGGTCATATGCGCTCCTTGCTGTGGTGAGAGGCAACATTTCATGGCTTCCTCCCCAGTCCTTCCTTGGTGACTGTAAACTCTTTGAGCCAAAAACACGGCTGCAACGCACTGAGAAAGCCCCCCTCTACCAGTAACAGASAAGAACCAACAGCGAGGACTTACCATCCATGTCAAGGCGTTGCATGATGATCGCCAGCTCCACCTCACTGGGCATGTATCCCAAGGAACGCATTGCCATGCCCAGCTCCTGCTTGGATATAAAGCCATTCCCATCYCTGTCCAGCACTCGGAAAGCTTCACGGATTTCTGTAAAGGAGAAGGAAAAAGAGAGGAGTTATTATGGTGGAGGACTCCCTGGTCAATGCATTTGAACACATGGGACACAGAAGCAGCATATATTGCCTTTTCTAATGTTAATGATGCATATTGATCATTTCAAGTCAGTGTAATCGTGATGTGTTCATACACACATASGTATGTGTGTGTGTGCACTCATGCATGCACACCTCTGTATGCAGATAGATAAATACAGCAGCATCCACACTCACGCTGCCTATTTTCTGAGCTAAATATCGTTGCAAAATTATTTATTCATTACACACTGAAGTCCGTTTCTTTCTGCAGCACCTGCCCTGGACTGCTTTGCGTGAACCATCCTGACCTACAGTAAAGTCTCCCTGCATACGGCTGCATAGCAAATCCCAGTCCCAGGGGCGTCTCCAGCAGCCCTTCTCCAAGCCCCTCAGTACGTCTGCAAGGCAGATTTACTTTACGTCACACAGGCAGACCAAGCTCTAACTTTCTCCAACAAAACTACGTGAACAGGAACAGCTGGGTGCTGAGTGCCTCCTTTGCAGGGTACGGAGCTCTGCAGCCAAAAAGCCTGGATGCGCAGGTTCTCCCGTGTCCGATAAATGCGGATGTACAACTTTTAAACCATAGCTGGGCAATTTCCATCTCTCACTCCTCTCCATAGCTTTTCTCTAATTTATAACTGGTTTACAGCAATAGACAGCCTCAGATCAATAAAAATGCTGACTGCATCAAAGGAATCACTTCCATCATTCTTCCTCAGCCTGGCTCATCTGCTGACATCTGACTTTGTTTTGCTTTTTAATTCAGGCATATCCCCCTCCAGCCTTTAATAGCCTCTCTCCACTTGAAAGACACCCACGCATCTGCCACCTCGACAGGTCTGCACATTTCCYGCTCCTCACAGACCTCTGAACTGGAAGCCCCACCACCAAGCTCCCCAGATCTGACTGTTGCAAATGCCAAACAGAGAAATTTTAACATTTCAGCCAGCTGGGAGCCTGTTTACTTGAAAGRATTTGGTTGGACGTGGGGAGAGAAAGAGGCGCTGATTTCTTACTTCTTAAATGGTCTTTGCACCATGCTGTGGAGGGGAAAACACAGGATGCTTTGTCATATCTCTTTTGGGATTGAGGATTTATGAAAATCCAGCATGCTGGGGCCCGCTGCAACTTTGCTCAGAGGAGTTTAATCTTCACGTGAAAGCACTTCATTGGAGAAGTGGGAGAGAAAACTCAGCAGGTTTTTTTTGGGAAAACCCCCCCGACTAATTAAAAATTACTCTATTCTCTGTCAGGAAACAGATTGGATGGAAAAAGTTTGTCCAGCCCTGGGTAGTTCACGCATTAAGTCGCAGATGAGAAAATATTGTTGGTCCTGCCATGGACGCCCGGCACGTCACCTCCCTCTGCCCYCTGCTCCCAGGCGCAGGGGAGGCACCAGCCCCCCGCAGCGGGGCCACGTGAAAGGTAATGGATGGTCCTCGGTGCTCCCAGGAAAAGCCAGGAGCATCATAACCCACCAGGAAATGGTTTCGGTGACGTCTTTGCTAACAGGTTATTTAAAGCTTTACAATTCAAAGGCTGCTTCTAAATCACCTCACATCAAAGTTCAGCACCTCCCTYGACAATACCAGTGCGTTAGCAAAGTCTGCTCCAATTTCCATGTGCTGCTTTCTGCCGTGTGTAATACCCTGGTGATGTGCCAGGGCCAGGGCACCTCCGTGACCCACTGCCTAATCTTCACCACAACTGTGGTTATCATAATGAGATACGATCAATTTTTAATCCAGCCAAAGGGCCCACTGACGCAAAAAGGGAAGATCCTAGTGATTCCTACGAATATTGGGCCACATCTGTAATATCTACACTTTGGGTTCAGGTATGCATCAACTGTGGCTTCTTTAAACTTAAATGCTTCACCGTGTCTCCCTGCCAGCCCAAGCTGGTGTAAGCTCTGTGATATGAAAAGATGGTGAGGCTGTTCAAAGCAAGCTCGGCTGGAAGTATCAGCACATAATGCAAAGAGCCTTTGGAGTAGGAACAAATCCCATTAGACACTGCCAGCTGTAGTGAAATCTATTTTCATATGCTGTGCTGAAAGCTAAAGTGCAGTAAATATTACATTGAAATCAATTAATTTTAAAATAAACTTTTGACAGCTGAAGACGAAAGAACTAAAAATATTACAGGGAGCCGAGAAAGTATTTTAGAAAATAAAATATGAGTCTACCTTCAGAAAAGTTTACATCTGAGTTAAACTGATCCAAATTACATGAATAAATTAYGTCTGTACAGGGGCTCCGCTGTAAGATATCTGAATGCCAACGTCTAGTGAGTATCYTCTTCAGATACACTGATTTCAGAGGGCGCATTTAACAGCACTGCAACCTTTGAGCCTCGATCAGAGGAGAAGACCCCACACATTTGGGGTCCAGCTCTGTTCCGTACCTCTCAGACACCTGAACTTTTGACCAAGCCTGAAACATCCCTCACACTTCAACTCCTGACCCCAAATGGAGCTTTTTTCTCTCACCACTCTATAAATACCACTTGTGCAGAGGTATATTTGAAGAGCTATTTATAGGTTGAACACATTGTACACGAAGCAGCTATGACCTCAGTCAGTGCCTCCTCTTTATCTTTACATGTAACATCACCTCCTTATCAGCTTTTCTTCATAGTGATTCCTTCGCCTCCGACGTACTCGCGGGTGCTGTCCTGCACAGCACCCAGAGTGTGAGCCACAGGACTGAGCATCCTTCCCAAACGCAGCCCCACCAGCTCTTCCYGCCGGCACTGCTGAAGAGCCGGTCTCAAACAGCGGTCCATGAACCTGTGGCACCCTTGCTGGCCCTCACCTTTATTTCCAGCTGTTAAATTTCATTACGCAAAGCTAAAAATACATCAGCACTTTCCCCATATGACTTTCCCAAAGAAGTCACCATGGCAACTGATGCTCCTGGCTCAGAACTGGGAGCGGATGTGGTCCATGGAGTAAATCTCTCAACAAAGACATTGCCAGGGCTTGGGAGAAACTTTGAGAYCCTCTTCCATTTCAGCTGGAAGCTGCTCTGCATAGGGATGCTTTACACTGGTCAAGAAAAGCAGAGCCCTGTTTTGTCTTTAAAAGGAAGAGTAAAAATAACGGGGGGAGTGGGTGTCAAAGYGATGCTGCCCCAGCAGCTGCCTTTCCCCTTGCCCAGCCTGGCTGGCAGCAGCCCTCCACACCGAGCTGAGCACAAGTATTTGGATTACACCTCCCTTGGGGCATTAGCAAATATTAATATTTATTCCCCTTTCCACTATATAGTAYCTTCTTTTACTCCCAAATACAGAAAGGTGACACAGAACTGTATAAAAGGGAAAAAAGAAGAGAAAGTATAGAAAGATTTAGAGAGCAGAAAGTTGCCCTTTTTGCTGGTGATGGCACTGGCCTGAGCCTCAGGAAATGTAACGTCTTCTCAGGGAGCCCAGGCCAGGACCTGAGTGCTCTTCTCCATGCCTCAGTTTCTCCAGCCCCTGGGAACAGCAATACTGCTCCTCTATACACGGTGATTTCAACACAAAAGTGCTCACCTGACAGCCAGTGACCATCAGCAGCACTAAACCATCTCAACCCAGAATTAATTCACGCAGTACCAGCAAGAAATGCTGCTGCAAAGAGACTTTGTCTGATGGACCATACACGATGCTTAATGCTGAACAGCGTTCAAGTGAAGGAGGGGACAGAAGGGATCAGCATCTGGCCCCATCCTAACTAACATCTTCGTTAATGATCGCAGAGAGGGAGCAGACACAACATTAATTAAATTCCCAAATAACACAAGGCTGGAAAGAATTGCCAGGACAAAAAGTCCAGCAAGAAGGAAGGAGCACTATGTGAATGGGCCAAGATCTCGGAGCAGAAGGGCCCTCACCTGAGAGTCAGCTGGGTCAAGGCCAAGGTGAGCTGGGTTTGAAGGCACGTTTSTCAGGAAAGTTTAGCTCAGTGTTTTTCCCCAGGTGAGGATTTATGTTCCATGGGAGCCGAGAGCGCAGCACTGATTTCTCAGCGTTATTTGAGCATTCAAAAGCTGGGTATGGGGGGAGCTGCTTTTAATTCATTCCCCCTCTTTCCTCACATTTAACAGCTTCACCTTCCAGCTTCCCTATTCTGGAGCACGCGGCCGTCCAATCACCCCCACACTCCTCTGGGAAGAAAGAAAGGAAAAATCAGGGAAAAGGATGATTTTTTTTTAATTACCTTTCTGAAGGGCGCAAAGCAAGACCGCTGTCAGAGTTGGACCTGACACCCGGCCTAGAAAGTCATTAACTTTCTCCATCTGCATCCAGAAAGATCCAAAGACAACGTCGTCGCCCACCTGCTCACGTCGTGCCCGCTCCAGCCCTTCCCTTCAAAACTCCTCTGCCCACTCACGGCTGCCCTGGGCCTGACCTTGTGCTCCCTTCCCCGGCTCATCCCTTCTCCAAGTCCAGGAGCAGCTTTATTTACAGATGATTTTTCCCTCTGACTGGTAACTAGAGGCAACCATCATTATTTCTTGTTTTGCTTCCTGAATGAGAATGTATCACGATTCTCTGGGAAATAAATTCAGCCTGAGCCATTGGTGTCCACTAGCTACCCTCGGGCGCTGCAGATGGTTTCAGGTTATTTCACTGGGTATAAATACCACCATGATAAATTTTGTAATTACACTGTAACGACCACACCCTAAGTGCACCGTAATTACAATCAGAGTCCTATATGGTTATTTTCATTAGTATGATAAGAGAAGAAATACCACCACCCGAAATCTTGCAAGTCATCTCATTCACTTAATTGCAGGTTTGGGCACCAAAGTACAAACTGAATGATCTAAAAGCTGCAAATAGCACGTCCTTGAGTGAACTGTTAAGTGAGTCTCGTAAGTACTATGTCTGTTTAAAAAAAATGGAAATTTCCATCCCTCCATCTGCTATTCTTACGCTTGTTTTTTTTCTGTAAATTGCAACAAAGTGTCAAAATAACTACATTTTTCATCTAATGAAAACGCCCCCCCCCCCAACATACTCCAATTGAAAGTGTCAAAATATTTCACTTGGTTATTCTCAATCTCAGCAAAACAGTTCAGCATCCCCAGATCAAACTCTTTCACTGCAACCTGGAGCTGTGTCTACCTGAGCGGCTGCAGCGTCTTGCCGAGGCTCAGGCACCAAGTCCCGTCAGCATCACCAAAAACCTGCAGCTGGAAATGGGGCATAAACACCCGGGTTTAATCGTGGCCTCAGCACTACGGCAGCTTGGATAGACACAGTTATGTCAAATGGGCAAAGCAAACCGGTGCTAGTCAACTTGAYGAAGTATCTCAGCTCAGAAAACTAGAAGTGCCTCGTCTTGTTTTTCCTTAGAGGGACTTTTTCATACATAATTTGGCAGATTTTTTTTCCCCAGGAAAAATGATTTTTGGGAATGATTTTTCCTGTGGTTAAGTTCCCAAACACATTTAACACTTGCCAAGTAACCTGTAGGAACACCCCATTACCATATAAATGCACAACATAACGGCTATCTGCTGCTACTAGATACTCTCTTAAATGGAAGCTTTTAGTGCAAGCAACAGGGACTGGAYTGGGAATACTTGAGGATATTTACTCCGAGGGCAGGCCGGCGTGGACAGCAGCACTCAAACACGTTGGCACAAGGCTGCTCCRTAAATGCGGCTGCATCCCTTCTGCGGGCGGTGCGTGCTGCGCGGCGTGTGATTGCACGAGCCCTCAGCATCGCTCGGAGCCAGCAGGGAAGCGCGGTGCTGAAAGCCAGCTGTCAGAAGAATTTGGCAAAATAACACCTTCCGCTCTTCCCTATAAATTTCCCTACTGTGGCCAGAATTTCATCCAGGAGRCAAGCAGGGCTCCTCTTCAGCTCCTCCCGATGCCAACAGAAGGATGTATGGGGTTGGAGATGCTGTGCTGTGGCCCTYATCATTAAATGATGCAGAATAATCAAGTTTCCAGTGCCTGAGAAAGGTACAGGCTGGTTCTGAGTGGTGAGGKATGAACTTGGAATAAAAGAAGTGAGGAGGAGTCAGAGAGGATGCAAATGGCCAGGCTGCCAGGCGACAGAAGAGCAGGGCTTGGCTCAYGGAGGTGCTTTGATTTCCATCTGCGATGCACTGAGGAGGGCAGGGAGATGGAGGGGGCATCCCAGGGACAGAGAAAAGCTATTTCAGGTGAAGAGCAATACTGGTCTGAAAACAAATGGATATGAGCAAATTTAGCCTGACAATTAGAAGAAAGTTTCAGAGGTAAGCAATGACTGCAGCATTTCAAAATAAGGCTTCACCCATTCTGGGCAGTTTCGGTTTCTGTGACCAAGTCACCTCTAGCAGTAGGAACTGGCATCAGGGACTTCTTCCAGCCCATGTCCCTACTCCTCTGAATGCTAAGAAAATTTTTACTCCAAGTATATCAGTGCACACTGCAGCAGTCAGCATAAAACTGAGGTGATTTCATGTTAATTCTTACAGGAGGGATGATGTACGTCATCTGCCAATCCCTGTTTGAAAACTTTGCTCAGATGTCTGGTCCTCCTGATGTATCGCTGCATCCTTGGCTCTGTGGTTCCACTCCCTCAACCAAAMGGCTCATAACATGGGTCTTTTTCTGAGCATCCATAATCAAACAAGTCATTATAAATAGCAGCATTAGGATGGGTGTTGGCTGCATAAGCCAATGTCTCATTTCTGTTCACTGGATGGAAAGCATCTTTTTAAAGGTCTCAGCATTTTATGCAAGATTCCACTGCATATCACTGTCATTCTGCAGGAGATGGATGTGGAGCCAGCACTGCACCTCATGCCATTTCTAGAGGGGCATTTTGATCTCCTGGCACAACCCATGGGACCCTGTGTGCCCGCAGGCATGTTGGGTGGGGTATTCAGTGCAACCATCAGGAGACACCCTTCTTTTGACTTGTTCCACACACAAAACTCTGCAGCTAAGAGAAAGGAGAGGGCTATGTACCTCCAGACACACAGACTGGRGCAAAATATGTAAATTCAGAGAGTTCTACAAGACCTGCGGAGTCTCCTCTTGTGCTTCTTTTGTTCTTCTCCTGTCATGGATTATTAAGCCGCTGGAAAATGCCTTGCAACCAGCCCCAGAGGCTCACACCTGTTTATCTACAGGCAGCTGCAGCTTGGACACTGCACACTGTCGGTGAAAGCCACTTYTGTCCTTGCATGGACCCTGCACTGGTTGGGCTTACGGTTCTCTCCAGCTCTGGTCTCTGTGATGGGACTGTTACTAAGGTGGGCAGACTCAGGGCTTTTGTGAGGCTTTCTGGAAGTGTTGTAGAAGTGGATGTTCAAGGTAGAGTAAAAATTCATTACTCATTCTTGATGAAAAAGGAAAAGGAAAAGGAAAAGGAAAAGGAAAAGGAAAAGGAAAAGGAAAAGGAAAAGGAACTCTTAACAATGAAGGAAGATCACCATTATGAAAGCAGATAAATTTAAGATGCATGCTACAACTTTTCTTTACAACTTAAGAACATGCTACTAAAAAGGTGGATAAGGAGAGAATAGCTTTCCACTGTTTTCCAAAGAAACCTCAATCTCCTCTTTCACTAGTTCTTTTTATTAGGAAACAATCTTTATCCTTCCTTCATCGTTTACATACAGCAGGCACAAAACATTTTCCCTCCCATGACACTGCACCACTTCAGAGAACCTCATGCACAGTACGTATTCTCCTGGGAACAGTTGAGCCACGTAGAGAATTGTTTAACTTCACAACATTTTTTTTAAGCTGCCTAGACATAAACCTCTAATATCTGAGAGCTGCTGATTTAGTTTATTGACATCAATACCCAATTCATCATCAGAAGTGAAACATTTGCTGGACATAAATAGGTAATGAGCTCAAGACCCTACCCTGGAGTATCTCAGAGAATGAGAGTGATTTGATTCAAGATTGCTTAGGGACGACTCACATTAAGAGATAATGGCTGCCCATCTTTTTTTTTTTTTTTTAATATATATAATTTGCATCCTGTACTGATTTACTGCTAGAACAGTCTTCATGCATTTCTTACCAAAATGAGAGTTTCAGTCTGCAGCCTTGCCTGGCAGTAACTGCGTAGGAAATATAACCTCTCCCATCATTTGTAGCTCTTTCCCTAGACTTTGCAAAAGTGGCTTAATTAGACTTTGAGCACTCTCTGTTGGAAATTTACTGCCCAATATTCAAACGTAGGTACCTGCCATTTAGAATAATGTCCTCGAAACAGCTATGCAGAGACACATTTGTTATGAGCATCTCAAACACCCAGAGAGTTGGCTCTGACGAATATGATAAGTTGGCATCCTTCTTCCATCGCAAAACAACCCTCGAGTTAGGACAGGCAGTACCTGCAGCAAGTTTTACTGGAGTTCAATTGCTTTCCCAGTCCCTCTGCCTTTAATTAACTTCCACATGGCTACCCAGTGGCACATTAAACACGACTTAATATATCCTTACTACGGTTATACTAAGGACCAGAGAAGTATCTCAGTCCCTGGCAGTGGCTGCTCAGGACTTATGAGATGAGCCCACACACCTCTAAGTCCATGGTGAGATACTGCTCATTGCTCTTCCACCGACTCCTCCAGGTGGGGAGGATACCCTAGTCCCTTTCCAATCCGCAAATTTATCACCTGGCCCTGGGATTTATTCCCACTACTTGTTTCTCCGGTATCACCACCCAAGGTGGTGAGAGACTGCCCCTTAGAAGGACCACACTATACCTATGATTTAATGCTTTTCAGTGCAAAGTTGCCTGTTCCTGTGCGTTTTCTGTTCGCCAAGACCCAGAATCTACTCCATCCCAGAGTTTTTCTCCTTAAAAGCCAAAGTGATTATAACACATAAATTGCTTCACTGAGAGCATATCTTGTGAATCAGCAAACCAAATCTGATTTTAATACACCCTCTCCAGTTCTCCCTCTTCACTGTTTCRAGGCTCAGGAATATGAGCTTCGTCCTACAAACAACAATCCTGGCTCAAAAGGAGGAAAACTGCAGAGCTAGCTCCATTTTGAAACGAAACTTTCTGGGAAGCACTCAATAACGCCAGAAATGCTGTCTTGGTCCAAGTGCCAGAGACAAATTGTAATTTCTGCTATTTATTCACAGAAACTCAAACTCTAATGCAGTGTATTAAACTTTTATTTTTCCCTTTGTTTGGGCCAGTTTTTGCCCCTTATTTTCACTTTCGGTTGCACAGTAAAAATGGGTACCTCTTTTTCTTCTCTGGCCGACAATCTGCTGAGCACTCTTAYCTCAAGGTGATCTTATGTCCACAAATCCCTGAGAAACCAGTAACAACCTGACAGAAGAGCTGGGTTGTACGTCTCACTCCTCATTACCTGAACCCTGCAGCACCAATGCTCCACCGCCTCCGTTGACACCTATTAATTACACTGGAAATTCCCTTAGTTGCCCAAACAGACTCAAAATCACCATCAGATAAAGAAGGCTGCTTGAAGATGAGACAAAAAGAAGGACTGCAAGCTCTCAGTAATGCGGACAGATGTGAGAGCTCATTGCAGGAGAAGGGGAAAGGAGAACAGCGATGGAGCAGCCCGAGATGCAGGCAGGAGGGATGCAGGCAGGAGGGATGCAGGCAGGAGGGATGTGGCAGAGGCACTGCCCAAAACATGAGCTCTGCCGGGTGTAAATTACAATCCTGCGCTTGGTTGGGTTTTGGGCAGCTCGGCTGTGCACTGCCTCTTCCTCAGCCTTACGGCAGCCGTGATCAGGTCACAATGGATCAAAAGGGTTCATTTCAAGTATTCYGGCCGAAAGAAAGGTGAGGAAAATACTGCAATAATCTGCCCCTCATTTTGCTTTTCTTTTGGTGGCTTTGCAGTGTAACAAAACCAAAGCTCAGCTATCATTCCTGTTCAGGAATTGTTTCCAGAAAAGGCTTCACCGCAGTGAAGTCCCAATATGTCATGGCCATGTTATTTAATATTTTAAAAAGTGAAATCATAAATTCAAAATGAAATATTGCAGCATTACTGAAATGAAGCTCTTTTATTATTTTCATTTGAAAAGGCCATTGTCAACAGAGAATGCAATCAAATCTGCATTTTTCTGATGGAAAATGTTTCCACCAGAAGAATTACAATCAGCTTAAGCTCCCCAGCTCCCTCCCTGCTTTTTCGTCCAGGTTTATTGCTTTACAAAGTATAAAGCAATTTGAGAAAGCCTTTCCCAACGTGACTGCAAAGTATTGTTGGAACATACTCGTTTAGGGACAGGAAGCACCGAAACACGCCACAGCAACGCTTTCAGCCCGTATGCAAGACTGATGTAGCTTCAGCATTTTTTTTAGCAATTCCAAAGCATTTCCTTATGCAGATAGCAGAAARCTCATTGCAAATCACTAAAAAATCTGAATTTTGCCCTGGAGCTACATTATCTGAGATTTTTGTTCTCTCTGGCTGAAGGTGCATCTATAACAGCAGAAGTTATTCTGATACTGTATTAAGAACTATTGGAGGGAAATGGAAATTGCTGAGGTCTTCATCTCTGGGCAGCATCCAGCCACATATCCTGGCATATGGGACATCCTCTATTATTCTGCATTTGCTAACCCAACCTGTTGTCTCACTGATACGGTGTTGTGCTAGACCGGGGCTCCCAGGCTGCCATACACAAACCRTAAGGGGAGCTCTGCCTACTCAGGCTGCCCATAGACACTCATCAAACAGCTGAAAATTTGCTCCTGAGCAGGTTTGCAACCCTGTGCAAAGTCAAGGGAGTTACTACAGGGGTCAAGGTGAAACTCAAACAAATCTGCTTAATAAATCCTGTCCAAAATCCCACAGGTGCTCCCTCAGCTCACGCTCTGCTGGGGTGGGTTATGGGCCGAGAGGCTGCAACTGGGAGGAAAATGAAAGGGATTTTCAGAATATTTATTGCTAAGTTAACCTCAAAAAGTCTGGTTTGCATCCACACAAGCCTACCCTGGGACACGTTGGCTGAAGACAAAGTCACCAGCCAGTCCCAGGGTTTTATAGAATCATAGAATCATAGAATAGTTTGGGTTGGAAGGGACCTTTAAAGGCCATCTAGTCCAATCCCCTGCAATGAGCAGGGACATCTTCAACTAGATCAGGTTGCTCAGAGCCCCGTCCAACGTGACCTTGAACGTTGCCAGGGATGGGGCATCTACCACCTCTCTGGGCAACCTGTGCCAGGGTTTCACCACTGTAAAAAATTTCTTCCTTATATCTAGACTAAACCTACCCTCTTTTAGTTTAAAACCATTCCCCCTTGTCCTACTGCAACAGACCCTACTAAAAASTCTGTCCCCACCTTTCTTATAAGCCCCCTTTAAGCACTGAAAGGGTTCAGTAAGGTCTCCCTGAAGCCTTCTCTTCTCMAGGCTGAACAACCCCAACTSTCTCAGCCTTTCATCACAGGAGAGGTGTTCTATCCCCTGATCATTTTTGTGGCCCTCCTCTGGACTTTGCTCCCCCAGTCCCTCTCTTGAGGTCCATCCACTCGAGAGGTGTGGGAGGAGAGGTTGCCAGTGAAGGCAAAAAAGTTGTTGAGTACCTCAGCCTTCTCCTTGTCCACTGGTACCAGTTTGCCAGTCATGTTCATCAGGGGGGGCACGGTTTTCGTGAACCAAGTCAKGCCCAGCCTGATTTCCAGCCAAAGAAATCAGACAGAGATGCTATAAAGCCAGTTTAAAACATCTAYAGCTGGAAATCTAGATGGATAATTCAAAACTGCTCAGAGATATGAACAAATTTACCCTAGCGATCTGAAGACTCACATTTCTGAAGGAGATTAAGTGAAGCATGTCAGGTCACTGAGATATGGAGAGACCTGCTYGGGACCCTCACAATGTGAAAGACTTCGCCTACATATCCAGGGAGAGCTTTTACTTATAAAATGCTTCATAGTAGATGTAGGAGAAACTTTTCTGGTTTTCTTTTTCCTATGTTTATCTTTTGCAGAAAACAGGAAAATTCTGTATTAGAAACCTTGCATCTTCCAAACGTTCCAGGAGAGCAATTGAAATATTTACATTTCTTTCYTGTTTGGTTATTTGAATGAAACTGCAGTTTCTACATATCAAAGGCACATAAAAATAAAGCATTCCTAAGAATAAATCTCTGTACTTTTTCTGTGCTGTGTATCTGAAAGAAGTCCTTGACAATTCAATTGTAAAATATGTGTTGGAGGCAGGCACAGACAATCCAGCTTAAAAGGGATTTATTTACTCACAAGGTTTAAAGACTGCTTAAATCATGTTGAAGAATTTATTTATTTTCATTTTATACCTTTCAGTAACAACTTCTTTCTTTTTTTTTTTTTTTCCTGTCCCAAAGACAGGAATGAGTTTTGCACCTCCTCCTCTGGTGAAATGAAGAGAAACATTGCTGGCATGATGGAAGAGAAATGAGATTCAGGCCCTTTGCTGCTTGGACTGGGACACCAAAAAAGACAACTTAATTACTTCAGTCCTTGCAGATCATCAGATCTGTTTGTGTTAGCAGAGTAACCTCGCTCTGGTTCTCCAAGGTTTAACACTCTCTGAAGCCATTCACAGTGAGGTGAACATTCACTGAAGTTCACACATCAGACCCAAGAGCGATGCTCCCAGGCCATACCCAGGTCTACCCACCCCACCTCTGGCAGAGGTACCCATATAATGGTGGAGTTGGCAGTTTACTTCCTCCGTAGAGCCTGCTCTAAGCCTTGAGGTATTTAAGCTTTGAAGAAGCCAATGTCAACAGGCAATAAAGTCCCAGTAAGTGTCTGCCTCCTCTGGCTGGTGCAGTGAAACATTTAAAAAAAAAAAAAAAAAAGCATCTTTTAGGGTTAAAACATCCATTTTACACTGCAGAGCAGACTCAATGCCTGGTGCAGGAGGATGGACTGTCTGCAAGGGATCCAAACTTCCCCAGCCACTTCAATCATTCAGCTGAGGCAGTCTCTCCCGACTACAGAAAAGGCTATAAGGACTCTCAGTGGATACCTTCTCCCTCCCTGCTTTCATGAAAATATACCATGTTTTTTCCAGCCAGTGCTCACTGGAGAGCATGTTGTGTAGTCAGCCTCCTCCTCCTGGGAGGCTGGCGTTTTGGTACCCATGACCAAAAATCCAGCTTTTCCTACAGCAGTCAGGTTGTACCCACTGTACACACCATGGGGGCATCCTATGTTGGATGAGGTCACCAGAAGTCCTAGAAAAGGCTGCATTAGTTGAGAAACAGCTCTTATTTTCCAACTTTAAGAGTAAACTCGGCACTTCACAGCACTGCAGTCTGTGCACTGAACGCTAAAACTGCATGCCCGAGAAAGAAAGCCCTGGGGACTTGGAGACACCTTCATCTCCTCTTGGCCACAGCTCTTCTGCCAGTGGCCTTCAGCCAGCCTACAGGACAGCATCCACTAGACCACAAGTGGTCTGGGGAGCACAGCTCCTCATTTCTGGCTGTTACTAATATGTTGCTTTGCCATGAATTAAACATTTCACACATTTAATAAGATATGGGAAGAATATCACCAAAAGGAGGAATGAGATGTTGGTAATAGAGAGAGAAGAGATCTTCCTTCCCTTGTCTGCAAGAGCTGCTCTCTTACCTGACAATGTCAGCCCACTGTCCAAGATGCAGGTCCTTCAAGCCATGACATGGCTCCTCACCACTAACTAGCAGCCCGCACTGCCTCCTTCCTGCACAGCCCACCTTCACCGACCTATGAACTGTGTCCTGTGACATACGTGGAAGGAACTTAATGATAAGAAACCCAAGGACGTTACTCAGGAGAAACAAAAACTACAGCAGGATTCATGTCTCATGGATCAAGGAAAATTTAAATGGAGAAAAGTCACGAAAAATGGGTGACAGCAGATGCACACAGTATATAGGACGGCATACGGCCCCTCTCTTTCTTCCACCACCTTTGGTGGAAATGAACCTGCTTTACCAGTCAAACAAGACAAGGATTTGATCATAGCTCCCATTTCCCACGTGTTGGTTCCCATCCAAACTAATGCCAACGTGAGTGCTGAACACGAGAGCTGCCTTCAGAGTTTTTTTGTTCTGGAGAATGAAACAGCCAAAGCTGAAAGTACAGTAAGTCTCTTCAGAGAGGATGGTTTAA
Organism: Oceanodroma leucorhoa; assembly: GCA_030449065.1. NCBI lineage: Eukaryota > Metazoa > Chordata > Aves > Procellariiformes > Oceanodroma > Oceanodroma leucorhoa. The sequence continues at coordinate 1,238,134 of JASVER010000060.1, read as the reverse complement.
TTAGCTGGCGTGATAGCAAACCTGAATGACTTCTGACATACAATTACAGTGCATTGTCTAAGCTTGAAAAAACCATGTAACCTGCATTTATCATCATTTCACTCTATGGTCACTTGATACTTTAAAAATATATCACATGTTCACATTTCAGGAGCCATTTCTGTAACTCCTGGTCCTTGGAACAAATGAACATTTCTAAAAATAACATAAAATCTCATAACCTGAACACATAATCGAGTGCATAGGCTGCATTTGCCTTTCAGAGATGATATTAAAATTCAAATGTGTTCCTTCCAACTATGGAGAAGTCCAGCTTAAGTTCTACTTGGGAGGAAATAATTTACGCCTGGCCATCCATCTCTGTCTGGGAGGCTGAACAACRCCTGAGGTGAGGGAACAGCCTTCCCCAGCATCGCAAGCCAGAGTGCAAAGAAGACAAAGGCAGCTACGCCTTATCTATGTGACTTCAGGTGCTGGCATCCTGATGAATCCCTAGGAAAGATGCTACCAGAATACAGGTTATGGCTGGAAAATCCTCTGGCAGATGTTTAAGCCTCTTCTTGCCCATCCTCCCTAGATCACTCGCTGCATGTGCATCCCGGCTGTGCTCCTGGAGTGCCCTTCCTTCACCAGGCTGCATCGTTTCCCTCCTCTCCTGCCCCTTGTGCCCACTGTGCAGGTGTAATCCTTCTCCCCCAGCGACCCACCTCCTCCCACCCTCCGTCTTTGAGTCATTTTTAATTTATTCCCTTTCTCTCACATCAGCCTCATGCTGCCCGTTTCAGTTCTTTCTCCAGTTCCCTTGTTTCTTCTCCACTCCTCTTATGCACGGCGTGAGAGAGTCCCTAGCTGATTTCCAGCTGTCATTCAAAGCCTCCTTGCCATTCAGGAGCCCTGGCACTTCTCGAAACCAAAATGCAYTAGGGATGATAAGGCATGATTAAGTCCAGACACACCTCCCCCCTTTCTCTGCACCCACCAGTTCAGGGTGGGAATTCGGATGAGAGAGGCAGCCCATTAGCAAGGTGGTAACAAAGTCTGCAGCCGCACCACTCTGAGCGTGCACCGCCAGGGTCCACCCGTGGATGAGGGAGCAAATTTACCAGGAAGGTAAATAAGTGACTGTCCTCTCTGAGCCACTGCGGAGSGTGGGTGTTCCTGGGCACTACGAGATCCTGCTTTGCACAGAGGCACACAGCTGAGGTTCTCCATGATACACAGGGCGGACAGGTACTATCTGTTGTAAACATAAAGCCAATTTAATTAAAATATACCTGGCTAAATATCTTAAACATAAAGGGAATTTATTAATAAATCAGACTCAAATGCAGGCATAAGTAGAAACTCACACTGGGTGCAGAGTGATTTATACACATAAGCAAAATAGATCAGTCTCACATTTCTAGAAAAGGACACCAGATGTCTTTGACGTCATCTAAATTATCTCTATTTTTAAAAGTTACTCTTTTCCATTTGCTGCCAACTCAGAAAGTCCAATTTGCCAAGATAATATATCTAGTGTGGATGAAGATTTCCAAACTTGAAGTATCAGTCTCTTAGCAACCGTAGTACTCTTTGTATTAAAACTGAGCACAGTGAAACTGTCATCTTCTGTAGCCTTTTATGCACCTAATCAGTGAATTCCCATTAAAGACACAATATTGGAAAAATGGCATTTAGGATTCTAGATGCATACRGAATATACATATATATTCCATATTGTCTCTCCACAGAAGGATGGAGTATTTATAGTAGGTAGACATGTCAGGGAAATATGTGGCATATCTTATTCATGCAAGGAACTAGATAAGAAATGAGAAGCTGAATGTAACAAAAGGTGCAGCAAGAGCCGATAAGAAAAAAAAAAAAAATCATGGAAAGAACTTTTTCTTCCATCTGGGTCTGACTCAAGTGGTGGCCTTTAGGCAGTGGGCAGGGGTGAGAGAAAAGAAAGCCTCCCTTTTSTTGTCTGCTATGCTTTCAGCCCAGTACTGGAAGAGCCATTTGATGCCTCCCTTTCTCCAAGCCTACAAGAGTTCTGGAAAGGACTTTTGACTCCCACGTTTACATCTGCTTCTTCCAGCCCAGCACAGAAGCTCACGCTCCTGGTAAGCTTTCCTTGGGTAAATAACACTTCAAGGTCCTCTGCAGGAAGATATGGTGTTGCAGAAGTACGTGAAACCGTTTTGAATGTAGAAGGGATCACACAAAGCAACTTCTTTCTCTAGGTCTTCTGTCCTCGTGGAGCTCATGTGCTGCCTACCCAGCARTTATGGGCATTTTCTTCCACAAACATAGAGAAAACTTCAGAAAACAAAATGGAAACATGTCTCCTGACACCGCAGTTCAATATAGATAGTCTAAAGTTGGTTTCTTATCTCCCTGCATCTCTGTAGGGCTCAGGTCCCAACTGAAGACCAAGCCATACCTTYTCCTTCTGTCCCCCAGGACTCAGCCTGAAGGTGGCTTGACTTGGCTGAAATCCCCATCCTCCCTGACCACAGTGTGAGCAGGACCAGAGCCATGGGGTCTGCACATATGAGGACCAGGAGGCAGGACCAGTTTGGGAGTTCAAGCACCGGGTACCTTCCTCTGCCATGGGCTCTTGAGATGAGGACTCCAGTGGCTAAATCCCACAAGCAGATCCACCAGCCTGTGCTGTGGATCAGACTCACCTCCATGGCTGGTGGTGGCCAGCAAAGAGTGAGGGCAAGGAGCACATTTCCTCGTCCTGAAAATATTTGAATTGAAACTCTGGACCGAAAGGAGAGGGAGCAGCTCGCCGAGCTGTGCCGTGCTCCTTCCTGCTGTCTTGCAGCTGCATCTCACACCGCAGCCCCATCCCATGGCAGGGGTGGCCAAGAGCACGTCCCGGGTGCTCCCAAGTGCTGACTATCACAGGTCATCCAGACCTCCAGACCAGCAGCTTATTGCTCACCAAGCACCACAGCTGCCTCGGGGAGGGGATGGAAGCAAAAACCTCAGAAGAAGCCCACAGGCGGGTGCCTGCCGCTCCACCACTGTGCAAATGGGCACAGATAAYTCCTTGAAGCTTTTACAAACATAGCGGGACTTGTTTTCTTTTCCTTCTCTCCTGACAGATAAAAAGAAAAGGAAATCAATTCAACCTCAACTCTAGTGCAGCTCTGATCTCGGCTCTTCCAAGTATTGCYGGCCTTATTTCTACAGCACTGACAATAGCAACCCTCGTATAATTCTATTCTATCGCTGCAGTTGTTATTTATGTCATGATGATTGCATTGCACTCAAGGGCAGAGGGAAGAGACAGTGAGGTCCGTTTAGATTTACAAGACAGAGTAGCTTCCCCATTTTCAGCCGGCTGTATTATTTGCCATGGTTTTACTTACTGGCACGTGAAAAATGATTGCGAAATGATCTAGAGCTGATTGTACAGCACTYGATTTCAAATGCACTTTAAGTAATCAACCTGACAGTGGGCTTCGAGGACTGGCACGCAGGTCCKCTACGTGCATACTTCATTTGCTGTCTCAGGTTGCTGAGGGGGGAGCAACTAACTGCTAAAATAAACACTACAGCTAAAGTTTTAATAGAGGAAGGGCTGACGTAGATGCAGCTCTCACGTAGCTCATCCTCATCAGCTACTGTCATTATATCACTCACCTGTATGCACTGCCGGTCTCGCTTTTAATAGTGTAACACAGCAAAGAGAGGATTTTATTCATTATCATCAACTATTAACTAATTAACTGCAAACACAAGACATCAGCATAGACACTTAGGTAGTATGTGCAGAGTCGCAGCAGCAGGCTCAATATAYCATCACAATATAGATGTACAGTATACGCCACAGACACGATACTCACACAGTGCCTACTCTAAAACTCATAGTCTAGCTAGACTGCAAAGTGGAACTGGTCCCAGATTAAAATTGCATTGAATTTCCCATGGCAATAATGAAGTTGTTGGATAAAACTACTCTGGAAGTATTTCTTGCAAATATTAATCTATTTAGATTCATAAGAAATATAAGCTTTACCATTAAATACATAATTAAATTCAAAGTAAACCTAGTCTCTACTCTAGATTCCCAGCATGAAGAAACCAACTGCAGGAAGAGAAAGGCTCCAGCATTAATCCCTTTCCTAATGCAACCGCCACACAACTCCCTAAACTGAGCAAGGGGGCAGGCTCAGAAACATGTCCCGCTGGTYACCTGCTCTGGGCTCTTCCAGAGGTGCGTGACTGCTCTTCGCCGGGAGGGGACAGCTCAAGGACCCTGTTCCAACACCTGCACAGCTTAATTCAGAAGTTTGCTACGAAAACACCTTAGGAGAGAGAGGACCAGGGAAGCATCTTGCTAAGAAAGCAGTGACAAGGAAGCAATGTTTCTAAGTCAGTTCAGAGAAGATGAAGTTTTTAAAAGTTGGGGGGCAAAAAGAGTTTCTGTTGTATTTCCAGCCCTCTCCCATGAACACAGCCTCTGTCTCAAAACAGAAAACACGCTGCTGGTTTGTGTCCCAAGCTGTGATGCAGCTTCTGCTTGCAGAGACTCCCCGCATCCCTCTCCAGCTGAGCCTGCTGCGCTGGACAAAATCTGCCTGTTATCTTGGAGACGTTACTACACTAAAACAACATCACCAGAGCTATTAGGAAAGCTGCTGCAAGTTATGCAGGTTGCCAATAGCTCCAGGGGATTTCACAGCGGCCAACGATAACAAGGAGGAGGGAAAYCCCAGCTGTGCTCCTTCCATAGGCGGTATCCCATGTGCCAGCTGCCTGCGGAGGAGGACTGCACCCCCGCACAAGCACACTGGAGGATCCTGGACACAGAGGACCACTGCTCTACAACCACGCAACGTGACCCAGGATGTGGGGGAAGGATAAAGACAGCTACTTGTTCTTCATCTCCATCTGAGATTCTCTTCTAGWGTCTTTAAGCAACAGTGCAGAAGAGCAAAAAAGGAGGAAAAATCCCAAGCAGGTCAGCTAGTTTATTGCTGTAGCACATCAGCTGCTTTCCCTCTTCTATTCCCTCCCATCTGGTCCATCACATATGCAGTACTACACAAATCCCAGCAAGGGACTGGAAGGGCTCTCAAGAGGTCACATACCCCCTATACTCACTCAAAGCCTGGATGAAGCTTGCCTAGGGCAGTGTTTGTCAAGCTGAATTCATATCTTCCCAAGGAAGGGTACTAAGRAGGACCTGAAATGCTCAAACTGACCAAGGGACAACTACATATCCCCAGCTACCAGYAGCAGTTGTGTGTCCATGCCTATGAATGGCGACAACAGGCCAGAGTAGATCTGATGCTCAGCGAAGGGCCTATCTTCAAACAGTTCCAAGACTTCCACAAACTTTTCCAGTACCTTTTATAATCACATTTACTTTTGTTTGTCCTGTAGCAAGGAGTTCCACAGTTTAACCATGCAACATGTGATGATCCACTTTCTCTTCTTCTGAAACACCTCCTCCAACTTCCATCTGATATTTTCCAGCTCTTGTTTTGGAACAGACAGCAAACAACTCTTCCCTGTTCTCATTCTCCACACCATTCACCCTCTTTATAGACTTAGATTTACCATATCCTCAGCTGTGTTCAGGCTGAAAAGGCTTTGTCTAGTTATCGCACAACCTGCTTCATCTAATCTGTCCTTCCAACTTGGCCCATTCAACCATTGCTAAACACTCAGCGATCATCAGAAACACCGGGCTTCCACCAAACCCTTCAGAAGATCATCAGTCTGTTGCTGAGCCCTTTTCAGTAGAAGAAAATAAAGAAACCTCCAGGCCCCCAAAACAAGGTGGAAATCCCACACGACCTCACTGCAGTCATCAGCAGTACTGGAAGCAGCTCCCATGGAAACAGGAGCTTCCCCAAGATCACCGTGAGCAGGTCACCTAGCAGGGCTACAAGCTTGGTCGCATCCCCATACTCAACACCCATGAGAGGGACAGGCCAGTGAGGTCTGCTGCGAGGGACTGGGATCTCCTATCCATAGGAGTTCATATCAGTCTTCAATGGATCCACATGCCCTGTYACCTTAGCACCTGAATACCACCTTGCTACATGCATTTATGCATCCAAGATGTGATGGGGAATGGCTGTTATCGCCACTCCATGGCCAGCCAAGGCCCAGGGAGTGACAGAGAGCAATACCTGGACTCCTAAACTGGACACACACAATGGGCCAGCAGCAGCCATCCATCTTGGCCATCTGCAGTGGGAACCCACCGGACCAGTTCCACCAACCTCCCGTGGAGGTGGAAGCAGCAGCTTGGCCAGCGGTGCCTCCGATGCTGCTCAAATCGGCTGATAATGGCCAGACTCGACATTTTTAGAATGGCCCCATTACAGAAAYGAGGAGAGGATGGAGAGCAGCCAGTAATTGGCAGGGTCTGCCTCTTTCCTGCCTCACTCTCCCTGTTTTAATGGAAAAGCTGCAGAAACATTTACACTTAATTATATAAAATGYTGTACATGGGCCCAGCTGAAGGGCCGCGCCAATGTATATCACTTTGGAAAGACATCATTGCATAATTTCTGTCAAGTAATTAGCGTGCTCCGCAGCACACCAAGCTGAGAGTTTTACTAGTACTAAACAAGGTTAGCAGATTTGTAAACAGCTTGCTATGGAGTAATATTTTTCTGCTCATATCGTCTAAAAATATCTTGGGAGAATTTGCTCCAGTACAAATGGCTCTGCTTGAAAAGGTTTAAAACAAAAAAAAAGCTTATGATAATTCAGAGCAGGTTTTCACTTTGTTTGCCTGCCTGCCACTTGCTTTTTGGTTCCTAACTTCAAACAGTTACACAGCCCAGAGCTTGGCTTTACTAAAACACACAGTTTCACCAGAAATTAAATAAAAACTGTGCTAACACCTAGCTCCATCCCTTCCCCACTTCCTACATGACCTTATGCATTCTCAAATTATAGTTTTTGTTCATTTTACTGCAGGTCCAAGAGAGCTGGGGTCCCACATGGTAGTCGCTGTACCACTGGATGGGAAGGCAGAGTCTCTGCCCCAAGGAGCTGTGGGAGGAGAAGACATCTGGGACCAGTCTAAAGCTCACAGAGAGCTCCATGGCTTCCTAAGTCCTGCATTAAAGATTTAACTAAGACCTTGCATGTGGCATCCACACCCAGGCAAATGGCATCCTTCTGCTGAAGGGAGAAAGGTGCCCAGATGACTCTCCAGGAATTGAGATTTGCTATTTCCCAGCAGCTTGTAGATGACCTGCACTCAGTTTAGAAGCAAAAAGATATTTTACTTCATCTGTTAATGCTTGGGTTCCCCATGGGAGTCCTCAGGTCCTTTCACCTCACCTCCTGGTAGTGAGAAAAAGCTTGGTTTATGTACTCTCATTCTAGGTGAGCTCACCTTCTGCAGCGGGGAATGAAGATGCTAGCAGGGATTCAGGTAACCGCTGCTGCGTCACCAGGAGCAGATCCTGACTCCTCGGTTGGGCTGGATCCTCAGCTCCTAACAAGGGTTGTAATGGACACGTGTCCCCAGAGTCAGCAACCGCAACACCAAATACTCCAAGTGGGCAAAACTGCTGAAAAGGCGGTGCAGAGAAATGAACTGTGCCATACCTCTACYCGCCTTGTAAAATCAGGATGTTAACGCTGAACCTGAACAGGGCTTAAATAGGTTCATATTTGTGACAAGGGACCGTGTCCTACCCTGGGGCCTCCCGGAGCTCCTCGGAGCAGCCATGATCTGGTAGGACAGTGCTTTCCACAGCGGGACCCCAAACTTCACTGGACCACAATCAAATGAAAAAAATGTGTAATTTGAGCACTTGTAAGAGTATCTATTTTCCCCTTTGCTTGTGCCAGGATTGGCCATTTTAGCAGTTAACTCTGTTGGTTTATTTGGGAAAAAGCAGACCATCGGGAGGTTTGTTATTCCGCCCATGCTTATCATTAGGAGGCTGCTAATGAAACCACAGAGACCTCCTGATACCCGGGAATGGCAGAAAGAGGAGTACAAAGTGGCACACTTTTTACACTTCATTGGGAAGCTTTATAAATTAAGCAGAGTACAAAGTCAGGTCTAATTGATGTTTGTATTGATTGAACTGCTCCAAGTCTTAATTTTGGTTGTAAAACTCACTTTAAAATAGAGCCATTTATAATTAAGACAGGATCTGTAATTAATGGAGTTTTATACTCATAAAACTGCCTCTCCCATCAGTCTAAATTAAACTCCACATGAAAGTTTGTGCAAATTAAATACAGTAGWCGCCAAAACTACTTTCTCCAAACTCTTTGCTATTCTTATTAATGTCAAAACATAAGTGATTTGGAGATGTGAAAAAGTGATAAAAATTCGTACAAGAAGAGGTGACAGCAAGGAAGGGCACCCCATGGGTGCAGGGAGCCCCGCAACGGTGCAGGACACCCATGCCAACCCCCTGCAATGCAAGCACAGACAAAGACATCACGGTCATGCTCCACACAAGACAGCAGCAAAGCTGTGAGCCATTTCCTACATCCCAGTTAGAAAATTAATATATTGTCCCTCTTGCACAATTGTGTCCAGTCGTAACACAAACCTGCTTTTAAAAGTATTTTGTTCCAACAGAGTCACGCCAGGCCACCAAGCACAACGGGGGCTTACAGGGAGAAGGGCTCCCTTGCCTTCACGTGCCAGTGGTTATTTAAAACAAGGGCTGCRATGTGCCTGGTCATGCCCCCAAAACCTCCTCAGCTGCTGGAGCCGTTAATGAAATTCTCCAATTCTGGTAACTGTGGTTGACCATATGACTCTTTCCAACTTGATCTCATCGGAAATCTTTACAGCCATCAGCCACAATATTTACAAAGCACAGACAATTTTGGGCTTGTGGCAAGAAAATAAATCATCTTGGACATATGTACATAGATAAAAGTTCCCCAATAAATCTGTTTTCCATGTGCGAGAGTCTGCCTCATCCTTATCTAGGTAATTAACTATTCTCTCTTTAAAGGCTCCCATTTAATTGGGGTTGCTGTTCTTAGTGGAATATCATTTCCTCTTCCCAAAAGGGCTACTACTATTTTTGTATCATTTTTTTTCTGGCTGCCACATTCTGGTTTTCCCACTAAAATTAAAAAGTCACTGCAGTACTCACTAAGTATTTATGGCTTGAAGATTCCTACACATGTCCCTGAGCCTACATCCATAAAAGCTTGTCACAGCTGTCCAGCATTTTCCCACATAACTTCAAAGTTAAGTTGAAGCTCAGGGTCCCTCAATAGCTACTGTGAAGAGCTACACAGGCTGACTTGCTCCCTGGTAGCTCCCAAGGGTCATCCTTTGGAAATGCCCATCTGTCCCCATGGACAACAGAAGATCAGGGGTTAGAGAAGTCTCAATGAGCTCTCCAGGTGAAGAAATGAACTGTGGCCCGTGCCCACAGCTGTGAACCACACCAGGGTTTCTCCCTCCCTTTTGGATAACGTCTGCGTTAGTTCTCTGGATGGCCAGAGCTGGTCCTGCTCCCACCAAGGTCATGGAGAGTCTGAAACCACCATCAGCCAAAGCAGAGCTGAGGCCACGATGGAGACATAGAAAGTGTCTCTCTGCATGTGTGGGAAGAAAGTGTCAAAGCTGGCATCAARCCAATTTGTTTAATCTTTTAGAGCTAAAACAGACAGGTTCATAGACCTCCTACGTCAGAGTTTCTCTTTTTAGTCCATTCTTTTAATTTGTTTTGCTCCCATCCCATCAAAGCCTCATAAAGAGGCCTCATAAACAAGTGCTGGAGTGGGTAAGTGGGAATGCAGAAAGTTGATTACTAATGAACCACATAAATTATCCTACTGGTAATTACCTAAAGGACTGAGGTTCAAAAGACCCTCTTTCTTTTCCATCATCAATTCTCAGTCTAAACACCCACACCAGCCTTGGGCGGCCCATTCACACAGGTAGGCTTGCTCAGGTGCATTACAAACTGGGATGGGACTGGTTTTGTGCCATCAAGAACTGAGATATCCTTACCAGCCAGTAGATAAGAGATGTCAATATTACATGTGCTCATGTGCACAGACGGACACACAGAGCTACATCCCAGAAAGCACCCCATGATGAGACATGATGTCCAGTCTTTTAGYACTAAGTTAGGGAAGCTGAAACCCAGGCTGTGAGGATGAAACTTTCTCTAGGAGTCGGTACTAAAAAGCTTTCTGTTAGAAAGAGAAATAGACACTAAGGAGATTAGCCAGTTATCCGATTTTTTCAGCTACAGAGAATGAAAGCCCAGCTCTGTCAATGGGAATTTTGCTCCTTCTATCAATGGGATCAGAATTTCACATTTTCAAAATAAGCACGTTTTACTTTGAAGACAACAAGTCCAAGCTGAAAGCAGCTCTTCCATTGGCTAGGCAAGGAGGAGGACATCAACCCTTCTGCCTCTCAAGAAACACTTCATGGGTGGCTTCTCCATGCAGCCAAGCAATTAGGGAATTCACAGATGTGCAATGTTTGCCTTTAAACATTGTTCTGATGGAGAAACACATGCTGCCAAGGTCAACAAGTTATCAGAAGAGCTTTTTATTTGCTGGTACTTAACACTGTGATTCCAACCCTGAATTTGTTGTGTGCTGCAAAGCACCTTGGAAAGTGTTAGAAGGCACAATAACTGCACAAAATACCTGAAAATGGCAGCTTCGGGCCTCTGTTCTTGCAAATAAACACCACCAGAGACATCACCCAGTGCATTACGGACTCAGCACTTTCCCACAGCAAAACTCCTGTCGTGCCATAGCAACACGCGCAAGGGGTCCATYGGGCACATATAATCCAGCCAAAAGCCTTGACTCGCTGTGCCGTTACACAGAAGACAATAAACTTAACCTGCAGAAAAATTCCTCCAATCACTAGCTCAAAAAAAACCCTCTAAAAACCCAGAATAGCTAATGATAAACAGCTTTTTTTTAAGTGAGAGGCTGCTTGTCTAATCCAATATCCTTCTGCATTTTTATTATGTGACCTTCTCCCCCTAAAAGGACACATAAGCCTTACCCTTATCGATAGGAGTTACAGAAACCAAAGCACGTCTCCCATTTGCTATTATCAGAGCAAAAAAATGGCAGGCAGAAAATGCCGCACTTTGGTGCAGGCCAGCAGGAAAGCCTGAGGCCAGCCAGAACCTCCCTCCAGAGCCCTGTATTTAACCAGCCTCTTTATTTGCTTTGCTTCCATTTCCTCGGCTCGTATATTCCACCCTTTATTGTGAAAAATGAGAGATAGAGAAAAAAGAAGATGGGGAATATAGCAAAATAAAGCTATTGAGAAACAAGCCTGGAAGGCAACTGGAATGAACTCTGAAGAAGTCATTAGCTACCTAACCCCTTCAACAGCCCCAAAATGGGGGGGGGGGGGGGGGGGAAGTGTGCTTTCTTTTTGCATCTCAATCCAAACCAAACCTTGTATATTTTTACTGCTCAGAAGCACCTCTGGGCTGAAACGCCCATTCCTCGTGGGCTCGCCAGCAGACCAGGCTCAGCTCATGAGAGCTCGTCAACAGAGCAATTAAAGCACTTGAGAGGCCATTTGCCTGATGGCTACATTGAAGGAGCGAGAACCCATGGACGTGAAGTTGCTTGTCTCAAGGTGACTCAGTCACGATGCCACCAGTTTTGGGGATCCTCTGCAACTTGGCCAGGATGGGAGGAACCGCTGYGGGTCCCTGCCCAAACCTCCTCCTCGCCCCACCACGGCACCTTGCCCTTCCCTTGGACAGAGGAGAAACATCACAAGACAATTTGTCTCCTGAAGTGCTTTCACCGAAAACACAGATTCAGCCTCTCTGAAACACTTCATCAGCTCGCAGCAGCTGCACGGGCTGCCTGTCCAGGCTCCCAGTGAAATAAAATGTTTTGTTTTGACTCTTAATGGAAGCACGTGATTTGGTGAGCCAAAATCTACAAGTTTGCCACACCTTCAGAACAGAAATAAGTTAAAAAGATCAAATCCKAAATGAAACACTTTGTTTTGGAACAGATGAGATTTTTTCCCAGCTTCCAATTCGTGGAAAAAAAAATGCAAAAATAAAAATGTGCTGATTTGGCTCAAACTGAAATGGATCCCCCTACTTTTTTCTTTCTTTCTTTTTTTTCTTTTTGTTTAAACTGCTGGTGAACTGAAAAATCCCGTATTTGCACAGCTGAGTTTGGGAGGCAGCGCCTGTCCTAGGGCTGTTAACTCTCACTGCCAGCCCCAGAGGTACAGACTTGGTGCCCACAGCCTGTGCAACTCAGGACGACATCACCTCTGGTGCTTTTATAGAGGGAAACCTGAGCCCATCGCACGTCTGCCTCCCCGAGGGGCGAAGCAGGAGGGAACGTCGCTTTGGCAATATCCTCCAACTCTCTCTCTATTTTCTCATTTTCCCTTCTGCAACACTGAAACCAAATTTACAAAGCAGTGACAAGCTACATTTAAGTACTTGTGATGGACACTTCATCCATCAGACACATTGGCAAACACAGTTTCACATTTCAAAGGCAGAAATTACTGTGTCCCTGCAAAGCACAATTTACTCCTTATGTGCAAACATGAAGAATTGCTGAGGAAAAAAAATGCTTCAAATCTTTTTTACCTTCGGGAAGTAATAGCAATTACAATCAGTTACACAGCCATATTTCTTCCCCCTCCCTATCCAAACCTATTCACAAAAACTCATGCCCTGGATTAGATTTAGTTGAAAGAAAAGTAATGAGATTTGTGTTTTCTAGCAAATTAAATAGAAATTGCCCAAAAGAATAATCCTAAAATACTGCCTCATCCCACATGTTGCTAATAGGCTTGTGTTCTAATGGCTTATTTAGAAAGAGGGACTTTTCCTGAATGACATCCTAATAATGTGCATTCAGAAACATGAGACATAAATATCTTTCACTATCAAGGCATTGGGTTTTTTCTTTTTTTTTTTTTACAGAATTCTTATCAAAATAAAGGAAACATTTTAAGAAAGACTTTGTGCTGTTCTGCAATACTAAAGATTGAAACTTTCAAATGCTATCATTTTGGAAAGTTATTTTTCTTCCTCTTACTTGTCTCATGGTTGTTGCTGCAAAGGGTYTCAGTGCTGCCTGCAACACCTCAGCTCCAGGCAGGACACGGCATGGGACTGAGCAACTCACTACTTGTCAAACCCGTTCAAATTCCAGATGGATGTTTGAGCCTATCTACTTTTCCCTCTGTTGAATGGTGCCAGGACTTTGCGTACCTGGTCCAAAGGACACCRAGGTCCGTGATCTCATGTCACGACTCATTTTGAGTGTTGCTCCATGTGATGCTCATCCGGGTCCTGCTGCTGGTCCCAACAGCACCACCACAAACCCTCTCTTTCGGTCCTCTCAGCCGGATCCAGGGCACACCAGTCGTTCAGTGTGGAGATGAACGAGAGACCAAGGCAGACAGCAAAGTTCTGGCTCAGCTCATCCTCCGCAGACCCACATGGTGCCAAGGACCACGGTGCCCCCCGAGAGCCCCTGGCTGAGCCCTCTCTGCTGCACTGCCAGCACAGCCCTGCACGGAGCAGCATCACCCAGCGGCGCGGGAGGTGCAGGACCTTGGGCTGACCTTAGTCTGCAAAAAACCCAGCATAGTTTTAACTCATTTGSAGAGTGAATAACCTGAGCCACATTGGCATCAGCCTTAGGAACTGTAGTGATTTCAGCCCCTGCACCCTCCACTGCAGTGGCTGCTCTGGCACCGAAGGCTCGCAAAGCGTTTTATGAACTACCACTCTCTGCCTGGCTCCGGTGAGCTTTGCTGCACACCCTGTGCTCCTGGACACGTCCCTGACATCAAGTGTCAGAGTGGAAAAGCCAAAGTGGTTGAGCTCTCGCTGTGCCTTGCCAGCGCGTCCAGGAGCATCACTGTACCTGCACGGCCCTCGCTAGCAAAGCTCGCTGCGGTCCTGTGGAGCAGCCACCTCCTCAGAGCRTCACGGTCACCCTGGGAGATTTGCACCCCTTTGTTTTCACAGGCAGGCGGAAYCTAAGTCTGACTTCAAAGGGTTTGTACTGATCCTCTTTGATGTCGCCAAAGCCAGTCAAGCTGGAAAAGCAGCGCTTCCCCGCTGGGCTCCTGCTCTGTTCCCCTGTACCCATCTGGCTGGTGGCTGCGGCCACAGGGTCCTGCGGAAGCTGACAACTGCTGCACATAGCGCTGGCTGCCAGCTCATTTAGTTCCAGRAATAGCAGATCCAACACTGGATGCAGCTGCCCATCCTCTCACCTCCTCTCCACCTCCAAACTCTGCCCTCTGCCCCCTCCTCTCCCTCCTGCCCAGCACCCATCCTGCCCCATCCCACTGCCGTGCTGCCGGCCCCGCGTTCCTCCCCTGCTGCCCCTCATCTCCTCCTGCCTTCCCCAGCTCCGACTTTTCAGGAAACCGCCTAGCACAAACCCTAGGAGGGAGCATCCTTGCACAGCCCATTTAATAGGCAGCAGACCGACCGCCCCAGTTCCCTTTCCCCACCCTTTTGCACCTATTTCTCATCTCAGACAGGGCTGAGATGGTCTCAGGACCCACGACTGGGCAAGGGAAACCGGGAAACAAAGATATCCAGCCAGAGGGAGAGGGCAGCCAGGTCTATTTGTTTAATTCCCAGCATTACTGTCGTCTGCCTCCCTCATCTGGACTCGCACCCTGCTAAGCGACTTTTYGCTCTGCCAAGCCACTGGCCTCATCCTCAGGAAGATAAATGCACTTTCTCGTAAGCAGGGGCAAGAGGACGGGGACCGTAGACACCATCAGCAGGCTCACGAGGAGCAGCTGTGGGTGATGGCTGCTGCCCAGGAGCACAGCAGGACCGGGATGCTGTCTGGTACCGCCGAGCAGATGCCCCATGGCCAAACGGAGGCCAGGAGCACTAACCTTGACATCACACTGCTTTGAGTGGCATTTCAAAAAAATACATTCAAAAGAGCCAGGTGAAACAYTCTCCGGATCACTGAGTTTTTCTCCCTGTTATTTTTGCAGCAGCGCTGTGCCAAGACACAATCCTTCTGTGCCAGTCCCCCTGCGTGTCACAAACAGGCTCGGCTGTGACCACAGGCACAGCGACACGGGGGCTGAGGAGTCAAAGCAAAGCCATTTTTCATGGGGAGCAAGATCCACARATGATGCTTGACCCAGAGGTCTTGTAGCACCCCAAGCAGTGGTGGATGTATTGCTCTCCTGCCTCTTCASAAGTATCACTGCTGCTAGGTAAACTGAGGCACAAAAATATCAGTGATGATAGCCAAAACACCCCAGTGAAGAATTAGATATCTGGACTCCTGTTTTTCTGTATGTACATCTAACTCCTAAGCCTCATTATTTAGGGGGCAAACCTATTTCTGAATGTTCCTCTACAGAGAGCGCGTCGATGCAGTGCAGAACAGAGGCTTTTTGCACATGTTTGTGCTTTGGTGAGGTGGCTGCTCCGATGGAGGCAAGGGAATTGATTCAGGTTTGCTTGGGGTTTGCTGTGACTTGATTAAAGCTGACGTGCTGAAAGACACAGTGAACTAACACTGCCTGGCTAAAATATCAGTCTCCACAACTCGGAGGGGCACCTGACAGTTCACAGCATCACGACCACAAAAAGGGCATGTGCGCAGCGTGCAGAGCATCACGATAACCTCCAAATCCTTAAGAATTTAAAATCATGGTAATTAAAGGAGGCATCTGCGAAGCCTAATACTGACTAACTATAAGACACTGTCTGTGTGACCGGAGACCTGGCAGCGCTCAGGAGACCCTCAGGTCCATCCTGCTCCCACGCTTTGCAACCATCCACGCCAGCGCTCCGGTCCTCTCGTTCAGGTCCRCTGCTGGGATTCACCGGCACGCTGAGCCATTCATCTTCCGACTCACTCTAATGACAGCTTGTCCRGGCCCTTTTCAAGCCATGCATCAGCCCCGGAGCCCAGCGCTGATAAGGAGGCCCCGGGAAATGAAATAAATAGCAAGCCACTTGCTCGGCACTCAGCGCCATGGATGGGATGTCTAAGGTAGCTTAAACCCAGGCCAGAGTCTGGGTTCATGCCTCTGTCTGTGCAGTTAAATGAGAAGAAATGGCTTCTCAGAGTAATTTTCAGTTGGGGACYGACTATTTTGACTCTCCAGAGCTGCTGTGGCTTCCACAGAGCTGAGGTTTCCCAGTGCCCCACAGCTCGGAAGGGAGCCAGATGGCCAAGACACTTCCCACCCGATTCAAAAAGAAGCACCATCACTTCCATTTCTGGGACAGGGAAACCATTCCCAGGCTGCTTTGGGTGGAAATCTCTGTTCCCGTGGCACTCCCAGCCCCGTTCAGCCCCAAGAGCCACAGACTTGGGTCAGAAATTGATGTCTCCCTTTGCCAGGGAAAGATGCTCTGGACAGATTGACTGCATCCCAAATGAACTCCCTGGGAGCTGGACCAGCATGAAAAGGTGTGCTTGGAGGTGGCCACCTGGCTGGATGTGCAGACAGTATGCAACACACCAACACCCCGCTGTATCCACAGCTCCTCCTGTGCCTTCATCTGGAAAATGGGGGGGACAGAGGCATTTAGTCTCCTTTCCTTCCAGTYCCAGGGTGTGTGCCACATTCTTATGGGTCTGGGCTGCAGTGATCCTACCCTGGCCCCCGTCTTCCCATGCGCAGCTAAAAGCCACTGCCTAGGCAGTACCTTTGCAGAGCAGGTAAGGATGAGACCCCTGAGCCCACACAGCAACACTTACTAGAATAGGAGTGACTTGCTAAAGCCAGGGTTATAAGGCAAGGGATTGAAGGAACTTGTAAAATTAATGATCCAGCCTAGAAGCTTGCATAAAAAATTAAAAATCCATATTAAAATTTGTATAAACGTGTCACAGCAAGATTTAAATGCCTTTTAAAGCATGTGTAGCTCTTGATCGGAATTTGCTCCATTCCCATGGCCTGAGGCGACGCAGGCAGCATTATCAGCGSGCTCCACCGAGAGCCCGGCTCGCAAGCGAGTGGGCAGCGTCTGAAACTGCTGCGAGGAGCATCGGCCTGGCACGACTCACGGCATGTCAGGGAGCACCGAASCCTCGGCAGCATCTCTGCAGTGAGAGACAAAACCAGCAGATTTGGAAGGAGATGGATGAAGACACAGTCTGCACCCCTCTCCCCAAAACCATCTTCTTCCAGCTTGAAGAGGCTCCTTCTCCACTACAATAAGCCAGAAACCCTCAAGCCTCTGACCAAGGGTATCTGAATATCCACCACTAGTAACTCTCTTGCTCGCCAGCCAGTTCCTATAACTATGTCAGCATAGCTGGAGTTCAAACAATCTCTTTAATTGTTGTCCAGATGGTGTCCCTGTAATTCGAATTTGTTGGCAGCCAATCCCATTTTATTTATACTCTCTTGCTGTAAGGACTCTTTCCTCAGAGATGATGCTGATGCTTGTTCTTATATTTTGGGGGCAGGGAGTCCAGGTGACACATGCCCCCTTGGCAGAGGGGGTGTGGAACAGGGGGAACAGAGTCTCTGCAAGCTCTTCCCAAGGCTGCACCCAAAAAAACRTTTGTCCCCCTGGGTAATCAACCTGCCAAAGTACTGGCGCCTTGTGTAGGGCTTGGGCTGTAAAGCGTTAGAGGGTAGAAATACTTGCTGTTCTGGAGTTTTTCCCCCAATCCACAGCTTTCTGCCACCTTCCCGCTGATGATCTCTAGTGCTGGGGAAAACCCAGTGCTGATCTTCAAGCCCCAGTGGTCCCTAAGGCAACGCAGCAGCTAAAACCCTCAAGACATGGTCTTCCTCTCCAGTGAAACCTGGAGGAGCCAGACCTCCCTGTGCTCAGCCATTTGGGTGTCCAAACATTATCATTGCCTGTTTGGGGTGGGAAGTGCTACTAATTTCAGCGAAGAAAAGCTTTCCTGGAGGCCAAGAGTGAAAGGTCAGTGATGCTGGGGCTGGATGGACGGACGTCTGTCTGCGGCACACGGGACCTCACTGCCGCTCTGTGCAAAGCAGGGAAAAGCTTCCCAAAGCCAGCACTGGGGAACTGAGCCCTTCCAGATGCACTGCAGCGGGGCAGGGGCCTTGTGTCTGCCGGCTGCTCCAGCCAGTGCTGACATCTGGAGACTACTAATGAGGCTGGGGCAGAGCACAGTGAATTATAACTATAAATCTCTCCCTCGGTGAATTCCCTTGAACCTCATCAGGGCTAAGCCGGCACGCAGCCTGGGACAGGTTCTACAAGAAGGTCCTACAAGAAGGACATCGAGGTGCTGGAGCGTGTCCAGAGAAGGGCGACGAGGCTGGTGAAGGGTCTAGAGAACAGGTCTTATGAGGAGCGGCTGAGGGAGCTGGGGTTGTTTAGCCTAGAGAAGAGGAGGCTGAGGGGAGACCTTATCGCTCTCTACAACTACCTGAAAGGAGGCTGTAGAGAGATGGGTGCTGGTCTCTTCTCCCAAGTAACAAGTGATAGGACGAGAGGAAATGGCCTCAAGTTGCGCCAGGGGAGGTTTAGATTGGATATTAGGAAAAATTTTTTCACTGAAAGGGTAGTCAGGCATTGGAACAGGCTGCCCAGGGAAGTGGTGGAGTCACCATCCCTGGAGGTGTTCAAAAAACGTGTGGATGAGGTGCTTCGGGACATGGTTTAGWGGGCATGGGTACTGGGTTGATGGTTGGACTCGATGATCTTAGAGGTCTTTTCCAACCTTAATGATTCTATGATTCTATGATTCTAGGTAGCCACAATTTCTCCATCAGCAACTCTGCTCCTCCGCTGGACACACGCCGTCTGGAGCAAACGTGCACCTTGCAATAAAATAATACTCTGCAGAACGTTAATACTGTGCCAGTTTTTACCATTTTTAAATGGAGGCTGCTTCATACCTGAAGCTACTGAGTCCCAAGGAAACCCACACTGTAAGTAAAATACGTAACTGGAAAATTAGCAGAAGGAGATCAGCAGACRTGAGAGAGACAGCTGCTTCTGTCCACAGAAGAATCTGCATAGTGATGCCACAGTTTTACATTCAGAGACACAAAACRCTATTAAAGCCCAATATAAGACATAAATTATTCCATTTCCAGCCATGATCACTCACAGCGGAGACACTGTGGATAAACCTCTCTTTAAAAAGAACTCTGCAAAAGAGAAAATGAGCTTTATACAGTTTCATCCACTTAATTAACAGGCTGCTTGCAGCGCTTACACTGAAGCATGGACTTGGAGACCCATGCACAAATCCACGCGCAGAGCATCCCGGTGTGGCCATAGCCCAGCTCATGTTCCCCCTTGTTATGTCTCCTATCCCAGGAAAATATCCTTGCAACTCCTTCCTCACCAGCTCTTTCTTCTTTGTTTCTCTTTCCACTTTTCCAAGTGTTTTTTTCTTCCCATGGACAAAAAGCCAAGCGGAGCAGACTCAGCCTGTTGCTGCTACATGAGTCAGTCAAGTGACTAATGCCTCTCCCCCTGGGCTTCCCTCCTTGAGCACATTGCTTCTCCAAAACACCATTTGATCTCACCTGGGACAACAAAGATWATCAGTCTCAGCCGCCGACATGGCACAGCCAGCTGGCTGTTGAGGCTGGAGGGAATCCGCCTGCCCCTTTACCTTCTGCRCCCATCAGCAGGCTTAAAATCTCTGCTAGCCAACAAGCAGACCCGGAGAAAAATCAACACCTGGAGAGAGACACGAGGAGTYGCACAGCAGCCCCAACTCTCCAGCAAGCAAGGGACTGTTTATTAAGCCTTTCTGATAACACAAGAGTGAACTGGGATCTGGATCGGCCATAATCCTCATGGCTCACGGGGTTTCTGCTACATAACAACCCCCAGAGGAGACTGCACGGTGACAGTGCTCTGCAGCACCACGGTCCCTCCCTYCCCAAGACTTACAACATCCAAGGGCCATCATATCAGACATGCACAAGAGGGTAAACACCCCTGATTTTGGCCTTATTTTCAGAGGCAGGGCTAGGATGGCTGTGTTTGYGACTAGTGTTTGTGGGACTATTTTACCTGGTGTCACCCCGAGCAGGGACCCAGCGTGCCACCAGCCCCACGACTGACCACCTTGCCGTGCTGCTGAGACTCCAGAACTGGCTGCAGCCCCAACACACCTTCAGCCACTTGGCATTGCCTGCATTATTGGCATGCGGGAGACAACTGTTAATTTAAAATCCATATGGGGCATCATTTAACCATGCCCTTTAAATTATTTCAAGAGCTGCTTCCCAGGATACACTGAAGCCGCTCAAGGTTGACTTTTACACAGGAGCCCAGGGAAGAGTGACCCAGTTAAGAGCTTCTGCAGGTGACAGAAGGGAGGTTGCTGGGAAGAAGCAGAAACCAGGTAAAGCACGTCCTGCAACATGGTGTATAATCTATAACGATAGAAAAGTCTCCTGGTGAGGGAAGTCCCCAGATTCCTGCCTTGAAGTCTACTGTACCCCAAGATCCTGCAGCCAGCAGCTTTGCCCCTATTTCATGTGTTGCTCTGCTGACATCTCCAGTTTAGGCAGTCAAAACCATGCACTGGCATTTCCACTCTGGATCTCAACCTTAAGGACTGTATCAAGCTGGCCAGGCTGATGTCTACAACCACACACACAMAAAAATATCTCCCAGCCTAGAAAAAGCCTTGTAGATACCACAGACCCCACCTGGAGCAGGGGCTACATGGTCTAAGGCACCAGATGCCAATAGCTGTCCTGCTGCCATGCAGAAAAGTTTCCTCCTGTACGGGCACTGCTGATTTCAAAGGGATCTGGGTCAGGTAAGGATTTATCATGATGTCTTTCTGGACAAATAGCTGCCGCTSTGGTTCACATTTGAGTTTTCTCTGCAAGGCACTGACTAGCACGCATTTCACAGACMCTTTTTGCAAAGCCTACTTATAATGCATGTGCCTCCCTTCAGGTGATATTTGTCAGATTCCTACTATGGAAATGTTTTTACCTCCTGACAATACCCTTTAGATAGTGCCTATGGAGGTGGATGACTCAAGCTTAACGTGATGATTTCCATCCACCATTTTTTATTAAAAATACTCCTAGTGGTTCATAATGTGAAGACAGAAGCTGGTTTTAAAAGGGATGTGGAAACCACAGAGTATGCACAAACTGTGCCACAATTTTATGTCAACCAACAATAGCTAGAAAATCTATATGTAAAACAGTTCCTCCCAGACTTAATTTATAAATCTCATGCATAAAAACCGCTAAGCATATGGCAATAACATCCACCCGAGACCCCACCGTACTTCACGGTCCCTAAGAGACAGGTTATGGATGGCCTGCCACTTTCAACTTTTTCATTTACTTGATGTTACAAAGTTAAGTATTGCCTAATATAGCTCTCTGCAAGTTAATTCCCTTTGTGACGGTGACAGCTTCTAAAAACCCTCACGCTACTACGGAACYGCAAATAGCAAACACCACTGCTAGGAATAGACAAGCCATCAGCAGAATGACCTGCTATCTCTCCAGCCTCTTTCCTTGCTGCCAGCATGGTATTTAAAGCAGGATGGAAGGTATTTAGAGCGGAGTTAAAGTCAACAGATGGCTGATGCAAGTCAGAAAAGTTTTCATAAGAGAAGAATAACCAGTCAGAGAAGGGGCAGAGCAGCACCCTAAGCACGCCGCTCTGAACGGCGCGCGTTCATCCGAAAACCTGGACTCCTTCCCCCTTACGTTACTTGAAGTCAGAAATATTTTTCATTTCCTGATCTCCATATTATCCTTCATCCACCACCCACAGGCTGTATTCGTCGGTATTCACTGCAGAGACGCGGATGGGGAGACACGCTGCGTTCCAGCCAGGCTGCGCAGCGCCTTCGCCCTGCAGCATCCCAGAGCCCACACTTTCAGAAATCCTTCCCAAAGTGAACGGCGTTGAGACACGCAATGCTAGACGTGAAAAAAGAAAAAAAATATCTGCTGGAAAAAACCTGACAGATCAGGCACTTGTTGGAGCCTTGAGCGCAGAGGAGCACTATAGAAAATTCGCACCGACTTCCCCAGCTTCAAACCTTTAATAATTTAATATGTGTGACTGGAATTTCTCAGTAGGCTGGAACTCCCTCAGGACCAAAATCTCATTGAAAAAGAAACCAAGGAGAATTTGGCATCTCTTTTCCCAGCCTGCATTAAACGCAAATATGTTATTGGCATCGAGATATCACAGCTTGATATATCCACAAAGCTCCCATACACTGACATTAACTTCTCAAGGAAGAACATTTTGTTACTCACCCTGAGATAGTTTATGCTTAAAGGCAGAAAGATTATTTCTGTTTTGGGTTTGGGCAGTGAACAGTGGTATATTCACCAATTACCAGCACTCCCGGGCACCGATCTACTATTAGTGACAAAACACAGTAAGATAGTGACTGCTGACCTAATATTACATGTAATTTCAAGTGGCTAGGCTGTACTCTGGTAGCTGGCACACAGAAAAGTACCTCCAGCTTCTTAGGCTGCTCTGGCTTTAGTGGACATGAACCAATTCGGTACCGCTTCTGTGTTTGCAGGTGGGAAAAAATGGCCTGAGGTTGAGCTCTTCTCTGCTGGGCTAAGAACTGGGGCATATCTTCATGGTAAAAACACAAAGCCCGCGAAAATAGGTGTTTTTAAGGCAAAAGGCTATCAGAAAAAAATATAACTAAATTCTAACAAGAAGTCTGTGCTTAACAGCCAGAGAATAAATGGATGATAAGTTAAAGAGCTCTAACCATTCTCCTAAAGAACGAGGGGGATACTCTTTGTGAACAGAGATGAATGAACTCTGCTGCTCTCCAATTCAATAGCACAGTTACAAAGGGGCACCAACCACATTAAATGGATGCAGCACTCGCATTAGCAGCGACTCGGCTGCTGCCTTCTCAAAAGACGGTTCCTCTACACCTAATTCACTTCATTTGCCGTTAATTAAGGGAGATGATCCACAGCCTCCTGAGTGCTGGTTTCTCCTTGGGGAAGGCGGGTCTGGCCGTGGGGCTGTGCTCCGCTGCCTCCCGCAGCTGCTGCTCCCACCCCAGCGCTGCCAGTGGGAAAGCGATGCCGAGAGGGCTCGCGCAGCCTGCAGACCGCCCGACGAGGCTTGGGCTGGCAGCAGGGAGACACGGGGAGGATGGAAATGAGGCTGGGCTTCCTTCCCACGTCCAGCCACAGACCATTTCCATGCAACCAGCAGGGGAACAAATCAAGGACGAGTTTCCCTCGTGCAACAGGATGGCCCTGACAGTGGGTTGCAGCCCTGATGCCACTTGAATCAGTTCTTGACAGTTGTCTGCAAATCTCAAAGGCAATTACAGCAGATGTGCTCTAATCAGGGTAGACGCAGCAGAAAAACCCTTGTTCTCTGCATTTGAAAAAAACTGCAAGACCTCACCCAACATCCTCCTGTCTGCTCAGCCAACCCCTGTCTTCCTGAATAGGGACAACAGCTAAGCTTTACCTTGCAACATAATTCGTCATCATTAGGATGCACAGAAGCTAAGCCAGTTCAGTTCTGCTCACCAACTCAAATCTTCAAGCAAAGCTCCTGTAACCCAGAAGAACCCAGAATATGCCTCTGCAGTCCTTGTGTTCCTGGGGTCTTAGCTAACCCGCACTGAAAGGGATTTCTCACGTTGCATCTCTCACCTGAATTGTGTTCAGCACATACTCATTGGGAAGAAGAGAAGCAGTTACAAATACTCAGAAAACACTGTTTGTCCTTAAGATAAGTTAATGTATAGCTCACAAAACCAAATCCAAAGGCTCCGAGTTGAAAAGGCCTGAAAACTGAGGTCTGGTTTGTCAAAGCACAGGTGAAAAGGGGGAGGAGGGTGGGCAGAAATGTTGGCCTTCTGTTTTGCCAAAATGCCTCCAATCTATCCTGGAGGGACCGTTTCCACCTTGCACCATTCCCTTGCTCATTTCCTCATCAAGTTCTCCATCGAGACCACTGATTATGTTCATGGCTTGTACCAAATGTCCACTGGGAAGCAAACCAAGAACTTCAATTTGTTCCACAGCCCTCAAAGACCAGCTGTCAACAATATTAACTTTTGCTTAGAAATGACCCTGGTGAGCCACAAATTGCCTACGAAAGAGACCTTCCCACCACGAACCGGACTGGGAGTCTACCTGGCCTCACATSCCATCTGCGGGGGCAGAAGGGATTAGCAGCAACCAGCTTCCAGGGAGGAAATTATGGGATCCCACAGGCAGCAGATGTGGACAACCTTCCTGATAGCCTTTGCCAGCCTGAGGCCAGTCTGTGCTCTCAATCACTGAGMTGGAAAAGGGAATTTTAAAGCTCGTTCCAGCTTCTTAAGCCTCAAGCCACCTCCGTGTATCTTGTTATATTGAGACACAGAGAAAAACCTCACTTTTGAAAAGCCACAAAGCAAATGAGAAGACTTGCTATGAAGACAGATTCAGCTCTGCAGGTTCCCAGGAAAGGCTAAAGACATCTTTATAAAAAGATATTAGCCTAACTTTTTCTCTTGTAAAGTTTTGCTCATAAAAAGCAGCCCTACTCTTTCAAAAAGCTGCCTTATTTCTAAGCAGAAGGATGAAATCTGAGGCTAAAATCAGCCTACAGCTCTCAACATAACTTTGGTCAGGGACCTTTTCTTTGTCCCTGATCTGCTGAGCCATCTCACTTCTGACCTGCCTTTTGCTCCTTGCTTCATAGGGAGAATACATCTGGTTATTGCATGACAACGCTACAGAGAAGGTGAAAACAAGCCTTTCCCCGTTCCCAGCCCCCTCTGGAAAACAGCAAGGACGCTGCTCACCATCCAGTTCCTCCACGGAGATATTTGCTAGCTGTTCGCTGTCACTGCCAGCGGAGAGTGAGCGGTTCAGGTAGTTGCCTTTGTACAACAAGCCAGCTGTTACATGATGGAATGGCATCTTCTCCCTGGGCACAAGAGAAAAGGGAAGAGAAAGGCTTATTTTAATTATTTGCCTTTGTTTTATCTGAATAGTACAATAGCTTGCCTTGAAAGAGTAGCTGGACTAAAGCATCCTACWCCAGGGAATGTGCACTGAAGTTGGGTGCATGACTGATGGATTGCAGATTTTATTTAGTGTCTAAGACAGGAGCTGAATAAACAAACAAAAAAGCAGCAGCTTCTTCTTTATGCCAAACAAGAGCTAGCAGAGAGAGAACAGCGGTGCCTGAGGAAAATATGAGTCTCTACCACTCACACTGCAGCTTTCGGTCTAGAAATTTGCTATTTGATAAAAATTATATAGTGCATGGGGGTCTACACTGACATGCAATTAAAAAGTCATGGGATCCAGCAATATGACTTTCAAAGCCATGCAAGGGTCCGGACACCAGCTCTCAGACCCCGCTCYGGAGCATCTAGAGCCCTAAGGTGGTTGGTTCAACCTCCCCCTGCCCAGAGCATCTGTGCTGAACAAGGTGCACGTAGCACCAGTGCCTCCGCTCCAGACTTCAGTGGCCCTYGTTGAAAGAAGAAAATTCACATTCGAACAGGGCCCAACAAAGAACATTTTCATCTCACAAATATGACAGCTAAGGAAAAATACTGCTCAACGGGAGGCTGTAGCAGAAAAGTGTTTGCAAACTTAGCAGGTATAAACACCGCAGCCTAGTGAAGGGCAGCCATCTGCACAGACAAAAGTGGAAATTACTGTCAGCAGCACTTACACATTGATTTAGGATACACAAGAAAAGGCAAGTTTGCCAAAGTCAACTGAAATATTAAGAGGAAGATTTGTCATACCCTTGGCTGGTTTCAATCAGCGCAGCCCCATCATGGGCCTATTGCATTTTATACTGTACATTTCCAGCAGATATAAATCAGCAGAGTCAACAGAGCCACCCAGACATCAGCCAAGGATCTGGCCCAGGGTCTCCGCAGGGGCTGGAAGGTGGCCAGGACACACTGGGCAGTACGGTTTGGAACGGACCATTAATATAAATTTATACGGCAACTTTGGCAGATCTCACTCACAGCAGCGGGAGACAGCCCCTTGGAAACAAACTCCAAGGGCATTCTCACTACAACTGCGCCGGGACATCAACTTGCTTTGCCATAAAGAGGTAAGTGCCACCTACTGAATTGTTCTCCAGCCAACATTACAATTACAAGCATGATCTGGCTCTTACTCAGCCATATGTTCTTACCACAGTCAATAAAACAAATATATATATACATATATATGCATTAATTTTGTAACAAATGCCTTCTTGCCTCACTGAGTTAGCAAAGCTTTAATAGACGCACCAAGAGCGAACTAACTTTGAGACACAGGAAAGCGAAGAAGAAAAGCCATGAGGTTTCTCTTGCACTGCTTAGCACGTACCTAGTTTCTCTTGCAGTAATTATGTAAATAAATCCTAATCGTAATTTTAAGTATTTTTATTTGGGAGCCCGTTTCTTCAGCAGCACATTAGAAACCGTAAACAAGGTTTTCTTTTTCATTAAGCATATCTGTAATTTCCCAGCACTTGCCAATTAATGTATTTCATTCTGATATATTGCTCACTCTGACATATTGCTCTGCACTAAGACGGGAATTTTACCTACCTACAGGGAGACACACAGGCGATGCCAGCTTTGGTACCACCCTAGGTCCCGACAAGCAGGGCTGGAGAGACACTTCCAGCCCTTTGCGCCACCTTCATTAGCTTCCAGTCCCACCACAACTATTCAGGCAGCAATCGATCCATGTTTTCTCTCGATAATCACACGCCCAACGTAAAAGCAATTACACTGATTTTCAAAACCCTGTCAAATTAAAGAGATTTAAATCTAACACCTGCCATGGCCCAGGCAGAGCTGCAGGGTGAGCTTCCACTCCAAATGCAGCGTGCGATGAGCCCGTGGGGCTGGGGACCGATGCCAGCACCCGCCTGCCCTGGCCCCTGGCCGAAGGGAGCTCAGCCCCTCRCACTCCCTGAGCTCACCCACAGCCAGATTAGCTGCAAGCCATGGATTTAGGTGCACTAAAGCATTTCTGAAATCACTTTCTGAGCCTTTGCTTCTACAACCATTAAAAAAAAATGATAATGCATCTCCCCCGAGGGCTGAAGTAGTCAAAATCAGCTCCCACCTGGGATCCTATAATGTGTTTTGGTACTGGGGGGGAGTCATGATATCCTAGAGTGAGAAATCTGGATTAAATTCTACTGCCTACGTATATTATTTTTTTTTTAAATTGCAATATTATTCAATGGAAACCCTGCAGAGTTTCTGGAATTCAGCAGCTCTCAGCCTGCCTCCAGTTTTAACAAGAGATGCTCGAAATCGGACCAGCAGCAGGTCCAGCACCAGCTGTCCAAACAAGGATGTGCAGCCACGCTTCAGGAGTGCTCAGCATCCTGCAGACGGGAGCCTGCTGCCAAAACCAAGCCTGCACGGGGGCAGAAAATGGCAAAAAGGGGCATTGCAAAGTGTGGGTTGTGGGAGAGTGCATAAAGCAAAGCATCATGTCTTGCAAAGCATCATGTTTTGCAAAGCACCCTATGTTGAAACATAAAAAGCTTAATGAAAAATGCCTGTCTGGGAGCCAGGGGTCTGTCCTAGCACAGCCAGATCAGTCCAGGCTCATTTTGAATTTAGCCAAAATGTCTGTGTTAGAAATACAGTAACCTTAAGCTTGCCTATGGCTGCTCCTTCCAGTGTCAGCTGAGAAGAGGACTGGTGCTGATGGGATCCACCCCACACCATGGCGATGCCCTTTCCGGTCAGCAGCAGATGCTGGTACCGGAGTGCAGGGGGCTGACAGCTTTCTATCTCTTCAACGTGTTAAATTTGCAGCAATGTGCACTCATCTCCTCTGAACGGGAACAGGGAAGATGCCCTGGCTCTTGCCCCATTTTACAGAGCTGTACAACAAGCCTCCGAGYAGGCAGCTAAGCAGCGAGCTTTGCTCTCCATCTCCCAGCAGCGAGACAGSCACATTTTCCACTGAGCAACTTGCAAACTGAAAGCAGTTTTCAAAGGCATAGTGGGATTTTGAAGCAATGAAATCTCCTTGAATAATATCATGAAAACATTGACATTTAACCAAAAAGCCCTCAAAGAACCCATAAACATGTGTATGGAAATGTTACCATGGTACCTTGCCAAGGTTTCAGTCTCTGCGCCAAGCTCACCAGCAGGTTACATCCCCCGTAACGCCCGGCAGCGGCACTGCCAGCCTCGCTCTTTCCTTTCAGCACAACCACATTTGTGAAATTTATAAGATGTTCGTAAGCAATTTGCCGTCAGGAAAAAAAGGCAGTTACATGATGCTCACATGTCTACGCTCGCTCCAGTTTGCATTCTTCACCAGCTCTTGTGATATGCTTTTTAAAAAGGCTTTCAGACCCAATTGAAAATCCACATGACTATTAAACTGGAAGGTTTAGCTTAAGTATCAGTCAACGAGATGGAATCAGGATCAATTTGTATTGATCCTGGATCTCCCTGGRTAGTTACCAAATTGGAAAAGATTTCTTGCTAACCTCTCTCCTATGTGCAGCGCAGAACGATGCCCAGGAGCTGATCCTGGGTTTACAGCCTCAGGCACATAACACACAACATCATTTGCACTGCCTGGGTGTTACACCCGGCCAGTATCGTGTATTCGCCTTCTCTATTCAGCTGTAATTTGGTGGATCCTGGCTGCTGCCCAGCAGGTTGTACGTGACCCAGGCTAACAGGTCCCCATCCTGGATGCTGACCGACCCCACAGCTACTGCCCCACRGGCATCAAAAAGACCAGGCAGAAACTATGCTGGTGGGGAAACATGGGAAGATGGTAAAATTCAGATCTCCATCTCTCCCACAAATCTGGCAGAGGTTGAGCAGAGGGTTCAAGCTGAGAGTATGGGAAAACACACATACATGGGTGGACAAGAACACATGTGCAGTAACAGCATAAGCTTCATTTTCTTAGGAAACCAGGCTAAAAAAAATACAGGAATACATAGAAAATCCATGAAGCAACCAGATGGTAGTAGGGAAACTGGAACAGTAGCTGTAAAGTCCCCCAGCTCACTCCAAAACCCTTTAAAAATTCATCAAATGAAGTAACAGTGTTAAATATGCTTCTCCCSGGGCAGAGCAACATTATAACATCTAAGGCAAATAAGAGCAGTGACTTCCAAAAAAATTATCTCATTTTCCCCAGAGCTGAATAATTGCCATTATCTTTTCAGGTAGGCTGTGTAATATCTAGCTCGATCCAAAGGGAAGAGTAGAGCAAATAGACCCCTGAGTATCACCTGGGAAATTCCWGGGCTGTTTGATGCTCCATGCTCTGGGCATGACGCATCAGTCAGGGGACACAACCAACTTTCCAAAGAGTCTTCGTTGCTATTCTGGTACATTTTCCTTTCACTGCTGCCCATGCACTAGTCCCTTCCCTCTCTCCCAAGGAGGCAGTAACAGCTGAGGGTCGTGGTTAGCCTGTGCTCTCTGGCATGGGAGCGACTGAGCTGGGCTAAATCCCCATGTCTGTGTTTGTAGCCAATATAGTTARGGGAAGACAAGTCAAGGGTTTTGTTGCAGACACGTGGCTTTGGCAAAATCTTTCTGCTAGGAAGAGCACTAAGTCACTTCGTCCTTTATCATCTGCATTCACTGCTGCTAACAATAGCATTAATGATTTTTTTTTTAATTTATTTTGTGCAAAAACTTGGCACCTCAAATGCAGTATGAGCCCAAGCTACCAAAAGAAAGTCTGAAGGGCCCAAAGAGTCTCATTTTGGCACCGGGAGGAGCTCTGAGGATGCAGAGAAGGGGAGCACATCGAGAGCTCTCTAATGAGGTGTGAGGATTTAAGCTTCTGCAATAAAATGCAGAAGTCTTGTTTAATCAGTCTCAACTCAGGTGCGTAAAGAGACACAGGAATGAAAGCATGCTCAGGCAGATGGCTTTCTCTGTAGCTACAAAATCAATATAAGTAGGTCTTGGAAGGGYGCCTTGGGATTGAGAAAAATAAGGTCTGGTGCATAGGGAGACTTAAAAGAAAGCCCGAAAATAGATGCTCCCAGGGAGGAAAATCTTTGAGGAAGTTTGTATTTTCTAACTATTGATACCAATAAAGCCAAATCCCCCAAAATACATGGAACGGCACATWTGGGCTATATATAAACAGATCTATTGCAGGAAGAGAAAGACAAGAGCTTCCCTGCTCCCAGTCCACTGCTGCAGCCTCCACAAAGCAGTAAACACACCAGACCATTTTTGGAAGCCAAATTTCCTCAGACTGTAATGCAAAGTCATTGGGCTGTGAGGGCAAGTGAGCCCTAAAGCTTCCTCTGAAAGGGTTTTTCTTTTACTTCTGGAAAACAGGAGTACTACTACTTTCTGGGAGCGGGGCTGCTTATCAGAAGCTAGACCCAGCATTTACACACATGATATTTTCAGCAAATTAATCCATCCAGATTAATTTCATACCTTTTACAAGGATGTATGGACTGCTAACATGAGACCTTAATCCACAGTGCACRCACACACACATAAGATTCACCATGCATTTGCTGGTGGTGACACAGGTACAGACTAAAACTGGCCCCCGGGGACCACTTTCAGCCCTGACCTTCCATACCCACGTGCCGTCGTCCTTATCACACCGTACATGGCATTCGTGCTGTATGTGATTATTTATTGGCATAAGCCTAAGAAAATATTCCCCTATTTCAGACAATGACCAAGAAAATGGAGATCTTGCTGATAGATACTGGGTTGGGATACTAGCAATAAAGTTCCCCATGGGGATCAATGGGTAAAAGGACTTTACAAACCTTAGACCGTTTTCAGCATTCAAGGATGTAAGTGGGAATAAAGTTCTCTGAAATGCAGAAAACAAAGTCTGAGTGACAAGCCTAATGGATGTAGTGCCACAGAGGCACCTCATGAGCAACTAACTTCCAGGCTGGAGGACTACAAAGCGACAGGTACTTCAGATGGTTTTGTGCTGGTTTTTTCCCCACCTTCTCCAGAAAATTTGAAATTAAAAAGAAAAGGAAGGTCACTTTAAAAGACATCACATTGCTAAACAACTGAAGCTTCATGGCCGCCTTTGAATTCTGCATGGCAGAAAGGAAGAGCTGCGGATGCCAGGTCAAGTATAAAATATACACATTTCGCTCTGAAAGCTGAACATGTGAGAACACAGTGGGAGAGTTTTAAACCATAGTTGTTGTTTGTTATTTTTTAACCATGGCCTAGGCTGATCCTCAGCTTAAACTGCCAGGAGGAAAGGACTGCAATGACTTGATAGCTCTGTGTCTCCAGGGCAAGCACGTCACACACCAAGGGTATAAAGTCCCCTTTCCATTCCCAAACAGGCTTAAGCCTGCACAATTAAATAACCATCATAACCGACTCACCAGCATTTCATCCGTTCACACAAGCTCCTCTTAGCCCCCAAACTCATCCTCACCTTTCGCAGCCAACAATCCTGAGATTTTTTTGTTTCCCTCTCCCACTTTCTGCCACTGAGCCACTTTCTGCTACTTCTGCTGCCCCCGGCCTTTGGCTGCAGGGGTAGAGTTTAGCCAGGGTTAGTCAAAAATTTCCATTTTCATATAAACCACAGTTGTCTTTGAAAGCTTCTGAGCTGATATTAAAAACTAAAAGAAAAGTCAACAACACAACAAAAATCTCCGAACCTTCCTCTCTTCCCCCCTGTAAAAATTCACCTGGAAACTGGAAAGAATCAGTTTGGGAATAGAGCTTTTTATCCCTGGGGAGGCTGCAGCGTGGGTCCTGTGGGTTCAGCTCCTCCACAAGGCAACAGGACCCATAGCGTGGGGCTGCCAAGAAAAGACTGAGCACAAGGTAAGAGTTTATGAGAGAAAAACCCGCAGGCTACCTAAAAGCTCTAAAATCTAAAGGCGAAGAGCTTCCATGGTGGGAAGCTGAAGGGTATAAACACGCAAATTGGAAATTAAGCAAGAGTTTTTAATGGCRAAGGTGATTAACCATTGGAACAAACTACCAGAACGAGCGACACATTGCTGTCTCCCAGACAAGACCAGATGCCTTGCTGGAAGACACGCTTTGGCCAAGCACAAGCTACCGAGCTCGGTATTAAAGTTAACTGGGTGAAATCTAACGGCTTGTGATGCACTGTTTTCCAAATTAGATGCTCTGACACCCCTCCTGGGCCYTAAAAACCAGGAGTCTGTGAAGACTCCCCGAGGGGCTGAGCAGCACCGGTGCCGAGATGAGAACACGTGCAGCTGATAGACCTGCCAGCTCCCTCGGCGCTGTCCCAGGCGCCTTCCACCTCATCTTCGTTTCATTTTTCTCTGCCAAACCTGTCCAGTTAATACCGCCAAGGGGAGCGATGGCCACCCTGTGCCTAC
The DNA here is from genome assembly GCA_030449065.1 of Oceanodroma leucorhoa. Classification (NCBI taxonomy): domain Eukaryota; kingdom Metazoa; phylum Chordata; class Aves; order Procellariiformes; genus Oceanodroma; species Oceanodroma leucorhoa. The sequence goes on along the minus strand of JASVER010000060.1, from coordinate 1,205,858 downwards.
CCCAGGGACTCCCTGCCAGCACGCAGCGGGAGCTCCTCCTGCTCCCCCAGGCAATCGGCTGCRGGGGCACGGACAAAGTCAACACCGAGCACACTTAGCTGAGCACACATCGCAGGTCAGTGGTGCAAGAGAGGCTTTGTACCGCCATCCACATCTGCTCAGATCATTACACCAACCCCCTCAACAGCCTTTGTTGTTCAAATACAAAAATATCAGATTTCTCTTGTTCTGGAATACTTAGCTCATTTTTTTTTCCGAGCGGGAGAGCACGAGAAGATAATACAGAACTAAATGATGGCATAGGGTAATGAGGTCCTTGTTGGCAGTAAGAAAAAAAGTATCGCAGAGCCTTTAACTGAGATGAAGAGAATGTCAAAACAGTGAGGAAATGTCACTTGTGCATCTTCATCCCCCCGTAATGCATTTCTAACATGTTTCCCTGCTCTGTTTAACCGTTTTGTCCTGTGCTCATAACTGTTGAGTGTTTGCTTATCGAGAGTGTCTTGAGGACAGTTTTCTGAGCATGCTTCTATTCATTTACTCATGTCCAGTTGCCTTCACTTCACAGGCATAAATCAGACATGAAGACATTATTAGAAGCAATTCCTGGCACCCCAGCACACTGAGCAAGCATCCTATTTAAGAAAACAATATACAATGGATTATTCATAACAGACTGAGTGCGTCACAGATGAGTAATTATAAACATGAAATATATCAATAATGACAATTTTTACAGCAGATTTAACAAAAAGTAACACACTACAAATAGCCGGTTGGTTGATTATGTATTATTAATGAAATGCCAAAACATTTAGGTTTTTTAACAGGACAATTAATTACTCCCAATAAATATGACTTATGCCAGACCTCTTCTTTAAAGGAGGCTTTTGGACATCTGGTGAGGGTTATTTTTTAAAAGCAATAGCTGATGGCTCCTACAGAAAGTTCCCTAGGAGCTACAAGGACTGGAGCCATCAACATATATAAATGAGCCAGAAGGTAATTAAAGAAGCGAGGGTAACCATAACATTGGAATAATTTTCGTATAAATTGAGGTGGATCATAGTGTAAGATTCAAACCAAGATATGATCCAAGTGTTTCCCCACTGCAAACATTCAGGGCTATTAGTTTCCTCAGGAAAGTGTCTTCATACACATACTATAGCCCTGCCTTAAAAGAGGATCCAGATTTAAAAAGAGGATCCCAGTCTGTTTGCTGGGAGAGGGTCAACTGACCCAAATGAAGACCTGCCCCAACAAGAAGTTTCCAGAACCACCAGGCTGGTTATTATTAACTACTGTGGTGAGAAAGCGTTCAGAGACTGTTGTGCTCATGGCACCATTTCATGAAGAAAACTGGAAGTACCGGCTGCCTTTGGACGCACAGGACTTGTAGAACTACTGCAGAAGGTGGCCAGGGCATCCATCGAACGGTGCATTGTCCACCCAGAGCAGCTGTTTAACACCAACCACTACACTATTTAGCTGCTTATGGGAAGGGTATATAGGTAGATCCCAAATCTACAACGACCTCTATACATGCACAGCGGTTGGCAGGAATGGACCTCCTCCAAGGGGTAAGCCCTGGAGCTCCGATGCTGCAGAGCGCTGAAGCACTCCCTGGACTCAGCAGGATCTGAGCACGTGCTGGAGTGCTTCATCGTCCAAGACCTTAATTCACAAGAAACCAGATCCTATCAGAGAGAGCTGAGCTGCCTTGAGAAAGTCTGTGCTTCTTTCTTTGCGAGCTACTGGTCTGTGGAAGATTATAGTAAAGCTGTTCCAAGAAACCAAAATGATCATTTCCTGCTGGAGCGCAGTATTTAGCTCTTGGGGTGGCACAAATTACAGCATCCTTATTTTTATTTCAGTATTTATTTGAAGGAAATGTACAACAGAAATCTGATGCTGGCTGTATTTTAAATTCACGAGCACTCTGTAAACAAGCTAGACCCAGAGAGATTTGCATGTTTCTTCTTGAAACACAAGGAGAACCAGCCAGACTGAATAATTGAAAACAGTTATGGAGACTTCATTTTCTTGTTTTTCTTGGGATTTGCTCTTGGGCTGGCTGCTCCCAACCTTAATACCTGGCAGGGGTGATCAACTATTTGGAATCTCATTTGCATAATAGTTGATGTGCCGACAGCTCTCCATGGGGAAATCACTGTCCTGGCAGAGCTCAACAATATGCTGAAAGAAATAGTGTAGAGAGGGCATTTTTCTTAAACGGCAGTTTTTAAAAGGGGTCAGAGCAGAGTAACATCAAGGATGGATACATAAATGTATCTCGAAGAACACATTACTGTGACATCGTTGGTAGCCTTTAGATGTGTCCTCAAACCCTTTGAGAAGCTTGCCAATTAGCAGCACAAACATGTCAGGGTCTTCAAACACATGCCCATGGGGCATGCTTCCCTCGGGGGGGCACAGTGATCATGGGAGGCAATGGCAAATCTCCAGTTACCTTCACTGGGACAGGTTGCAAGCATCAGCAGTGCTCATCCAAGCCAACGGGCTATTTACTTAGCTGTTTGCCTAAGGCTTTGCAGGATTGGGTAATCCTTCAAAATGATCGTCGTATCTATGCAAACAGCTATGGTCCTGCAAATAGAGGAGAATGAAGAAAACCTCATTAAAGTGGATCAATCCCGGCGCAGGCACAAGCTGGCTGCAACTCATTAACTTCGGTGAGGCTCTGCCCTACTGACCTCTTTGCAGAATCAGGCCCCCGTCAGGAAGCGAGTACATACACAAAGAGAATTTGGGTTAGGAAGGAATTAAGCCAGACTGGAATTTGTGCAGGATATCAGTGGTGGCCGTTCCCTCGACTGAACAAGATTCCAGCTTCTCAGGCTTGCTCACATTACTGTTTAATGTGCCGGCGCCAAGGATAAAAAGATCCCAAGGAAACTCTTTGCAGGCAGATGCTCTCTCTGTGCACATGTGCCCACCGCGCTGTCACCTGTGTCATCCCACGCAAGCATCCTCCAGGACACTAGGTGACCAGAGGCAAACCCTGTATCTGCTTATGCCCTATTTAAAAGGCGAAGCAGCCAGATATTGACCCTTGCTGCATTTATAAATGTCCAAAACCCTTCTGCAGATACCACAGGGAAGAACTTCAATAAACACACGTGATGATGACAGAAGCACAGGAGGGTAAGGAAAAGGGATGGCTCAGAGAGCCCCAAACCAGCACCTCCACCAAGCTCTCCCCACCGGTGCTGGGCTGTTCACTGCTGGGGGTTCAGAGACAAACACGGCAGCCGCCGGGGCTCGGCACCCCACTTTGCAATGCCTGCACCCTGGGAGGTACCCACCAAAGCTGCTRGGATGCCAACACAGCGGGATATGGCTACAGGCAACGAACAGCGTGGATCCAAAACCTCCATCAGACTCGATAATGTATGAAAAAGGGAGGTATATGCTGCCTGAAAGCTTCAGCTATGAACAGACCTAATGACAGCATGCAGTGCAGATGCTTAACGTTCTCTTTTATCGTGCTGTAAAAATGTATATACAATAATGCCCAGTAAGCCTCCACAAGCAGATATTAAGTTCAATGAATGAGAGGGCAGTTTTAGAACCACCCACTGAATTTCTATACATTTTCCATGTCCTGCCCGTAGACTTCAGGTTCAACAGACTAAATCCGCACTGTGGCTTTAATTACCACTGCTTAATGTCTTTATTCTGAGAAACATATTCACATTTTAGTGCTTTTATCAAAGTAGACTGCATTTAATTAAAAGCAGACCTATAAAATGGTTTGTTTCTATTGCCTTCTTTTCATGATGGCCCAAGTACTATTGCATAATACCCAGTATTTACTTTAGTTTCTTGCTTACACTTTTAACACTAACCACATTCACAGGTTAAAAATACAATTAAAGCCTACTTAGTCTTGCAGAGCTTCTCCATAAGTATCAGTTCTCTCAGCTAACAGCTGAGCTAACTAATATATCCTTAGCTGTGAACTGTATAAAACTGAAGAAAACTGACTTGGTATTGTTTACAGGACTCATAAAAAATAATTTCAGTTTACCTTAGCAAGCCACCTGGCTAAAATGAACACTCTCAGACCCATTCGACATTCCCAACATATTCTGAAAAGGCTCTGCCTGTTTCATTTTACATCGCCTAATAGACTGCCTGCCATATTTCATGCTGAATCAATAAAGTTATATGTGCAGAAATCGACTAAAATGATGTTTGCTGGTATTTCTAATACAAGTAGTTTCTCAATGGGTATTCTGTTCAGTTTACGATAACTCTGGAAGATAAAACATGCATAGTACTATCATCTCGCTACTGATCAAGCAGTGATTTTGCTTAGAAATTAGGTCATTTAAAGAAAAATAAAATAAGAGGACTTGCATTGCATTGTAACTTACAGAGGAAGGTTTTCTGGAGGCTGTGTGAGATGCATGGGACCAGCCATTTAAACGTACCAAGGCTGGGCTGGGATTTAGTCTGTTGAAGGAAAGCCTGGACAAGTGGCCACAAAAATGTTATTTATATATCTATCTATATTTATATATACCCATGTATCATGATATGGTAGGAATAAGCTGCATCAGCATAATCCTCAAGCACGTTATGATTGGACAAAAACTGCATGATAATGAAGTGAGAGAGAGTGTGAGTACGGAGAGAGGAGGTAGGACCCTGTCTCCCTATGCAGCTGAGCCAGGAAAGGAAGGARATTTTGTTTAAATTAGCACTTGTGCAAACTATTTCTCTTTAAGTGTTTATTCTTTCTTTTTGCAAGACAAGTTTTGCCCTGGGATTCAATAGCATGGAGATGCTTGCAAAGTGTTTTTGTTCACTGATGAAATCCATCGGTTTGCAGGATCGGGCCCCTGCCTGATCCTGCCCCACCGAAAAGTTGTGAGAACCAGATGAGGTCTGCACACTACCAAAGGGTACAGGACCAGAAGCCAGCTCCTGCAGGACGGAGCCCTCCCCACAGAAGACCCCTGCGGTCCTTACACTACCTGGAAGTTTCACCCGGTGCAGGGTTTGGCCCGAGTCCACCACCCTCCCCATCCCTCACCACCCGATCGGGATTCTGCCCGGAGATATGCAAACTGCCTCGCCGGAGCCAGGGCAGAGTATTTATCTACAGGTGCAGTGCAGAGAGGATTTATCTACAGGTTCAGTGCATACTCTGAGGAAACAGTTAAGCACCCACAAAGACTCCGAAAACTGAAAAGATGAAGCTTCCCCTATCAATCCCTTCCCAGAAATAAACAGTCGCACCGCCACACATGCACGCCAGCGGGGAAAGGATGCGTGAAAAGACCCTCTCCCTCCCCAAAAGAAGCCAGCTGGAATATTCCTTGTTAAAAAATGGCACTGGGAGCTCTTACCTGGTAAAATTTGTATTCCCAGCTACCAGCACACCTACAGCACCAGGCTCTCATGGGGCATCGTGCGAGGGTGCAACGGCAGATTGTTGCAGGTCATGGAAGTTTACAGCCAGAAGAAAAAAAAAAAACAAAAAACAAACCAAAAAAATCCCCCAAAAGCCACAACATGACCCAAATGATATCCCTGCAACGGTTGTCTCCTTACAAACAAGATGAGATGAAGGAGGGGTTTTTACTTGCTCTGAGGCATCATATGGAGCTTAATCACAGGCAGTTACGTATATGGTTCTTTTGGCCTTCAATCAAGTGTGTCATTTCGGTGGCAGCTGTCTACGTGATGTAAGCAACCTGGGCGATCCAGTCCTTTGCCAATCACGGCCTTGTGCAGCTATTTTACAGCTGAACAATGGGGAAATTTGATTTCCCAGGCAATGAGGAGATCCTCTTGTAGTCCAGCAAGCACATCGAGTGAGACAGGATCACGCACCTCTCCTCCGGCAGAGTTACAGGCAACCACAGACCTCAGCGAGCTGTTCCCACAGCCGATCTCATCCCGCTATCATTTCCTGGCAGAGCCCATCTGCATCCCGAAGACTTTCAACACACTCCAAAGCCACCAAGAGCCGAGACAAGCTTGCAAGGCGCCCAGTGAATTAGTGCCACACGGCACGGCGTGTACTAAGGGGGATGCAGCTGCTACGTGGAAAACAGTAAAACTTGGTGGGTGGAGAAGGTCTGAGCTGCTGGTGAGTAACAGGAGAAACAGCTCACACTCAGGACACCAGCAAAGCACGGCAGCTCAGCCTTCCTTAATGTATTCCTTTTGCCGTTCAAGTGGGTAAATCAGGAGGCAATCACTGCAAATCATGTATTAAATCTGGTGACTGAAATTATATCTGAAATAAAACGAGGCTGGGCTGAATACATTAAGGCTCTTGGTAGGCATCTGGGCGACAGGCAGGACTCTCTTTGGGAGTCTTTTGGTTGCTGACAGCGGCATCAGTAGGTGTTTGGGGCCAAATTCCTCCGTCGCGTACATTTGTTGATTTTGACAGCTACATTAAGACCCATCTATTCAAACAGATGGAGGATGCTCCCTCTGCTCTGGGATCTTCATTCTTATCTAATTCCACAAGAGCAGGACACCGCATAGATACCGAGCGCTTATTACATCATCATTACGGTACAAACGAGGAGAGGGCCCAGAAATTAAGAAAAAGGGCTCTCTGGGCAGCCAAAGTGATGTTACGCCGCTCCATGGCAACTTGCGTGTCCCTCTCCACAAACACGCCTGTGTGTGCCCACAACCGTGCACAGCCAAAGGGGGGGTGGGGAAGGGGAGAAACCCACCCGTGAACAAACCAGGGGACGGGGTACCAAGTGCTCCCGCGAGTCAGGGGAGGAGGGGGATGAGCATCCACACCCGCGGAGCACATCCCCCCCCCGCCAAGCTCTTCACCTCCGTCCCCGGACCCCGCTGCACACCGCGGGGGTCCGCTCCGTCTAAGCAAGCCGGTAGGGCTGGGCGAGCCCCCGCTCCGGCCAACAGGTCGGTTCCCCGTGGAACCCCGGCTGCCCCCCACCCGGGGAGCCCGCGCAGCCGGCTCCCTGCAAACACCCCCCCCCTCCCCGGGTGGGGGGCAGCCGGTGCTCCTCATCCTTCTTCGGGGTTTCACCCCCCCTCCTCGACTCACCTCTCCACCAGCCGGCTCCTCCGCCACAGGTTTGCTCGGCTCCTCTTCCCCCC